>QNQO01000044.1:1200000-1800000 GCA_003290165.1 Berberis thunbergii
CTGTCCACACATTTAGGAATGTACCTTGTGAATTTTCAACGAGTGCTTCACTTTCGAGTGTGTACCTTCAAGTCTACCGGTTGTCTGTTGGCCAAAATGCATAAATGTATCGGTCCATGCACTGACAAAGTACTCCTTATGGGAATACCAAATTGTCTTGAGATATTCCAAACATTTTGGGTACGATGTCCATCTTTTATCAAACTCAATTATGGCCTTGTTCCATTTCTCTTATGTACTTGATCTATACAAATTTGAAAAAAAATCTATAAACTCGGCCCACTGGTCATTGTCCTCAAAATGTTTTGCAGTTTTTCTCAACATTTTTATTGATGTGCCATGTGCACAATAATCTCCTTGCTCGAAATTCCTGCAAGTTTTTTCAATGCCCAAGCGTATGACTCTTCCTTTTCAGAACACATAAAACAAAATGCAACATTGAAGGTCTTTCCAAACGACGTCACAACCAACAATCTCAAACAACGACATCCTATAACAATTCGTTTTATATGTGCAATCCATAAGCATTACTTGTGGAAAACACTTTGCCAACTGAATAGATTTAGGATGCGTCCAAAAAATGTTAGTGACTATATTCCCCTAATCAACAAAATGTCACTCTATGAACTTGTGCTCCCTCAATAATTCTAGAGTATGTTGCAAAGTTGTCCTGCCTATTTGTTCGAGTACCTTTAGCCGACACAATACATTGTAAATATGCTTCAAGTTCAAGATATTATTCAGATACATCTCTTTCAGCCGAGACAAGATTTGGCGAGGGTTCACACCGAACTTCGTCATATTCTGCATATAAATCATCTCCTCTACATTCTATTTTTCAGTAAACGAATGACCAACAAGTGACTCTGATCGAGGATGATTGTGGGTTCCACATGTCACTTGCAACATTCAATGATCATTATCCAGTGGGATCCCTTTCAACTGAAATTTGTAGCCACACTTCTTTGTAATGCTTGATCGAACATAATTCTTGAACCTTTTATCGGGCTTCTCTCCCATTTCACAACCAAAATGGATCATTCCCTTCCATCTTTGATTAGCTGATTCCAATTTAGTTATAATAACAACTATATTATTATCCCTACCGATGCCTTGGACTCAAGCTATCAAGTATCAACGCAGACCTTGATGAGAATACCTACAAAAATTTATAAACTTGTTAATAACAACAACATATTTATAACAATGGAAAATGGTGAAAACGAAAAATAAGTAAAAACTTTCTTACCTCGTTGGTAACAAATAAGTGACTATCATCGACTACCAATGCCAATGATCTTTCTTCATTGTTATTGTCACTACTTCCATCAACATTTTGCATAATGATTCAAATTATAATTAATTTCATATATTAACTAAAATTTTAATTTACTTAACAACAAAATGGTTGTTACCCCTAAATGGTTCGTCTTTAGGTTCTGAACATTATTAAAAGACATCTTCATATCTATTACATTCATTAGAAATGCTTATGCACCAATGCATCATACAATAATCAATCTATTATTTTGAAAAAAAAAATTACATATAAAATTAGATGAAATTTTTTTTATGCAAATTACCTTCATTGAAATGGATTGTCCTTGCTCTTTAAATTGATCATCTTCGTCACCCTCATGTTCACCCTTAAAATCTTCATTTCTAACATCATCAACTTCACTAAACCCTTTCATTTTCATATAATGAAATCAAATAAGTTCTTCCAAGTGAAATGTAATGGAATGCAACCGAGGAGGGAGAAACAGGGAAGCGGAGGAGGACGACGCCGAGGAGACCAAGGGTTTTTGTTATTTTCCTTTGAGATTTTGGGGTTTTTGCAAAGAGGAAGAGATAGAGAAGAAGAAGAAGAAGAGGACGAGGATGACGAACCTTGCGAGGAAGTGAAGTTTGGTCGCCAAGTTTGGGACGACATGTAGCAAGGAGTGCGAGAGTTTTTTGCATAGAGGAGATGAGTGTTTTTGCATTTTTTTTCTATTTGCTTTTTGGTTTGTTTTTAGGTTTAGCATATTTATTGGTGGTGTGAGAAGGAGGTTATGGTGGTGTGGAGTAGTCGCTGCCTTTTTTATTTGTTTTTGGTTTCTTTTTGGGTTTAGCATATTTATTGTTGGTGTGAATAAGTAAGAAAATAAAACTCAATGGTGGTGTGAGAAAGAGGTTATGGTGGTGTGGAGTAGTCGCTGCCATGTGAATTATGTGGGTGGTTCAAGAGCATATTTTTGCTCGTTCAAAATTAGGAATTCCCAAAAGTAATTTTCAATAAACAACAAAATCACATTAAAATGAGGAAATTTTTTTGTCATGGGAATTTTGCACACAATACTTTTTGCTCATTCAAAATTCGCGCATTGCTTTTTCCACGAACATAAGGTGATGGATAGAATATACCGTTTCAATACAGTGATTCTCATTTTCTCCGCAATGATCTCCAATGCTTGAATGCACATACACTTAGGTGCTTTTTTTAAGTGTTCAAAAGCAAACTTCTAACTGGAATTGGAAGTTTTGAATTTGAGCTTCTGAATGAACTGTTTGTTTCACTTCTGTATGAGTTGTTGATTGAAAGCTGTAAAATTAAAGATGTTTGTTTTTATGTGTTGATTTGAAGTTTTTTGACATTTTTCCCCACCACCACAAACTACTAGCATTAATTCTTTTTTTTTCCACCTATTTTCTCTCCTCCAAACACCACGGAGATCCCCCTTCTACTACCACAAAAAACAACCATATATCACTTTCCATTCCTCATACAATCTCAAGAGAAAGAGAAAGATGATGAGGTGGTAGTGGTGGTTGCGTTGGCAACACTACTTGCGTGATAGAGAGGAGGTATAGAAGAGGGGGTGGTTGGTGGAGAAGGGGTAGCACAGTAGTCATTACCTCCCAATTGCTTACTCTAATTAGAATTTCAACTTCTGATCAAAACTAAAAACAAATACCTTAAGACTCCTGACTATATTTAGACCCAAAAACAAACACTTTCTAAGTTAGAATAAGTTGCCATAACTTTCATCCACCAATTTAGTGATGTACGCTTGGTTGGGAAAGTGATAAAACCCTTTCAAAATGTACCATTTATCATCTGTAATTAAGTGTTATTCGCTCGTGAACTAATAATCTGTTTGAAAAAATTAATGTTTAGGGTAGATCCATAATCTTCCTTTACTGGTACACAAGAACAAGATAGTGGAATAAGAACAACCTTCTTCATGGTGTGAGAGAGGAGAAGAAAAAACACATAGATGTGAAAAACAATGGAGAACAGAGAAGACAAAATAAGTACAAGACAAACAACAAAGAAGACGGAAGAAGTACAAGACAAACACATAAATATTTTTAGAAGGTGAATGTAAAAACGACTCACTCTTTTTGTTTGATCTTCTTGATTAAAAAGGTTAAACATTTTTAACCCGGCTCTACCATTCGGGCCAAAACCTCATGTTCAAATTCAAGCTGAACCCCAGGTTCATTTTGCAAGAGTTTAATTGAAATAAGCTCTAGTTGTCAATTTCTTGCAACTATTCCAGTTGTCATTGAGGTGAGGTGGCCAAGGTGGAGGTTGAATACTCTTGGAAACCATCGAAATGTGGTCATTGCATAGGGTTTGGGCACATCTCTTCTAGCTGCCCCAAACATAAGAAAGTGAAACCCATAGTCACCAAGGTCTGGAAACTGCATGGGGATGAGAACAAAGATAAAACAGTGAACCTATCTATTCCATCATTATGGAGGGACAAGGGGGGAGACATTATTGTAACCATACAAAGATGAAAAGGGGTGGAACACTCCAGCAGGAAAGCACACGTTCAGACCCAAAAAGCTTGTGCAAGAAGAAGGGTTATATAATTATAATGCACCGAACATGAGACCACAAGCACTACCAATATTGCATACACCCAAGACAATGCGCTATTATCTATAGTACTATTCGCAAAAAAATGATAGCGAAGGGTGAGTTACTACAAAAAGGAAACTCACTATCAAGCCAAAACCTCAAACGTCCATGATGAAGTACAAGAATGTGCCAACCATAAAGTGAATGAGAAGATGACATCAATGAAGAGATTGAAACCAGCCCAATGCAAACAGTAAAGAACACACTATCTCTAGTCCCATATGAGCCTAAGGGCGAGGTGATTGAAGATGTTCAGCTATTGGGCAAGGTAGTTGAGGCTAGCGCAATGACAATACAAGATTCTACATGCTTGGTTAAGCAAGATGAAGTTTCAAGAGGAGTTAATATCAACATGAGAGATGTTCATTCTCTATCTCAAGCTGAACATTTTGTGAAGATGATGAATGAATTCGAAATTAAGGGAAACAAAGTGAGTAATGAAGTGAAGAGACATGGCAAAGATGTAGTGAAGGAAGATTACACATGATTAAAGACTTTATAGGAAAAAGGAGAACAATCGAGCATAAATTTTGTCGAACAAGAAGATTGCCAGGATCCTGAAGAAGAATAGGAGTCAAGTCCTTTTAGAAAAGAGGATGCAAAGAGAATTGGCTACAAAAAAGCTTTCAAAAGCTTGCACCCAAGATTTAGCTTTTATCCTAGGAGATCTACTAGAACTATGATAGCGAACAAAAAATACAGAGGATGAATCATATGTTTCACAACAGAGGAAAAATGTAATCAACTTGCACAATGCTAGTAAAACGTGAGATTAGTATTGGTGGTGTTTCTCCCTCTCGAGCGAGATTGTATTTAAATCTTTTTATTTTTTTATTAATATAAAAGTTAAGGGGTCCTTAAAACCATGATTGTTTTCCCAAAACCAAAAAAAAAAGTCGAGATTTTCATTTTCAATCGGGCTTGGGCCTGCAATTTTGTTCAAAAGCCCGAACCAAATTTACTACTACTGAGCTTATTTTCTCTTGATTCAACAAGTTTGTCACATATTGTGAGACCCTAGAGTGGGCGGACCTGAGGGTGAGGGTTGGAGCCCAATAGGCCCGAGAGAGGTTGGACGAGTTACAAAGGGGACATAATCCCCATCGCCTAGGTGCAGGAGGGGGATGTGTTATTTACGTGCGAGGTTGGATCCCCATAGTAAGACGCGTTTTAAAGCCGTGCGGGCCGGTTGGGCCAAAGCGGACAATTTCTTACTGTGCGGACCAGGTCGTTACAGAATGGTATTAGAGCCTGACCCAGCCGGAAGTGTGCCGACGTGGACGTTGAGCTTGTGTGGCCAACAAGGACGTTGGGCCCTAAGGGGGTGGACTGTGAGACCCTGGGAGTGGGCAGACTTGAGGGTGAGGGTTGGAGTCCAATAGGCCCAACAGGCCCGAGAGAGGTTGGACGAGCTACAAAGGGGGACATAGTCCCACATCGCCTGGGTGCGGGAAGGGGATGTGCTACTTATGTGCGAAGTTGAATCCCCATAGTAAGACGCGTTTTAAAGCCGTGCGAACCGGTTGGGCTCAAAGCGGACAATTTCTTACTATGCGGATTGAGTCGTTGCACATACTATGCATACATTATCATTTTAAAATGTTTTTTTTCAAATACAATTATCTTTTTCCATAAGAACTGAAACAAACAATAAAGCCTCAAATTACTTCTCTGAGTTTGTCAGAAATGGCATTGACTTCATCAGTTTGTCTAAGCTAGGCTTTTTCCCTTCCCAAACAAGTTGCTTGTTCAAATTTCGATTTATATACAAATATTTTTTTTTCCAGTTTGCAATAATTCTATATGCTCATTCAATTTATGTTCATATTTTCAACTAACTGAGCTAAGTTGTTCAACCATTGCAACCCGTTGTAATCCAACTTCTACATTCACCATAAACGCATGCTCAACAGCAACATCCTCGAGTAAGAAATGTAAGAAAAAACCATCTCTTTTGGTATTTAAACCCAGCCTTAAATCGACGTTGAAAAAGAATTAAAGATGTACTCAATTCAAATTTCCTCAATATAACTAACTTTTGCTCAGTTTTCTAGCCACAAAAAGAAGAGGTTATTTGCATTTTCCCCCTATAATATATGCCTTATTCTTCTTTGCACTAAATTATTATTTGTATTGCACTTTTCCGCTAAGACTAGCATTCAACGTGCCTTAACTATCAAACACCTCACGTGCCATCATTCCGCCTATTTTGGATGACAAAAATGCCCTTCACGTGCTTATCACGCCTGATGTGATAGCATGTCAATCCCAACCGTCTGTTACCTGAACCAGGTACGTGGACGGCTAGAGATTACTCCCTGTCAGCTTGTACCATTGAAGAGATGGACTGTGGAGGGAAAACTCCCTCCATTTTCATTCTCTCTGGTTTGTTTCTCCTTTCTCCCACCGCTTTCACTCTCTCTAATTTCAAACCAAAATGAATAAGCGGAATACCGAAACGAAGAAGAGAAAAACCAAAACGAAGAAGGAGACGAAGATTATTTTCGGTGTCAAAATCACTATCCGTAGCAGCGATGATGATGGTTGCACTGCTTCTAGCATACACTGGGACGATTGCAGTTCGTTCAGTGATTTTAGTGACTTTTTCAGTCATATTCCAAGCGATGAGGAACCAAATCTGAGGCGAGATTTCACTCCTTCAGACACTAATCTGAGGTGAGATTTCACTCCTTCAGACATTGATGAGGACGTGAAACCTCCTCATGTTCATTGGCTTGATATATTGTAAGTCTTCTTTGCTATTTTAGGGTTTGGTGTTTCTATATGTAATGCATGTTTGAGTAGATGGTGTGACTATGAATGGTATGATTTTGTTAGTATTTTGTTCATTTGTACAAATTTGGGTTTCTCCACTGTTTATTGGTGGTTGGTGGTTGCTGCTTGCTGCTTGCATCAATGAAAATGTTATTTCTAAAAGTGATTTAAGTGTGGTTTAATATTGCTAGTGGTTGGTGTTTCCATGGATCAGTGACAACGTCCATTCTGAAACTGAATTTTGTTGAGTGGCTTAGTGTTGATACAGGTTGGTGCTTCCATGAATCAGTCACAGTGCTCACATAATATTGATTAGGGTAATGCACATATGTCCATGGATTTTTGATGTTATATGTGTTGTACTTGTCTTCTGTTTCCAGTTTATTATTCATGTTAGATTGCATGGTTTTGTTTGTTTCCTATAGTATTCATCAATCTTTTTTAATTGGTGTAATACTGTCATTGCAACAATGGAAAATGGGGACAAGAACTGGATGTTTGGAACTTAGTGATCCATTATGATGGAAAGTGGAGTAATATTGCAGAGATCCCTGGTATGTGGAAGGTTGGTGATTATGAAGATGAGTTATCTATAGACTTTGTACAAGTGCATGGTGATTTCCTTAATTAGGATAAGTTAAACAAGAGTATCCTTGAAGTTATCCCCAACCCACATAAGCATGCCTTATCCCTTGGAACAACACATACCTTTGTGGAGAATGGGTGAGGATGGACATTGCTAATGATGAAGACTAAATGTATTATTAGACCCATGCAGACAGTGATGACAAAGGTGTTTTGCATGTGTTTGTTGAGGTTAAAGTGGCGGCACAAGTTTGTGAAAACAACACTCCTGGGATTAGTTTAATGGACCCTGAACCCATTTCAATCCCATTTATTGTTGATGTAGACCCTGCCCCTGTAACACAGTCTACCCCTCATAATAAAATTCATTTGAGGCCTAAATGCAGGGCCAAAAGGCCTTGGACCAGGAACAAGGTTCCAACCCCAAGGAAGAGTAAACCTAGTGATTGGTACTCTCCATGGAAAAATGGTAGATGTGCCAAGAAAAGAACAAAGAGTGGACCAGGGTAGTAAAAAAAGGATAAAGTCAAGTAAGACAAGAGTGAAGTTATATGATGAGTTGAGTAAATAAGAGCTAGATGAAGACCTACCTGATGTAGTACCACATGTACCTGAACAAGTCCAAGGTCAGCTAAGAGGTCCATTTGAGGCAGGTTCATCTGAGTTTGTTGAACTAGATGATCTTCTAATAGAAGAAGAGTACCATTAGGCCATAACATTCAAGATGAGGCACCTCCAGGTGTGCATGCTGGTTTTGTTGCTGAAACTGAGAATATTTATAGTGATGAGAGTGATCATGAGGCTCACCATGAGGATGAGGAATGGGTCTTGGAGGTTGGGAAAGAATGGCCCACAGTAGATGATGCTAGGTTTTGGTTGAGAAAATATGCAGTTTCTGATGAGATTTAAGAAGAATGATTCTGACAGACTTTTAGTGAAGTGTACGGATGAAGACTGCAAATAGAAAGCACCATCAGTGTTAGGACCATGGAGCAACAACACACATGTCCGGGGATTGTTAATAGAAAGCACCCAATGGTGGATGCTAGATTTGTTGCTAAGGAGTGTGAGTTTATGTTTAGTACACACTTCTAATCTCTCACACCTGATTCCCTTATCAAACAGACATGGAAGGAGCACACTGTTGATGTCAACTACCATGTAGGGTGGAGGGCACAGAAGAAACTAGGGGTGGGCCTTTCAGACCGAAAACTCGGACCGAGCCGATCGGGTCGGTTTTTTAATTTATTATTAAAACTTTGGTCTTAAAACCCGACCCTGCCCGATGTTTCTGGTCCGGTCCTCGGTTATCTTTTTTGAAACCTGTCAGGTAACCGGCTCGACCCGGTATGAATAAAAAACCTCAAAAGGTATGAGAGGTCTTGTTGTTTGTTGTCCGCAGCGTTGACCAAGATCTCGTCGAAGATCTTGTAAAGACCCGAGACATAGTTGACCTCGCGACGGACCATCTCTTCGTTGTCATAAACCCAGAGGGTTTGCGAGTGGTGCTCGATGGAACCAATGTATGTGTCAGGGCAGAGGAGGATGTGCTCGAGCTAGGATTTCTTCTGGTAGGTCTCTTCGATGGTTTTGTTGCCCCCGATGTTAGCATTGTTGCTTGATTGTAAAGGGAGGATTTTGTCGATCGCCATGGCGAAGAGGAGACACTGAGTGGGTGTCGAGATCAGAGAGAGAGTGAAAGCGATGAAATGTGGAGATGGAGGGGTTTATAAAACAAAACGGTCTAGATGTTTGAAATTTGAATTTGAAATTTGAACCTGAAGCAAGGTAAGCAGGTGTTTCCAATGAAAAATCACTTAATCAGGATGGATGGGTTAGCAGAGATCACGATGGAGAGCTCGGTGTCGCTAAGAGAGCTCGGTGTCACTGAGATGGAGATGAGAGAGGTCGGTGAGTGAGAGAGATGAGAGAGATCGGTGAGTGAGAGAGATGAGATGAGAGAGATCGGTGAGTGAGAGAGATGAGAGAGGTATCTAGAATTCTTGATCTCAAATTGATCTCTCAATTTTGGGAATTGTTTTTTTTTTTACCGAGACTGGCCCGAAATTCGATTAACCGGCTCAACTCGGTTTGGTCTCGAACCTCAAAATTGCGGGCTTAAAAATATCAAGCCGATTTTTTTTTTTCAGGCCGATTCCCTGGACCTGCCCAGCCCTAGCAGAAATTGATGACAAAAGTAATTGGTAGTTATGATGACAGTTACAAAATGACTCCTTGTTGCATGAAGTTGCTGACAGCAAACTTAGGAAGCATTGTTACATGCTTGATGCGGATTTAACTAACCTAAATAAACAGGTTAATTCAACTCACTTGTAATAACCGCAAGTGCACGGTGTCTAACTGGTAGACAACGGCAAGTACGGGTCGATCCCACGAGGAAGGTGGATTAAATTGAATTTTAGAATTTAATTAAACTAATGTGGAGAAAACAATGGGGTTACAAACATTTTTAAAGCTAAACTAAAAATAAATTAAAACTAAGAAAAATAAAATAAAATAAAAGATAGATGAGATAGATTTTGTGGGCTTGGACTCACCAATGAGTTAGCAAAAATATTTTAAATCTAAATTACTGAATTTAAAAACGAGAAGCTTTAGGGATGAGAATCCCTTGCTTACACCGAATATGTGATCGTTAAAATTCAATTCAAATTATATCATGTTTCTATCAAACATTAACAAATTATTTCAAGCAAACACGCTCTTACCAAGTATTAAGTGTCTTTTTAGGACACACTTAATCAAAGTTTGAGTTTAATATTTTTAGCACATGCTTTGAATATTGAAAAAGGGTAATTCTAACTACCAAACATATCAAGATTAATTTCTCGAAAATGAAGGGTGAAAGCAATTTATCAAAAATTCAGAAATAAATTGTAATTAACAATTAAGCACACAGTTCAGTAAAATAAATCAAAATAACTTATACAACCCATTTAGTTTGTCACAAACTCGATGTGGTGGTACTCAGCAGATCAGCAGGTGGTCAGAACACGAATCCCGAGAAAGTGTTCCCAAAACGCTCTGTGGTGGTACAGAGCAGAATCGAGGGTGTGAATAGCTTGACTCGGTTTCCCGCCCTCGCTACAGTACCGCCTCGCTCCGCCTTCTTCTCCAACGAGCAGCGGTGATGCTCCGCCTTCCTCCGTGCTCCTCGCGAGCGTCCTCGTCCTCCAATTGGGTCTGGAACCTGCAAAAGAGAGAGAGGTGCACTGAGAATACTCAAAAACACAGAGAGAGAGAGAGAGCACGAAGGAAGGAGACTCCCCTGTTTCGATTCCTGTCGCGATGGTGGTGTGCCGCTGCAACTCTCCGCCTTGTGATGTTGGCCGTGAGGGATGGAGACATGAAGGAGGTCGAGATGAAGAGAGGCCGAGATGGCGGCAGAACCTGTTTTGGCTCTGTCGTGAGGCGGAACAGAGTCACGACGGTGATGGTGACTCTATTTCGCTTCGCGGTGATGGTGGATCGCGAGGTGTTGTCTGGAGGTGATGGTGGTGATTGGGTGATGGTGTTTGATGGATGATGGTGGTTGATGGATGATGGACAGGGAGAGGGGCAGAGTGGTGGCGGAGTGAAAGTTTGACACGAAACAGGGTTGTCACGCCCCTGTTTCGTGGTGGTGGCGTGATGACGGTGGCGGAGCTCGGTGGTGGCGAGGTGGAGCGAGACAGGTGAGGATGTTTCTGTGGATGGGGTTGTGTGATGAAAATCACAGTAAGAAGAGGCTTTAATTTTCTGTATTTTATTTTCCCTTCTCTTCTCCCCTTTTGTGAAGGAAGAGGATTTGATCTTCTATTGTTTTTCTTCCCTTCTCTTCCTCTCCTTTTTCTCACCCTATTTTCTTGTATTTATAGAAAATGATCAAGATGAATAGGGATGAGATGAGGGGATGATTCAACAATAAGGGTAGGATTGGGCATGGCATTGGGTTTGGGTTTGGGTTTAGGTTATGGATTAGGTTTTGGGTTTAGGTTATGAATTAGGTTTTGGGTTTAGGTTATGAATTAGGTTTTGGGTTTAGGTTTGTGACCATCTGCTTTATACCACCGTTAGAATTGACTAATTGTTGTTCCTTAACTTGTCGCCTTAATATGATTTCATCGTTTACGCTCAAATTCCTACAAAGACATGAAAACGAAATAATTACTATAAAATATAATAATCGAAATACTAACATGTATAAATTAAGGGATATATTATGTAATAATTATGTGAATATCAAATACCCCCAAACCTATATTTTGCTAGTCCTCAAGCAAAACAATAAAAAGAAAATCCTAACTCACTTTCGCAATATCATCGATTGCACTTACCTTAAACGTGCAACAAGGCTTTAAACCCTAGATTACCTCTAGTGGAGGAGTTATAATCTCGTGAGGGTTTCCAGAAATGTTACCCACAAACATTACTGACTCAATCAAAATTTGGTCAAACAGTGTTCATTTTAAAACTTCAAGAAATGCAAGAAACCAACAGTATCATTTTAGTGTATCAACAAATTTCCAAATAATTTAATATTCTCCACAAGTTAGAGAAAAATTCACAATCATCCTCAACTCAATGTGTGTGTGTGGATAGCACTATCAACATAACTTTTCATTTCAGAGTAAAACAATGACTAAATCTCCTGTAGAAAGTTTGTTTTGACTTCAAACCTCTCATGTCACTCACAATAAAGCACTCAGAGATTTGGTATTTCACTCAGTTTATATGTGAGAAAAAGAGTAAATAATGGAAACAATCATCTCACATATAGTAATATGAAGAACGGACTTTTCAAGAATGGAATAAACATGATCTCATGGACAGGAATATCAATTACTTTTGGAAATGTTGAATCAACCACCATAGGTCTTGGTTATTAAATCTCCACATCTACAGAACCAACCTTTACCTAAGATCAACTAGGACTTTGTTGGGTTGTAATGGGGCTTGGGTAATGGTTAATAAGGAATGTCAAAGGATTCTAAGAAAAGTTTCTAGGAATGTATACACCCATTCAACGAACAATTAGGGCTATCAAGAATAAACCAATGTTGCGCACCATTAATTTTCTTCATTTTCACATCTTTATCCTCATTGACGAATCAATTGTCTCTTTTTTTTTTTTTTTTATTACTATTTTCTTTTCTTCAACCTTTTTTTTTATAGAGGATTTATGAAATATCTCATATTTTGCTCTTTAATGCCCTTTTGACACCAAGTATATCCATTCATACACAATCCTAGAAAATTTGGGTAAAGGTTAATGGGTTAACAAATAAAAGTTATTCTAATGCTCAAAAGGCTACAAAAAGGTTAATGTTATGGGTAAGTTAAAAGGCTAGTTAATGGTCTAAAGAAAAAAATGCCTAGATCATTTCTTAAGTTCGGATCAGTATTATGATATCTTAATTAAATAAGTCAAGAAGTTCTAGTGTAATAATTCAATTTTGATGTCATTCCCAAAGCAATTGATTAGAAAAATGAGAATAATGAGATCATCAACGAGATAATACGGACTCAAGAAAAATCATAGCTTATGTATAACCCTCAGAAAAATAGAAAGGTTCAAAACTTTCAGGGTTAAGTCTCCACTATTATTCTAAGGTTTTCTAGTGCATATTTCACTCATCAACTTCAAGTTATGCTAATATAGCTCATGGTGCAAAGATAATCGAGCTGAAAAATCTTATGAACTAGATCTAACTTAAGGGTCTTATTAAACTTTCAGTCTTTATCAATATACCAATATGTCAAGTTGGTTTGCATTTTCTTGAACATAAAACATTTAAAATCCATTTTCACAAAAGACCAAGTTGTCTTGACAGAAAAGTTTTTTTTTTTTAAGAATAAGAAAAGAAAACACTACGAAAAAATGAAAATTTCACCGACTTATGAACCTAGCCCCAAACCTAATCCAAACATTGTCCTCAATGTTTAACAAAATAATTCTGACAAATGAATGAAGTAAGTACATGAGAGGAGGTTAGAACAGTAGTATCGCGGTGAAGATTTTACCAATTTTAAAGAAGTCGTCCATTAATGAGGCTCACCAACATAAAAATCATGGAGTTTTCATTAGAAATCGATAAAATGCAGACTCGACACTAACAAAGAAAACTAAAAAGAAGGCAAGTTGTAAGTCAAAACTATTATGTAGCTAACGAGTATGAGTGAAACACAATTAAATAGGGTACTCAAAAATCAATCCAGACTAACAGCAAAGACACACAACTAAAGCTAGGTTCCCTCCTAGGAGCGCTTGGTTTTCCGTCATCAGACCGACAAATATTCTTCCTAAAAAATTGTGTATCGAAAAGTAGAGAGGAAGAACATGACAAACACTTAGTCTATGGTCGTATATCAACAACCTGAACAGTTGAGGATCAGTCCACCCAAATATAGCAATCACATGGGGCACCAAATACACTAGGTCATTCCAAAAGTGACCAGTAGTCATACACAACAAATGATCCTTGCGTGCTCCAAAAAGGGAACATCCTATGTCTGGTTCCAAATCAGAAGATTGAATAATTTTCACAACGGGATGGTGAAAACTGAAATCCTCACTACAACACAAGGGATCAGTGAAAGTAGCCTTAGTAAATAGGAATGTGATGCAAGTAGATGAGACGATGGATATATCAGGTGGTACAGGCTCGTCACATGAATCATATAGAGATATTGGTCTAGACAACTCATCACCTGAAAATGCATACCTGAGGGTGTCAGGTAATTGTTTAAGGTCAAGCTCAAGTGGCTTAACTGATGGGACTAGTTTTGACTCACTGAGTGGAAGAGGCTTCACTTTAGATTTCCATTTATAACTAGGATCCACAATGGGGACTGAGTCAAGCAAATCATTGACTTCCCTAATGGAATCATCAACATCAAAGTCTAAACTAAATTGAGTCAAACAAGCCTCTAAACAATCAAGGGGAGACTCTAAAGAATGTTCACAGTTTGATTCGATGCATGAGTCACTAGGGAGGCATGAGTCAACATGGGAAGGAGATGTCTGTAGTGTCTCAGAATCTACAGGTTCATCAATAAATGAGGCTTTATCAGCATTCGTATGAGAGGAGGATGCAACCGATATAATAACACTCATGTCAGGCATTCCTACCTGATTGTCAACCAGTTTTCCACTCATAAGGGTAGTAGTAGATTGGACATCTTCACTGTCCGGCTCAGATGAGCCACTAATTTCAAATTGACCATTTGGGTTGGAAATAGGTTGGCTAGGGAATTTTCTGACTCTATCTCAGGAAGTGACTCAGCTAGCTGACTTACAGTCATCTCAAGTTTTCGGATAGTTTGGGAGTTTTGTTGATAAATAGCTGTCAATTCTGTGATATCCTGATAATTTTGCACAAGTATTTCTCCTGTTCGCTCTATAAAAATGTTCATGATATCCTCTAACTCATTATCAGGAATTAAAGTTGGGGGAGTCTGACGAGTGTCTAGAGGGCCTTCATGACCATGATCCCATGAGAAGTCAGGATGATAGACTAAACCTAGGTTGTAATAATCTAAATATGAATCATAATCAGGTCGTCACATGTCATAAAATGAATTGACTTGCTCGAAAAAATAGGCTGGATAATCCGTTGTGTTCATTTTTTATTGTTTTTTTTTAAAGCACTAACGCTAAAAATATACACAGGCTCACACGCAATCAACGACCAATAAATGCACAAGAAACATGCCTCCCTAAGCAATCAACGTTTTTTAGATCAATTATCTTTTTATCTTTATTACAGAGCAATGTGTGCTACAAGATGATCCTAAGAGTGTATACTTTACACCACAAAGTTCAAAATCAGTAGGCTAGAGTTTTGTTTCAAAGAAACTGGATTATTGCACAAGCGAATGAGGTCACAATGGTCCAATTAAGTACTTCCTTGTGCTACCGCTCTGTAAGCCAATAGATGTGAGAACGATGTGATGTTAAATGTACACTTGAGGCTTGTGTTTCTAACCCAAAACTGTTAGTTACACCAATTCTTCTTGTAGATCGTAGCTTACTTATGACTCGGCATATCGGGTGAATTACCCTTGTGGCAGTGGCCTCTCGGAGTTCATTGAATGATTAAACCCATCATCACTTTTAGCTTTGGTCAACACAAAAATTATTGGATTCACCTTGGTCTTGGTTGTCCTATGAACACCATACCTAAAAAATGACTCTATCTAACTTGCTAATTGATTTTAATTATGTTTGGCTATTGGTTGCACACAGCTGGAGTGATGAGGTGGGGATATCAAGTCCCACCAGTTTCTATTTAAAAGCTAGGTCTGCTTATTATGAAATACTAAAGTTTAGCATCCACAATTACAGAAATTAAACAACTAATCACACAATTTCAAACAATTACACAAAGCACCCGGTCGCTAATACATTGCGTGTGATAGAAATACTTACAGTGTGCGTATTTCGCTCTGCACAAAAAGTTAGCACAATTAAAAAAAATGTCCAACTTCTTTTTATCTGTTTCACTCAACACACAAGCACATGCAAATAAATTTACTGGTCTTGGTCTTAGAAGTCGGATTTCTAAATCACAAGAGATTATTGGGTACAATTAAAATTGTTTCCCTATAATTTCTTTTGACTTAGAAAATTTTGGGTTTTTTTTTGTGATTAAACAAAATGAAAACAATAGAGTTTAAAAATTATTACACCACACACTCGTAAAATGAGGTGAAAATAAAATTAAAACTCTCCTCACAAAAAAAAAAAAATTGCTTGATGTTTTGCAGGATCGTCCAATATCCTTGAGAAGCGTGTATTCTGCAAAATCAAACACAAAATGAGTGTAAAAAGAACTTAATAAAAAAATTTTGAATTTTTTTGTTTTGTTGTTTTTATTTTTTTATAATTAGTGAAAATGAATCTTAAATTCAATTACACCGCAACCTTCCCCGGCAACGGCGCCAAAAACTTGATGCGTATTTAACTAACCTAAATAAACAGGTTAATCCAGCCCACTTGTAATAATCGCAAGTGCACGTTGTCTAACTGATAGACAACGGCAAGTACGGGTCGATCCCACGAGGAAGGCGGATTAAATTGAATTTTAGAATTTAATTAAACTAATGTGGAGAAAACAATGGGGTTACAACATTTTTAAAGCTAAACTAAAAATAAATTAAAACTAAGAAAAATAAAAATAAAATAAAAGATAGAGGAGATGGATTTTGTGGGCTTGGACTCACCAATGAGTTAGCAAAAATATTTTAAATCTAAATTACTGAATTTAAAAACGAGAAGCTTTAGGGATGATAATCCCTTGCTTACACCGAATATGTGATCGTAAAAATTCAATTCAAATTATATCATGTTTCTATCAAACATTAACAAATTATTTCAAGCAAACACGCTCTTACCAAGTATTAAGTGTATTTTTAGGGCACACTTAATCTAAGTTTGAGTTTAATATTTTTAGCACATGCTTTGAATATTGAAAAAGGGTAATTCTAACTACCAAACATATCAAGATTAATTTCTCGAAAATGAAGGGTGAAAGCAATTTATCAAAAATTCAAAAATAAATTGTAATTAACAATTAAGCACACAGTTCAGTAAAATAAATCAAAATAACTTATACAACCCATTTAGTTTGTCACAAACTCGATGTGGTGGTACTCAATAGATCAGCAGGTGGTCAGAACATGAATCCCGAGAAAGTGTTCCCAAAACACTCTGTGGTGGTACAGAGCAGAATCGGGGGTGTGAATAGTGAAAAACATATTTGACTCGGTTTCCCGCCCTCGCTACAGTACCGCCTCGCTCCGCCTTCTTCTCCAGCGAGCAGCGGCGCTGCTCCGCCTTACTCCGTGCTCCTCGCGAGCGTCCTCGTCCTCCAATTGGGTCTGGAACCTGCAAAGAAAGAGAGGTGCATTGAGAATACTCAAAAACAGAGAGAGAAAGAGAGAGCACGGAGGAAGGAGACTCCCCTGTTTCGATTCCTGTCGCGATGGTGGTGTGCCGCTGCAACTCTCCGCCTTGTGATGGTGGTCGTGAGGGATGGAGACAGGAAGGAGGTCGAGATGAAGAGAGGCCGAGATGGCGGCTGAACCTGTTTTGGCTCTGTCGCGAGGCGGAACAGAGTCACGGCGGTGATGGTGACTCTGTTTCGCTTCGCGGTGATGGTGGATCGCGAGGTGTTGTCTGGATGTGATGGTGGTGATCGAGTGATGGTGTTTGATGGATGATGGTGGTTGATGGATGATGGACAGGGAGAGGGACAGAGTGGTGGCGGAGTGAAAGTTTGACACGAAGTAGGGTTGTCACGCCCTTGTTTCATGGTGGTGGCGTGATGACGGTGGCGGAGCTCGGTGGTGGCGAGGTGGAGCGAGATAGGTGAGGATGTGTGTCTGTGGATGGGGTTGTGTGATGAAAATCACAGTAAGAAGAGGCTTTAATTTTCTGTATTTTCTTTTCCCTTCTCTTCTCCCCTTTTGTGAAGGAAGAGGATTTGATCTTCTATTGTTTTTCTTCGCTTCTCTTCCTTTCCTTTTTCTCACCCTATTCTCTTTTATTTATAGAAAATGATCAAGATGAATAGGGATGAGATGAGGGGATGATTCATCAATGAGGGTAGGATTGGGCTTGGCATTGGGTTTGGGTTTAGGTTATGGATTAGGTTTTGGGTTTCGGTTATGAATTAGGTTTTGGGTTTAGGTTTGTGACCATCTGCTTTATACCACCGTTAGAATCGACTAATTGTCGTTGCTTAACTTGTCGCCTTAATATGATTTCATCGTTTACGCTCAAATTCCTACAAAGACATGAAAACGAAATAATTACTATAAAATATAATAATCGAAACACTAACATGTTTAAATTAAGGGATATATTATGTAATAATTATGTGAATATTAATGTTCAACAAATAATGATGATCAACGGTTCACAGGCATGTGTTTAGCATTTTCTGCTAGTCTACTTGGTTGGCAACATGGTTGTATGGATGGGTGCTTTCTCAAAACCAAATATGGGGTTGTTGTTTGTCGGTTACAGTTTTGGATGTCAACAATGGTCCTGTTTCCATTGGCCATCTACATTTGCCAAACTTGGTACACTTTCTTGAGTATAATTGATATGCACTTGAAAATGCATGCAGGGAAGTTGGCCTTTATATTTGACCAGCAAAAAGGCTTGATTGAAGCAGTGAAGCAACTCTTTCCAGATTCAGATCATAGATTTTGTTTTAGGCATATGTACAAGAACGCTATTTTGGTGGGATTCTTGTTGATGAGACTAAGTTGGAAGGTTGGTAGAGCATACAAAGAGTTTGAGTTTGTCTCCCACTTGAAAGAGATTAAGGAAGCTAATCCAACGGCTCTAAAGTGGCTAGTTGATAGGGATGTGAAGAGTTGGTGCATGACCTATTTTGACACTAGACTATGCTCAGATCACATCACTAACAATTTTAGTGAAAACTTCAATAATTAGATCATTCACCTAAGGGACAAACCAATTTGCAAGTTCATTGATGATTATCACATGCTTGTCATGAGGCTTATGTATGACAGAAGGGTAAAAAGTAGCACTTGGGACCTCAATGGGTTAGTACCTAGGGCTCAAAAGCTAGTTGACAAGTACAAGGAAATGAAGAACCAATTCAGGATGTTTGGGTCCAGTGATGGCTTCATCACAGTGCAGCATAATGAAACTGGTGATAGGTTTAAGTCAAGTCATCTATTAGATATTGTGACTATAGACAATGGAAGCTCACAAACATCATATGTGTGCATGGAGTATTGACTCTAGTCAATCAGAGACCTCAGTGAACGGAGTAAGTATAAGTTTTCTCAGTGATTATATCTATTTATATAATCTTGTTCCCATACTTATTTCCATTTGATGCAGGTACTGCAGCCCCTATCATTCTGTAAAGGCTTATGTGAAAGTATACTGTAGGGGCATTGTGACACCCCTAAATGCTAGTCTGTCAGACGTACTTAAATCTATGAAGAACTAGGAGGAACTAAAGTGGTCCCCCGAAGACACGTGGAGACCCCTCCAAGCGTGACAACGGCAAGTACTGCGCGTACCACAAGGAGGGCGACCACGACACTAATGATTGCAAGAGTTTGAGGTATGAGGTCGAATACTGGATCCGCAGAGGCAAATTGAAAGAGTTCCTGAAGTCTAAGAAGCGAACAGAACAAACAAGGGACATGGGGAGTTAGTTTAAGAAGTAGAGAATGAAACTCTAGGGATAATATACGTCATTCATGGAGTCAGACCGAATAAAGACCAGTCATACAGGTCTCACAAATGGACCTTACTGGAAATGCGAACACAGCTCGCGAATAAGGATAGACACATCTGCCACTCAAGGATTTAGAGCCCATTCTCACCTTGGCCTTTACGAACAAAGACCTTGAAGGAGTTTGAGTGCCACATAACGACGCCCTAGTCATCTCGGTCTCCATAGCAAGGTGGGAGGTAAAAAGAGCTTGGGTGGACACAGGAAGCTCGCTCAACGTTCTGTTTTACAACGTGTTCTGCAGCATGGACCTCAAGGAAGAAAACCTAGCGTCTTCAGAGCATCCGCTGATCTGAAAGATAAGGTTAGCTACGGTGGCTGGAGAACCGCAACTAAGGAAGGTTTTATTTCTAGACTTCATGGTGGTAGACGCGCCATAATCCTACAATTTCATCGTGGGAAGACCATGGCTCCATCAGATGGAAGCAATGGTCTCCACCCTTCATTAGTGTGTTAAGTATACTGCTAACCACTCCGAAGGGACAATACATGGAGACCAACCTACGACATGAGACTGCCACTACGCCGCACTGAAACAGATAGATGCTTCCATATTCAGCTACATCCTGTAGAGCAGCCCGACCCAGAGCCTGGCCAAACGATGGCAAAGACATGACTTTCAAGCGGAACATAAGCAATAAGCAATAAGATGAAAATGCCATGACATGCGAGAACACATCCCCCCGACATTCCGTTGGCGTGGAGATCCACCCTCTACAAAGTTTACTCTTCAGTAACCTATGTAACGCCTCAACAGTCCGCTAAGTGATCCGCGAGAGCAATCCAAATTCACTTCAAGGCCAGAATCAATTTCTCTTCGTCGACAGTTAGTTTGTTTTAAGTCAATTTCCTTTTCCATAGTCAATATTGAGTTTTAGTTTTTAAAAGGCTTATGTGATTTACAATCATTTAATAAATAAAGGAGGAATTACAAAAATAAACTTTATTGATTATTGGAAAAATGTAACAACAAGCACTTTGAGGTAGATACAAAAAACTACATACTACAAGCATCTGAATACAGTGCAACATGAAGTAAAAAAATTTGTTTAGACAATTCTACTACGATTCTATTACAAGAAGCATCCGAAGAAAACTTGAAGACCCTCCGATGAGAGCAATCAACAAGTGACAGCAAAAATACGCGAACGGATTTCGCTCGACCCCTTCCCAAGATAAAGGCAAAATGGCAAAGGGGATTGAAAGGGCTGAGCAGTCAGATTGCTCCATCAAATCAACCCAAAAAGCGACCGTACAAAAGCATAGTAAACCTTACAATGGGCTGTTGATTTCCTCAATAGACATCCCACTCCCCTTCCGACTTTCTCAAATAGCTTAGAAGAAGGCGGATGAGGATGGCCACAAGTAGTGACGGTGTAAGACCAAGGCATCTCCCTTGGGCGAAATTCGTACTACTTCTTCGTGATATGAAAAGAAATTACGAGACCTCGGCAGGTCAACTATGTGCCCACCTATAACAGGTGACCACACATAACAACAATTACCGCTATGCCCGATCAGTGCAAATGTCAAAAATTCAGAGACTTTAGAGACAGAGATCCACCTTCAGCCTTTGGAAAACCCAAAGCGTTATCTTCAAGCAAGAACATTACAGGAGATAAGCTCTGTGAAAGATAGTGTCTACAACGATTGAAAAACACCATTATATAAACATGATGGTTCACGAAGAGGGCATTCCAGCATTAACTGTCAAACATTAAATACAGTATGGGAAACGAGGAGACAGTGGTTCCCGAGGAAATTGCGCAGACCACGTCAATCAAATTAAACGCGATGCACGCAACCCCATCAATTGAAGAGGAGTAACCGATACTCAACCGTCACGCAACCTACGACGTACACGTGTTACCGCGCTATCTACGCCATACACGCAGCGCACCGTGTAGGAAACCCTAGCCCCTCCTCTACGAGCCCATGGGCTCAGTCTATTATTCAAACAATATTTTGTCACATGCTTGACATGAGCACTAGAAATTCTAGTCACCTCTGACATACGGATCGTACTTACAGATCACTAGTTGATTTAAGGTAACTTCGTCTATCCCATGCACCATGCTGATGGACTAGGTCCGCACGCCCCCTAGCAGACGGAACCCCTCTCCAATCGGGCAAGCTTAGTCAGCCTAAGTTGATGACAACAGCTTCAGTTATAACCCGACACCTAATCTGCTCAGTGCGGATCTCGATGGTTTACGAAGTGGGAGTCTAATCAGTGCTATCACACTTGGTGATGATGACTTGTCAGGGATCATTGCCCCTTCGCGGTCAATGATCGTCGAACCTAATCAGGTAAGCCTAGATGGTGATGACTAGCAACGAAAGCTTCTGATCAAACCCCAAACATGTCGCCCCCACTGCGCAGGTGTAGATGATTTGGAAGGTGGGAGCGTAGTCAGTTTGGGATTCCGATGACTCATCACGTGACCACCGCTTTTCAAGGTGGTCGTTGAATCACCAACCCCTGACCTGTAGCCCCATTGCGCGGGTGTAGATGGTTTGGAAGGTAGGAGCCTAGCCAATTCCAAAATGATTCTAACAGCTCGCCACGAGACCATCGCTTTTTAGCGTAGTCGTCGCATCACCAACCCTGGACGTGTAGTTGGCCCCCACTACGTGGGTGTAGATGGTTTGAAATGTGGGAGCCTCATCAATCCCGAATTGATTCCGATGGCTCGCCACAAGACCAATGATTTTTAGCATGGCCGCCAAATCACCAACCGTGGACTTGTGGCCCACATTGCGTGGGTGTAGATAGTCTAGAAAGTGGGAGCCTAGTCAGCCGCGACCTGATTCTGACGGCTTGCCATGGGACCACTACTTTTTAGCGTGATCGTCGAAAGCTCTCAAATTTGTAGCTTGATGTGCACAAGTGTAGATAATTTTGAATGTGGGAGCCTAGTCAGTTCTGAACCGATTTCGATGACTTGCCACGGGACCACTGTTTTTCAGCCTAGTAGCCAAACTTTTACTCCCTGGATCTAGAGTTCGCTTTAATCGGTCATAAACGATTCGGAAGGTGGGAGCTTAATCAGTTCTGAACTGATTCCGACTGCTTGCCACAGGACCACTGCTTTTCATCTTGGTCGCCAAATTGTTGCTCCCCGAATCTGTAGTCCACTTTTCTCGGTCACAGCTGATTCGGAAGGTGGGAGTCTCATGCAGCTCGCCATGCGACTTCCGCTTTCCTTCGAAACAGCAGTCGTAAACATGAATCTAGTTGAGCTAGCGTCTTCACGCTCAAATGGACTGACATTCTATTATTAGTGAAGGTCATTCGCGCTGATACAAAGATCGTACGGCCAGTGCCCAGATAAAAGCTGCTTAGGATGCCAGCCCAAGCAGCAACTGCAGTCGACCAGTCAGACAAATAGGGTAAGCCTCAAGCAGCTTACCTTAAGAACAAGACACAGCTTGGGTGACTCAACTCCCATTTACACTGTCCGCAACATGCCCACCATCAGACATTACTACACAACGATGACCCTGAGTCATTCGCAGCGCAAAACGGTCAAGCTCTCTATCGCAGACAAACCAGTCGACATCCTATTGATTCAACCAGCCTATGCCAAAGCGAGACGACAAGGTGAAACAAAAATATGCAATAGAGACAACAAGCACGATACGGATAAAACTGTTTTCATTAAAGGTCAAAACGAAAAGGGGTACAAACACACAAAGTTTACTTCTTATCAGGAGAAGGTACAGAAACAGAAGAGCTAAGCCCAGTGGAAGGAACTGAAGTTGCGTTCACATGCGCCATAGCCTGGACATTCGAGCCCACACTATCTTCCTTGTCTGATGACGCAGAGGTAACAGACAAGTCTACATACGACATCTTCTTATAACGGCCGAGATCCCGCTCCAGATGCTCTTCCTTCATCAGCACCAGCAGCTCTAACCTGCCATGTACAACCCAGCGAAACTCGCATTTTCCTTATTCCTGAAGAAGCTCCTCTTCGCGTCAATAAGTTCACGCTCCAATAGTTCCAACTTGCCAGTCAGCGCATCGACCTGAGACTGCTCTGTGGCCAGACTGTTTTTCACAACACTAAGCTCATGCCATTCCAATTCCAGCTGGTCCTCGACGTTCCTCGCCTCTCGAGCATAGAACTCCACATCAAATTCTAACTGTTGCTTCTTAGTAGCCCAGTTGGCCTCCTTTGAAGCCTTATATTCAGCAATAGACCACAGTTCAGAACGCGCCTCAACCGCAGCTTTCTGCGATACCTCTATAGCTCGGCGGGTTTGGTCCAATTCTCATGTGAGTTTATCTCTCTTGGACACCACCTCAATCATATCACACTCAAGGACCTTCAAACTAGCCCTTTGAGTCTTAGCAACCACGGTTGACTTATCCAGCCTCTTCTCTTCAGCCCGCTTCTGTAGCTGCTTCTATAGCCTATCAATTTCATAAAGCGCATTAGAATACATCGCCTGCATGTGTGAGAAGAGACGCTCCAAGGTGTATACCCTCTCACGAGCCGCCTCGATTTTCATCCCAGCAATGACCATGTTGCTCAAGTGAGACATACTCAACATAAGGTACTTCAAGCCCTTATCCATACACCCTTCTGGCGTATCCTCCTCGAGTTTTGGAGCGTAATCCCTCAGCTAGCTGTGACGCCTGCTTATATGCTTCCTTGAAGCATACTCTACGTTCACCTCTTTGCGCCAGACCTGTGAACTCATATTCACCAAGTCCGGTGCAAACATGCTTATTTGTGCATCCGGATGAAGCTTCCCCGAATCAGGAATCACGCCAGCGCCATCCTTCATGGTTGCCACCGTCCTCAGGCTCTACTTCGTAGCCTTCTCCTTGTCACTAATAATTGATCCTTTATTGTGAGATGGCTCAACGAAGTCTGGAGGTAGAAGAGGAAGCAAATTATCCAAAGGACCCTCCAACACTTCTAGTTGTGGCCTAGAGTGAGATGGTGAGCAACTCAGACTACATGAGACATGGCCAGTGCCGCGGCCACTCTCAGGCGAAGCAACAATGGGGCAATCCGATTCTACAGCCTCAGGCGAATCTTCACGGGAGCCTTCTACGAAACGGTCCCCGCGAATCAGCATCAACAAAAACTGCCATTGCAATCCGCACTAAATGGTCATTCAGAGCTTCGACCTGCGTCACTAAGGTTTGACCTATCTACAACTCCTGCAAACTGCATGTACTCTTTTTCCAAGCAAGAAACATCAGTTTCCACCCTAACAGGCTTAGCAGACTTGAGTTCTTCTCCCACTGGAGCGGGTCATGCGGAAAATGACCCAATTCTCACACGGGACTTCTTCCTCACAAAGGAGGCAAGCGTTTTAGAACGGGAGCTCTAGCCCCAGTAGCCTTCCTCTTCCTTGAAGGGGCCCCATCTTCCAACTTAATTCGCGATGTTCGGTACAGAGTGGAGGCAACTTGGCAGTGTCCGACAGCCTAATACGGAAGAAGTTGGAAACTCTTAGACATCGATCGCATTCCTCTTAGGCAAGCCACGGAACGTCTCTATGGTGTTTTGCTCCGCCAAGGTAAGATGAGTAGTAGAAAACCTTCCTACGAAGAAACACAAACAATGACTAGTTAGCCTGCTACCAATCATATCAAATTCACAAGAAGAGGGTTGAACTTACGAAGCGACCTGAACTGTCGCTCGAGTGGGTGATCCTTGCATCGAAAATACTTCGAATTCGCAGGAGCCAAGAATCAGTACTTCTACCAGAACTTGAAGTCAACGAAGCAAGTCGGCGATGTCATCTTACAGACATTGTTACTCTTCAACCGAGGAGAAGTCAGCAACTGAATTACGTCTAGTTGACACTGGCCTCCTTAGTACTGAGCATAATCATGAGGATGATCCTATATCCATTAGGCCCCAGCTGGGCTGGAGAAATCCTTAGAAGATCCAGGAACTCCCAAATCACGTCCAGAATTGGAAAACGCACTCCGATTTGAAGCGTCCCATGATGCAAGCAGATGAAACTGGCTGGAGGCGACATTGGCGTTTGGTTACCCGTCAGGACATACAACGACAGGTCCTCAAGGACTCCAAACTTCATAAGGATTTCAGCAAGGTCAGGCTCGGACAACAATCTGTCTTCGAAAAACTCCAAGCCCTTGGCCAAGATTGCGCCGTCAAGAAGGTTTTGTTGGGGCATGAAGAAGAACAATCTTTTCTAATCAGATGATATCTTCGAAAACAAAGAAAGTAGAAAAGTCAAGCTCCACACTGCGGATGACCTAAATAGAGGGTAGGTTCCTGCCTTTTTTCTGATGAACCAACACACATTCAATTAATGCAGCGCGCGGCTCAAGCAACAATTCAGACTCAATCATCATGAGCGGCACATCCATTTAAGAAATGACTTAGCGAACCAATGTGACGACCCACTAACTCGAGGGTAGTAGCTGATGATACATAAAAACGGTCACACCTCTAAGCCACACATGTGTCATGATGATCTCAACGAAATATGTGCCCCAGCATCAGCCCAATATTGTTCCGGCCTAAGCGGTTCTAAGCCCGCTCAATTCAGTCCCCCAAACGGACCCGAACTTTAACACCATACTAGGCCCACACGGCTCACAACTATCTTCAATACCTATAAGTCATACTAAGGCAAGTATCTCGAGGATAAGCTTTGGACGGAAACTACAACTGTTTTCTGCCTCCAATAAGAAAGCAAATATTAGAGTACACTCCACACAGGGAAGCCCCCTTCTATGGATTACTCTCGCATTGCGAATTATCTCCCGCGTATCTAGGAGCACTGGGCTAACATGGAATCCCTCATACAACACGACTCATAATTAGATAAAGATCTCCACGAAGATCTTCTTCCTAAACTACGCCTACAATGGCCTAGTAGAACCATGACTCCTTGCACTATAAATAAGACATAAGGTTGGTAAGCTAAGGTGTGCTGCAAATTCTCTGTTACAGCATTACACCTTCCTCATATCCCTGTCTAACTTTAGCATCGGAGTGTCATCGGCCACCACAACGGTGGTCCATGGCTCACGTGCGTTACTTGTGTAGGTCAACATGAACTAGATCAAAGCAGGGAGCGAAAAACAATTGCATCAATAATGATCTCTCAACCCATCTCCTTATAACTTCAAGACTAAACTATCAATCACAATTATTGCATTTATAGTGCTCACATAAAAACTTCTTCCTTACGGAGATGATAAAATGTCTCATATAAAACGCCCCTTTACCTATTAAAATGCTGAATAGAAATGGTTCTATACATAATCGTCATGCTCTTAAAGTTAAACATTCATGTTTCATTTTGAACAAGGAGATATTACACATTGATTGTGGGAGCAAATGAAAGGAGGTGGAAAAGAGTAAGAAACAAAGTGGCTGATTCTTTCAAGATACGATATACCCAGAAGTTTTAGTATGCAATGGTAATCGCTTCTTCTGAATTGCATTATCCTCTCCAAGAAAGTATGTCAAGGAGCAACTTACGAAAAGCATCCCTAGAACGTTCCAACTTTTTTAAATTACCGGGATTGTTACGAAGGTTGCAGTTTTCAAAATCGGTTTTGGTTAATGTTGAGGATTAAGCCTTTACTTTTTATCAGCCAGAATTTTCCAATTAGGGTTTTAAGTGGCTGCTGAAGAAGCTTAACTCCAATGTCAAGTAGGAAAAGACCAATACATTGTGCAGGCTTTTGTAATTTTAGAACCAACTTGCAGGACAACCAAGAAGGCAGACAACCAGTAAAAATGTTATAACACTGCATTCCTACCAAACTTGGCCTATACATCTCTTCTTTCCTTCTTTGAACCTTTTACAACATTTTCTATTTTAGTTCAGATGTACAAGAAATATAAGTAAAAAATGCAAACAAGTGACTACCCATTTCTCATCTAACCAAACCAAACCAAACCCCAAAAGAGTGATTACAGCTTGCTGGAAGCTTTCCAAGTCTTCACCACTCTATTGAACTGATCAATTGCCAAATTAGTATCCGCCCGAGGAAACACATCCTCAGACAGCGAATGCGAGTCCTCGAAACAATATGCATACAACATTGTTCCGAGTGCACCCTCAAGCAGTTGTTGAAACCCTTTCCCTCTTCCATTGCCCAAACGCCATAACTTATAATCTTGGATTTTACCATTTGAACAAAGGTAACTACGACTATACTCTCTACACACAAATATTGATACAAACCCTTGGGTTGAACTTCTTCACCCTTTCTCCAAACTCCTACCAACAGATACCCCATCAGAACAGCTCTTGTGGGTGTCAACATCTTTTTCCGGACAAGTGGAAAAGGATTAGCTTCAACCAATGAACCAACCATTAATCACAAATGCACAGCTACAAAAGTCGGTGTTGGCGAAGGGCCTTGCCAAAGTGAGGTTGCATCAACCGCGCATATAAACTATTTGACGCTACTAAGGAATCGTGGGTCCCTTGCTCTACAATCCGCCCACCATTTAGAACCACAATGTTATCCACATGTTTCATCATTGCTGCCCTATGTGCAATAAGAATGGTTGTTTTGTTTCCCATTATCAGTGTATCAAGAGCCTCCTGCACCACTCTGCTTGATTCAGATTCGATTGCAGAGCTGGCTTCATCCAATAACAAGATGGGTGCATTCTTCAGCACTACACGAGCAATGGCGATTCTTTGCTTCTGTCCTGGTGTTAAATCTACTCCCCTCATGCCCACGTGTGTGTCATAACCATGAGGTAAGCTACTGATAAAATGGTGGGCATTTGCTATTCTTGCTGCCTCTTTCATCTCAGCCTCAGTTGCATTGTGTCTCGCATATATTATGTTCTCTCTAATGGTTGTTGAGAAAATAATAGGTTCCTGCTGAACAAGACCAAGGTGATTCCTCAACCATCTTAGATTGAACAGCTTTAGATCTCGCCCATCTAATAACACTTGGCCAGCAACTGGATCATAAAATCTCTCTATCAAAGAGATAATAGTGCTCTTTCCGGAGCCTGAAACTCCCACCACTGCCACAGTTTGTCCTCCACTGATTTTAAGACTGAAGTTGCTCAATATCATCAATTCTGGACGAGTTGGATAACAGAAATCAACATTTTTCAGCTCAATGCTGCCATATACATTACCAGGTTTTAGTCCAGCTACTTCGTCTGGGTCAATCTTAGGAACCCGATCTATGATTTCAAACACAGAAACGAGGGACTTTCGTCTTTTCAGTATGTAAGGGGCCAAACCAAATGGCTCCACCAGTGCAAAAGTTGCAAAAGAGAAAACTGCGTATTCCTTCAGAGCTGTTGACAGGTCCAAATAGCCTCTTTTGACAGAAAGTCCAGTGTACCAAAGGAGAAGCGCATTACAGGCAAAAAGCAGGAACTGTGAAAAGCCAAAGGCAAAACCAATGGCCATTCCATGGAGGAAACTCTTCTTGAATATTATCCCAAGCTGAAATCTGTAAAGCTCCATTACCTTGTTACCAGCACAGAATGCCACAATTGTGTAGATGTTTCTAACTGCATCCTCGAGAACCAAAGATGCCTTCCTGTGCATCTCCTGAATACCTTTTGAAAATCCTGCAAGCCAGAGCTTCTGCAAAAATAATTAAGAAGAACTCAGCATAAGTTTCCTACCCATGGGTAACATACTAATCAGAGACATCACTGCAAGCAAAATAACATAGTCATCATCTTCAATGGACCTCCTTCTCATTAGCTTTTGTAAGTAATGGGCACATCTTGGATACAGATGACTATAAATGTATAGCTCACATAAATGAAGCAGTCATTAAGGAAGCTGGATGGCGATGTTGATTTCTCTCTATTATGATGAAACCAAACAATAAGAAAGCACCGCTAATGCAGTTAGCATACATGATCAATAAGGTGCTCCTAAGATGCCAGTAACTATTAGGAACATAATTGATAGTCTTGGGGGATTGAAGCCCTCATTGTGAAAAAAATACTACAAGTAACAATAAATAATAACTAAACAATAAAAACTGAACTTTTTTTTATTGATGTAAGTTTTTAGTTTTATTTCCACCTAGCTTTTACATGAACAGCTATTTAGTAAGATATTTTTGTTGACTTCTGATAAAGCATATACCAACATGAGAACAAACCTGTGCAATAGCAGAAACAATGAGGATAGGAAGAGTTGCCAAAGCTACAAGTGCCAGTCTCCACTCTAGCAGCATTCCAATAAGAACAGCCACAGCAACAGCAGTAGTATCTTGGATAAATATTGAGAGCCGGTTGCTAAACGCAGCACGGACGAATGTGGCATCATTTGCCAAGCGCATGGATAAGTTATCAGCACTATTTTCCTCTTCATCAAACCATCCAACTTCATTGCGCAACATTGCTGGATGGCAAATGCCTCTCAAGTTAGACAAAAGTACACCCGTAATCCAGGGGTTATAAATGCACATGAATACAGATATTAAAAGCATAAATAATAAAGGTGTCATACCTGAGAACATCATTCTCCTAACACGCTCTGTCATTTTCTCCCCCATTATACCAAAATAGAAGTGTTGTAAGAAATTTGCTACCACTGTTATGATACCCATGCATGCAATGATCAAGCACCATTTATCCACTTCATGGCGTAAGTGATGCCCCTGTCGTCTATAATAGTCTACAACTATCAATGCATATACATAAGCAAGAAGAGGATTGAAGGCACCAAAAATAGCAGCACCAATGCTTCCTAAGAGTGCATAAAGCCACTCTGCAAAGCTGAGCTGTGCAAGCCTCCAAAATGACGGAGGTTTCTGATTTTGGGTATTCTTTGAATCCCTTTGCTTCAAAGGTGGCATATCATCATACTGACTTAGGGGACGACTAAAAGTATTTGAATGGGAACGTTCATTTTGTGGATCAGATGTCAAAAGAGGTGATATCGGTGATTCAGGGTCTGAAGCATTAGATGGGTGTTGCCGATCTCCAGAGCGAACATCAATTTTGGGTAGCTTAGGCAATCTCATTTCAAAACTATCGTGCATTTGTATGGATGGTTCCTTATCAATTGTATCTTTATCAGTCGTAGAGGGCACCCCATTTTCCATCATCTGCTCAGAAGGTGGGCTTTGAGTGTTCAGGGATTCCTGTGATGTAAAGCCGCTATCCGGGGGCTGAATTGCATGGACACTGTACACTCTCTGAAGAGAGGATGATTTAACCATCTTAGGCGATGACGGGTCCTGGAAGCTATTACCTGGTGATGAATCCCTTTCAGATTGGATAGTTGCAGATTCTTTATGGTTCCTTATCGGCGTCCTAGATGAGGATACAGCACAGCGTTAGCAAAGTGACACTCCAGTTTGTTAACATCTAACTAAAGTTGCATGGCTATAAGGCAATTAGTTATTGTGGATCACAAAGACAGATTAGAAGAACACTAAGCAACAGAACAGCATATAATAACATATTATCTATGTTGCACAGACACGATTTGTCGTGTCGGACAAACATGGACATGGCAGAACGCGACCTTTTTTTTAGAGGACACACTGACACAATAAAACATACATACGAAACAAATAATCTTTGTACAATATTTGGGTATGGCTAATCAGGTTGAGGAAACCAGTTTGCACTCAAGGCGGGTTTGGGGATATCCAGTTGGTGGTCGGTTGTATGTCTTTGAATATCCTCATAAGTTAGGATATGTGTATTATGAACCCTTCCCACATTTAACTTGCTTATATATGTTGATTTTCACATGATATATGACCAAATCAATACTTTACGAAGGATGCCAAATCCCCTGCAGAGAATGTGTATGGGTGTAAGATACAGCTTTCATGAAAGGTGGACGCACAAATTATACAATACCTCTTAGGAAGTTTTGCTGCTTCTTCGCATCTGAGGAGTTCAACATAAAGACCATCAAGAGCTAACAGTTCGTCATGCGTGCCCATCTCAACAAGCTGTCCTTCCTCCATCACAGCTATATAATCAGCATTTTTTATTAGGCTAAGCCGACGAGCAATGATTATAGTTGATCGTCCCAGCATGAGGATATCTAGAGCCTCCTGAACTGCCCTTTCTGCTTCAAAGTCAAGGCCACCGGTCACCTCATCAAGCAAAAGAATAGAGGGATTTGAAAGCACTGCTCTAGCAATTGATAGTTTGATCTTTTGCTCTTCAGTTAAATCCAAACCAGCTCTACCAACCTAAAATGCATTAGTTAAATGGATAACAGTTAAAAAAAATGCCTAATCAAATTACAGTACCAACCATTTTGTACATTATAATACTCTTTACGTTGTCACTACTTTTGTGAGCAAGCCACTAAAAACATAGAAGCAATCATTTTGTAGTTATTTCATTAGGAAGACACGACGCAAGAGTAGCTGAAATTGTTTTTAATAAAAATGCCATGTTTATGAGTTTGATTTCAAGAATGATAAGCTCGCTTCACCTACTTTCCATTTATATCCAATTCATTTTTATTTTCTTATTCTCTAGCCAATATAACTACCAAAAATATAATAATTCATCTACCTGTGTTTCGTATCCTTTTTCAAGAGAGCTAATAAATGTATGTGCATGAGCTGTTTTGGCAGCTTCTTCAATCTGATCAAAAGTAGCAGATCGTCCATAAGCAATGTTATCTCTAATGCTCAAACTTAGCAATGCAGGCTCTTGGGTAACCAGTCCGATTTGACTTCTCAACCACTCCAATTTCATATTTTTAATATTCTCACCATCCAAAAGAACTTCTCCTGCAGAATAAATTCCATGCACACAAACATTAGATACCTCGTATCAACCACTGGGGAAGGGGAAGGGAAAGGGAACGGGAAGGGGAAGAAAAAGGGACAAATATGCAACAATAGATGGGAAACTGTCTTGCCTAAATACCTAATGTAGGATCATAAAACCTCTCCATAAGAGGAATTATACTGCTTTTCCCTGAGCCATTTCGACCAACAAGTGCAACCGTCTTTTTAGCAGGCACAGTCAGGTAAAACCCACTTAAGATGGGTATTTCAGGACGAGAGAGATAGCTAAAATACACATTCCGGAACTCGATGTTCCCTTGCACAGATGCTAAACTATTTCCTTCCTGATTAATAGAAGAGGTAGAACGGCTTATCATCTCATACAGTCTATAAGCAGCTATTCTCCCTTGCTCAAACGAATAGAAGTTAGTTGCTGCTTGATTCAGCCCCCTGTACGAAGATATTGTTCAAACACTTAGGTGAAAGGATAGGTAGCTAAAAGCATTAAGAAAGGGTGTAAAACATACATACAGGCCGCTCAAAATCACAGCAAACAGAGCTGTTAAAATTTCACCACCACTGGCTTCTCCTTTAGAAACCAGAATCCTTCCAACCCAAAGTTGTAATGCACATGAACATATTGCAAGTCCATATGTGAATCCAAGTCCAAGGCCTTGCACAAGACTTATTAGTATCCCATATCTCAGTGTGGCTTGCAGAGAAGTAGCATAAGAATACTTGGCCAACGTTTCATTCGTGAATGCATACAAGGTCCTAACATAAGAAACTGCCTGCACAAATAGAAAGGTAGTCTGTCACCAAATAACAATCATGGAACATTTGGCCAAAATGAGTTACATAAACAATGAGGTGCATACTTCCTAAAGTACTTTGGTTTTGAGAAAAGAAATCCTCTAATTGGGAATTTTATGTTACATAGCCATTTCAAATGAGAAATAGTTACATAAAACTTAGTATTCATATGAGAAATGTTTCTTTTTGCCAAACATCAGTTAATTATTCCCACTTTATTGAACAATTGGAGACCTTCCAAAAGCTTACTGCAATGAATAGGATATCCCATAACTTTAAGCCCACAATCACAGCATAAAATTATGTTAGGCAACAATTAGCAATGGACTGATTTGGAAATTTTGGGGGAGTAAAAAATAAAATTTTGAAAAGTTAAAACTACATAAAAATGTAAGAATTCAGAGTACTTCAAATTGGAACATGAAAAACAAGAGAAGATAAATTTGGGGGTTGTGGAGTATTTGGGGTTGGGGGGTAGGGGGAAACAAAGTTGGAAAGTTCAACTTCAAACTAGATAACGTAAGAAGAAAAATAAATCACAAGGTGATAGCATTTGTACTTCTTTTTATTGGTCAAATTCAATTGCTAAAGTGCAGCACATACGCTAGTATCATCACAAATTTATTCAACACTGACCAATGGTATTTAGCAAACTCAATCCCACCTTTACAATATTACCATGTCCTAACCAAAAGCATTCAAACAAATTCCAAACCCACTTAGTAAAACTTTAAAGAAACACTCGGGCAAGGCTTACGTACATATCATTGAAAAAAACTGTCAACTGATACAAGAACCGATAATTTGAAAGCTAGTTTGTTTTACATAATTTTCTAGTCTCACATTCCTATATCTCTTGAAGAATGAGTGTCTAAATGAAAATAACCTGTTCAGCAATGCTTGCTGCTTCAGCATATGCATCTTGGATATTTTCAGCAAGCCTATGAAGAAATATGTTTGATACTCCACCTGCAGCGACAATGAAGGGGCCAGTGGCTAATGTTAAGAGGGCAATCTGCCAGCAGTTGATCAATCCAATGACAAGACCCCCAAAAAATGTTGCCATGTTGTGAATATAGTTTCCAACCTGTTACATCAAATCCCTAATATAAGATACAGCGATAGCATCAAATATTTAACTGATGGCAGTGAACAAGCTAAGCTTTATAGAAAATAAATGCCAAAGTCAAAAATTATTCTCCAATAGCTAAAATCAACATCTGAGAAGCTTACTTTCTCACTAAGAGCAGATTGAATAAGCAACACATCGCTCAATACTTGGCTCACAATATCCCCATTGTTCCCATAAGTGTCAAAAAAACTCATGTCCTGATTAAGCAATACTTGAACATACTTTGACCTGATAACAGCAGTTTGTCTCTCTCCAGTGAGAATCCAGCATGACACCTCTATTACGCAGAACAAGTTAGCACTGGAAGGTGTAAATAAGCTTATCTACAAGACAAATGATGCAAAAGTAACTGGTAATTGCCAAAGTTTGATCTTACCAATCCAACCAGCAGCAAAAACACCAGAGGCTATATAGATAATCTGTAGAGCATGCTGCAGAAGAAACAATATATGTATATATATTAATACCGAAAAGAAATGTCGCCTAGCAAACTCTAGACAAAAAAAAAGTATTGAAACAAGTCATTGGAACACTAAAACAGATCAAATGTTAAATGCCAGATAAGTAAAGCTAAAAGTTTCACCAATGAGGCTAATCCATTCTACAAAAGGTGATTTGATAGGCATGTGGATGAAGAAAGAATACTGAAGTCTAGTAGGTAAATTCCACTACAAGAACAAGGTGTCTCACTAGTCCAAAGCCCCCTAAAAGTGCAAGATTTCATACACAACTGCACATATGACTAGCTAGATTTCACTAGAAAGCAGAAATCTTCATGAAAAGACGAAATTTTAATAATTATGAGTTCCTTTCCTAATTATTCTAAGTATATGCCCTCATAGAATAAAAGTGAGTAGTATAGTTGATCAAGAAATACATCACAAAAGCATGACATGTGTTAATATGTGCTCAACTACACTCATCCACAATTTGAGTAAACCCTCCTCCTTATTATATCTTGGTAGAGAAAGGGCGGTGGGAAGGGGGAGACTGCAATTCACTACTCATTCTATAACCTTTTCCAAGTGATAATCATAGGTATAACTGATAAACAAAACAAACAACCTGAAAAGATTAGGCTTTCTTACGAAATCAAAAAAGTGTTTTTCCCAACATTCTCCATGTGTACTCACTCGAATTCACCATCCCACATTTAACAATATTCATACCAATGAAGTGCTAGACCAAATTCAGTTATGTGCCAAGAAAATGCCGAAAGGTGCTCAAATACCAACCTTATGAACTGTATTACTATGACAAGAAATCAATAATTCAGAACACTAAAAGTGATCAAGTAAATGAATTTGATAACCAATTGTACCCAAGAAAACACAATTCGAGCTTTAAAAGACGAACCTTTAAGAACTCGCGAAACAACTCATCATTGTTCAGAGTCTCCTTCTCATAGCTCAGTAAATGAATTATCTTTCCGAAGAAATGCAAATACACAACTAAAGCAGCACCATGAGCAGCAGCAGCCAGAGACCCAATCACCATCAAAACCCAATCAAATCCATCAGCACAAGCGAAGAGCCTGGAGAACGGTACCGCTGCAGGAGGCGGTTCCATCTCCTCCACTTCTTCCATTTCTTCGTCCTCCACACCTACCGGCTCCGCCCCGGCATCCAAGTACGGAGACGGCGACTCTGGCGGCTCGGACACCTCCGAAACCGGTGTTAACGGCTGTATATGCGGCGGCGACCAACCAAACAGTCCTCTTGATATCATCATCTCTACACAAACTCGCTAAAGTCTAAACCTTACAAAAAAATCTCAACTTTGAGACAAATTGAAGGAACTTGCGAACGAATTGCAGTGATCCTGTTGGTCAATTTTAAGGGTTTTTTCAACTGTGTTCGAAGAATCCATGAATCAAAGTCAAAATTGGGCAACTGAGTCAGAGACAGAAGAAAGAGAGAGAGACGAAACTCTTCAGGCGAAATAGAATTGAAGAGTTTTTTGGGGTTTGTTTTCTTTCTCCTCTCTCTCTGAATGCGTTGGTGGTGTTTGAAGAAAAGCAAAAGAGAGAGAAAATGATCTCTCAAGTGTGTTTTGCCTTTCTTCGTTGAGACATCATTGCTGTGCTCTTCTGGGTGCCAGACAACACCACCACGTCCTCTCTTTCATTTCTCCCACTTAACTCTTTTTAAATTTGAATTTATTGGGAAAATATTATTGGAGTATTTCTACTATTGTGCTTCATTGTGTAGGAATGTAGAATTTGCATGCATGATTACGGTACATCGATGTCAGGACTGAGATCTTGATTGAAAAATGTTTACTACTCTTGAACTAGAGATGATTTTGATGATAATTGTCTGTTTGGGGGACTGGAATTGATAAAGAAAAAAAAAAAAATTGGTTGGATGACTAAAAATGAGGTGAGGTGTAGTTTTAATTAGGTTTGGAAAAAAAAAAATGGTGCAAGTAGTTGTACCAAATCAATTTGCTATAACAGTGTACTTGTTCACCAGATGATATCGTCTTGGTGCATGTTATTGTCTTAATGGATGAGACTAGTGCAGGTTTAGGTTAGAAATTAGTTAAGTGGCGGGAGGCTTTAGAAAGTAAAGGTTTTAGAATTAGTGGTTCGAAGACAAAGTATTTAGTGTGCAACTTTGGTTGTGAACCAAGAGATAGAAGTAATGCAATTGAGATCGAAGGTGTAGAGGTTCCAGAGTGTGAGGTTTTTCGATATCTAGGATCTATAATTCAAAAGAATTGGGCTATTAGAGAAGATGTAGACCATAGGATTAAAGCTGGTTGGTTGAAATGGAGAATGGCGTCAGGAGTATTATGCAATAGAAGGATGCTTGTAAGGCTAAAAGGGAAATGCTATAAGACAATTGTTTGACCAGTCATGCTATATGGTTCAGAATGTTGGGTTGCTACGGGACAACATACACATAGGATGGCAGTAGCAGAAATGCGTATGTTAAGATGGATGTGTGGTAAAACTCGTAAGGATAAAATTAAAAATGAGATAATTAGGAGATACTTAGGTGTAGCGCCCATAGAGGACAAAATTAGAGAAAGACGTTTAACTTGGTTTGGTCATGTGCGGAGGAGACCAAGCACGGCGCCAATTAGAAAATGTCTAGATTGGCAAGTTAATGGAGGATGTAGACGGAGGGAACGACCGTTGAAAACTTGGATGAAGGCGGTGAATGAAGATATCATTGAGCTTGGATTAGGCGAGGATATATGAGAAGATTGCATTGCTTGGAGAACCAAAATCCATGTAACTGACCCCAAAAATCTCGAAAATGAGCTTTGATAATGATGATGAGTGTCCTTGTTCACCACATTTGCATGGTTGCGTCAGGAGCCTTGAAGAGAGCTGCTCTTGATTTTAGGTGACAAAGTACTCAAATTCTTATATTTTTTAGATTTACAATATTTGGAATGACTTGTACATTTAAATGCTTGTAACCATATTTTTCGGGAGTACAGTTTTCCATTTTTTTTTTAAGAATCGAATTCGAATTTTACTATATGAAATTATTTACAATAGTTAAAAGATTAAGAAGTTTCTGATGTCACCTTATAGATCATAATAATCATTATTTATCCTAACTTTAAGCATGTGGCTGCTTGCTGGATCAGTGGATGTTTCCTAACTTTGGCAGGTTAATATTTGTTTTTGACTTCTTTTGTATGAGTTCAGTTGGTAGGATAGCTCATTATACGCTTTTTCTAAATGGCGAGGGAACCAACGAGGAAATTGGCACGGGAGGGAGTGTGACCCTTCATCTCCCTTGAACTACATACTTTTGCGAATCTCAAGGGGGTGAATGTGTGCCTCATTATAATATTCTTCGGTAGTGTCAGGTTGGTTGGGGCTAGGAGACTCTAAAAACCTTCATTCATTTCATCTGATTGTTTATATGCACAAGAATATTTAGGCTAGTAAACGTGGTCAAATAATTGGATTTATATTTACAACATCTCATATACCACGTGATTGGTGCATAGGTGGTTCATTCTTCTTAAGAAAAAATCTACTATTGTCTTTGTGTCTGATGATCATAAGGGTCTCCAGCATGCGAGTACCAATTCTACCACTTTAGTTGGCACTCCTCCTCAAGCTGTTTAGAAGTTAGTTCTTCTTCAATCTTCTTTCTTCTCTATTACTTCCAGAAACCAAGAACTTACTAAGGACTCGTAGCTAATTAAAATGGTCAGCAGCATAATTTTCCAATCTTCTTTCTTCTCTATTATTTTTTTATAATCTTGTCCACGCCATCTCAGAAGCGCGGGACTTGACATATGTGCGTCGAGGTATGTTATTTAGACTATATATATTTGCAAAAAGTTATACTATACATTCTCAAAAAGTGAATTATGGTGATGAAATGTCTATCCAAATGTGGTGTCATCGTCCATTTAGATATTCCTTCAACATTTTTTTACTCTTAGATGCCATCTCCGCAAATTGCCACTCAAGATGAACGCGGAAATTTTGATCCAAGGCATCAAGATTCATACACACTCCACACTCCGTGTTTGGCAAAATTAAACACAAAATATACATGCTTTCCATTTCTTCTTTCTTTTTTCCCTGCATTAAATTGAATAGTTGATCTAATTTTGTAATTAGAAGCTTCTCACTAGCAAAGATAATGTTTATAATTGAATCAATATCACAGGTCACAACACTTGATTGACACCTAGCACTAAGTTTAAATTAATGCTTTAGGCTCTCAGAATGGTCATCATCAACAATTGAAAAGCAAAACAATTACTTTGTAAATGTTTAGAAATTAAACTATGAAAAGGGCACTTTTGATCAGTGGGGTATATGATCCTAAGTTGCACGTGGATGCATGGAACCTTTGGGTGCCCATGCCACCCTTGACAGTCTACAATTTTTCTGGTTAATCAAAGTCCCTTCAAAAGGTTTTTATAGTTCACGAAACATTTTTCCAAATGTTTTCAAAGTCCCTTGATAATGTTTTTATAGCTCACGAATGAAACATTTCAAAAGATGGAAATACGGGTGAATGACTTACAAAATCGACATGGCCAAAGCATACGATTGAGTGGAATGGTCCTTTCTACTTCAGATCTTCCACCAACTATGATTTTCACTTGATTGGGTTACCTTGGTTGAACAATATATTTCCACTACTCTTCGGGTTCTCTTGAATGGGTCTCCTTTGTCTCCTCTTTCTCCTTCCCGATGACTCAGACAAGGTGATCCTCTATCCCCTTATCTCTTCATTCTTGTGGCAGAAGCGCTCTCAGGGCTTTTAACTAAGGCTGAAGTAGATGGTATCCTCCAAGGCATTAAGATCAGGTGTCGTTCCCCTTCGATCAACCATCTTTTTATGTGGATGACCTGATTATCTTTTGCCGCGCCTCCTTGGCTGAAGCTCACGCTGTCAAGGACGTCCTAGGCCAGTACTGCTCTGCCTCTGGACAAGGCGTACACTTTGCCAAATTCTCGATCTTTTTCAACTCCAATGTGCATCCCAAACATGCGAAACTTATTTCTAGAATCCTGGGCGCAAAACCTTTCAATTACAAAGACAAATACTTGGGTTTTCTGTTACTTTTCTCCCATAAAAATCATTGGACTTCCAGTTTATTTTAGATAAAATCTCTGTTAGGGTGGCTTCATGGAAGTCTAAGGTCCTCTCTCAGGCTGGGAGAACATTTATGATTAAAGCAGTCCTTAACTCCATCCCAATGTATACCATGCAATGTTTCCTTCTTCCTACTAGTCTTACTGACCGAATTGATTCATTGGTCCGTAATTTTTGGTGGAATGGTCAAGAAGCTGGACGTGCTCGTCCTCTTTGCACTTGGGACAAAATCACTTCCCCCCGTCACCTTGGTGGCCTCAATATTCTTGCCACTAGGAACAAAAATCTAGCCCTGATGGCAAAAAAGTTAGGAATGCCCTTACTTCCCCTTTTTCCCTCTGATCTCAACTGCTTCAAACCATCTACTACCACTCGAAGACCTTATTCCAACTCACTAAACTCCTAGCACTGGTATCTTATGCTTGGCGATGAACTCTTAAAACTATCCACGCTATGAAGCCTTTTATTCAATGGCAAGCACTTTCAAGATAGGCGGTCAATCCTTGGATAGATTCTTGGGTCAAACTGGGGCTGGCGTTGGAGGATTGCGTGCTAGATCCCTCCAACAATCATCTCCGCTTCTCAGACCTCTGGCTTTCATCCCTCTCCTCGTCCATTTCTTGGAATGAGCCTCTCCTCTACTCCTTGTTCCTTTTTCCGGTGGTGCATGATATTCTAGATATATGTATCTGTAGGACATCTAAGCCTGACCGCCTCATCTAGACTGGTAACAAAAAAAAATTTCTTCTCAGTAAAAAAAATGCTACCCGACCTTTTCTTCCAGCTCAATGGCTAGCACACCCCCCCCCCCAAATACATCGAATTGGGACCCCAAAATCTCGCGTCATATCTGACATATAAAAGATCCCCTCCCCCCCCCCCCCTCCCCCCTTAATGCCCTTTTTTTCCTTTGGAAGGTTAGTCAAAACTCGTTGCCCACGATGTCGAACCCGGTGAAGGTTCACATTCCACTGGATAATAAGTGTGTTTTTTGCCATGACCACGAAGATGATACCCTTCACCTTTTATTTTCATGTGCCCTATTACTAGATGTTTTGGTTTCTCTCTTCCCTTCCTCTGGATTAGAGCGCCCATTCTATCCAACCGACATTTATTCATCTCCTCTTCAAATTTATGTGGACCTCAGCTAAAGCACACCACCACTCCACATAAGAGGTGTTATTTCAATTCATAGCCACCCTCATTTCTATTTGGCAACTGAGAAACAATGTCATTTTCAATGACTCCAGATTCAGCACATCTCAATTCACTTCATCCCTTATAAGGATTTGGACCCCCTGGGCGTCTCAATGGTCAGGATCTGATATCATTCTGTCACGATCCGATCCACAGAGTATTATATTGTCCTTTTTGGGCCCAAGACCCGTACTGCTTTAAAACGCGTAGTACTTTGTAGATCCAAACTCGTACATATAACACAACTCATTCCCTCACCTAGGTAATGTGGGACTATAATCTTCCCTTGGTAGCTCTCCCAACCCCTCTTGGCATCCACGGGCCTATTGGGCTTCGCCATCACCCTCCCTCTCAGGTCCGCCCACACAAGGGTATCATAGTCCTTTCTATTTGGGGACTCAGCCAATTTTCAAGAAGCACTGACTTCAGACGATAATACCTCCTTCTTTATTTTAGACTGGGCTTGGAACCCTATTTTTTGTAGTATCAAGCACATGTTGGTTTTGCTTTCAGATTGGCATTATATGCATATTTCTAGAAACCTCAATTATGAGGCGCATAACCTTGCATCCTCCTCTAGGAGGCCCATGTATGTTCCCTACTTTTTAATGCATTATTATTTTCAACAAAAAAAAAGTCCCTTCAAAAGGTGAAAGGGCAGAGTGTTTAGGTTCACTTATTGATGGACATTTTTTTTATAAGAATAAAATGTAGATTATTTAATTAAAGAGAGTAACATATAGCTAGGGCTAAGCACGAGATGGGATGGGATGGGATGGGATGGACTTCATCCCTATCTCATCCTGTTTGTTCAGGATCAGGACGAGATATGCCTCATCTCAACCTCGTCCCCATCTCAAACGGATTCGGGACGGGACGAGCATATACTAAATAGTCCTCCAATAATGAATAACAAAAAATTTCTTCTCACATTGCTTACACACAAATAATGCCTAATTCATGTACACATAACTTTCATCATAACAATATTAAATGTCATATAAAATTTATGGTCAAATAAACTTTCAATTTTTTATGTTTAGTATTATCTATGTGATACAAGAATAATTGTCATATAACCAATATAAAATGTGACAATACTTAAATTTTCATGGGTTATATTTGACCTAAAATATTCAAACTAAACTTTATATCTCAAACAAGTTTTCAAACAAAAGAAGAGTAGTTTGAATTAAATTAATAATAATAAAATATTAAATAAATAAGTTTGTGACATTACGATATGGAAAATTTCATTTTGATCTCATCCTACTTTAGATCGGGATGGGTTTTATCAATCCCAAAAGGACTCGAAAAAATCGGGACGGGATTGGATGGGACCGGAACGAGATCACGGGATGGGATGCCCACCCCTAACCTATACGATAGTTATTTGCAAACTCATGTTTAACTTTGGACAAAGACTATTTGACACCACTTCTTAAACTGATCCACACTACCACAAAAATATTTTTGACCTGCTAACCCACACCACCACAAACAAAGTTTGTGTTAAAAAGAATGTGGTTGTTGATGAAATTAGGGCGAGAACCTACTTACCCTTGTAGTGACTTATGCCTCCCTCCCAATGTCATATTCGACAACCTCTTTCTCCCATTGAAGCTCGTCGGAGCGTCGTCGCATGTCGTACAACCCATGTCCCATTCTGTTATTTTTTCTCATCACCCTCGCAGCGCCATCTGCAATGATAGGTTCCCCACTTACGTCGGGGTGCTGAGGGCAAAAAATTTTGGCCTTCGCAGTGGCATCGACGTGGAGAAAACTCGCTCCCGCAACGGATCATACATATGGGAAACTTACATTCGCAGCAGATCATGCGAGTTGAAGACTTACATTCACATGATCTTTTGCGACTTGGTCTTCGCTGGACAAATTGAGTGACTGTGGTAAAATGACCATAACTTGCTCAATTCACAACATATTTGTAACTCATTCAAATTTTATTTATAAGATAACTCAAAGTACTATAATATTTGTGTTTTGATAATCTTGAGAATCGGTCTCAATTTGGGGTATAAATTGGCCCAAAGTCAATGACAGTACTATGTTTTCTTTGCTGGACAAATTTGAGTGATTTTAGTAAAATGACCATAACTTGCTCAATTCACAAAATGTTTAACTCATTCAAAAGTTGTTTATAAGATAACTCATATTGCTATAACGTTTGTATTTGATAATCTTGAAAATCGGACTTAATTTAGGGAATAAATTGGCCAAAGTCAGAGTCAATGCTCTGTTTTCTTTGCTTGACAAATTTGAGTGGTTGTAGTAAAATGATCATAACTTGGTCAATTCAAATTGTGTTGATTAGATAACTAAGCAATACAATTTTCATGTTTTGATGAGCTTGAGAATTGGTCTCAATTGAGCGTATAAGTTGGTCTAAATTCAAGGACAATACCCTTAATTTGTTTGAATGAGAGCAACTGCAAATGGCGAAGAAGATGATTCCAATTTGGGGGGGGAACTGTTGAGATAATAGGGGAGAGAGTGGCGGTAGTGGGAGTGAAAGGGAAGAAGATGAATTTGGGATGGAGAGGGAGAGTTCTTCGCAGGTTTGAATTTGAGAGAGGAGAGTTTTCTTAGGTTGTTTTATTGGTGGTGTGGGATAATAGAAAAAGTGGTATCAAATAGTATTTGGCTCAACTTTGGAGTTCACGAATTTGCTCAGATAATCATATGTGTACCCATCTTACACATGCATCGAATCATGCAAAATGGTGCATGGAGATGTGTATGAGTAAGATCAAAGTCATACTACTAATGCCTCACGCAATCATAAGCACACTCCCAAGGTTTAAAAAAAAAACCTTTGTCAACTCACCATTGACGTGTGGTCAAGCTATTACGTTGTGATGACTACTAGCTATCCTTGATAGCCGCTATATTTCAGATAAGGTAGACTTGACTTCCGCCATTATACTTAAGTCTTTGCTCTGACAATATGTCAATAAACAAGCATGAGTATTCAGAGATAACTTTTCATTTTATCTTGGTTCAAGATTGACAAAATGAGTGTGCGATTTTAAATTTTGATTATTTTTCCACAAGACCTGATAATATGGATTTTGATACAAACTGGGCAAACATGAGTTGCACATGGTCAATCATGATCCAAGGATAAAATGGAAACTTAAAACACCTCCAAACATGAATCTGACGAGTTTGGGGATATGTATAACTTTCCATATTCCAGAAGATATGTCTAATCTTGGAGCAACAAAGATGTAGAGCAAGTTACATTCTACTAGGAACATTACTTCAGCACCTTAACCTACTAGAACAATATTTTAGTACCTTAACCTATTGTTCCTATGGGTATGAAATCTTGTAAGACCGAGTACCACCATATGAAAAAAAAAACTAGCTTTGGGCTCAAGCGCTCAGCCAAGACAAAATGCCGAAAGTGAGTTGCAACGATGAACTTAGCCCATGGGCCTAGAATTGAGGCTTGGATAGTAAACACAAATAAATGGATGGAAGAAAATATATTGGTTCATTAATAGCATATAAGAAATGTCATAGTTAGGATATTTATGTGAGAGAATGTTCCTCCTTAGATATTTATGTAAATGTCTTGTAAATTACTTAGTAAAGAAGTCTTATTAGCTATATAAGGGGATGAGAGCATTGCATGTGGAGGTCGGTGAATTACTTGTGAGAGATAGGGGTAAACATTTGTAGAAGGTGGAGAAATAATTGTGAGACTTGAATATATACCACAATTGGCCCCATCTGTGGGGAACTTGATTACCACTAAAGGCTAGCAATTACTTCTGCAACCCTCTGCATAAGAGTGCCACCTAGACTGACTGCTTCAAAAACGTCTGTGTACCTAACACAACTCTTTCAGGCAGTCGAAATCAGTAGAGTGAGATTAGGGGATGATGCACAAAGAGTTTCCTTTGTGTTTAACCCTTCCGGATGAACAACCAGTACGAAATCTAAAAGCAAGCATGCAACGTTCTAAAATGACTCAAGCTGCATATGTCTGCTCTTCTGATGTAGTTCGGCATGAGCAACAACTCAAGTTGGCACATAGAGATAATGAAGAACTGATAAAAACAATTGAAGGCAAAGAGGAACCCTAGGAAATCACAATTGTAGCAGGGTGAGGAAGCCACGTCAAAATCTTTGGGCAAAAGAAATTGCAACCCCTTGATCTTGGAGACCAACTACCTCTAACTTTTGAAATGGTTAGAGAATTCATGAGATCAGATAAGGAGAGTTCCAAAGACTATCATCATACCGAGAAATGGATTGGCGGCATTTCGACAAGAAAACCCTCAAAGAGCTCAAGACTTTTCCATTATTGGCTGAGAACAGCTAAACACGGATGTTGCCTGATTTTAGGCGCCCCAATTTGAAATGTATGATGAAACTTTCGACTCAGTGGACCATCTCACCCACTTCCGACAAATGACAATACCTTGGAGTGTTCTGAAATGTCATAACCTCATATCCCTATTTTTTCCGTCTAGTTTGAAGAAGAAAACATGCACATGGTTTTTCTCTTTACCGCCAAATTCTATCCAAAGCTTTGGGGATTTGGAGGAAACATTTATTACCACTTACAGTCATCAAATGAAGATGAAAGTTAATGATACTGACATGTTGGCTCCAAAACAACAGAGAAATGAGACATTTAAGAATTACTTCACAAGATTCAAACCAGAGGTAGTCCGAGTACACGATCTGGATGAGAAGGTGGCAGTCTACACACTGAGAATGGGAGTCTTACCAGATTCTAGAGCCGAGGAGCGGCTGATAATAAGAGATGCATAGTGTTTAAAAGTAGCATATGCCCTTTTCGAGGACGCCATTAAATTGAGGAAAACCGACAAACACAGAGAAATTACTAGTTAAGGAAAAGTGTGGATACATCTGCTATTGTAGTGAATGCTCAATACAATGCTCCCAACCCTGCCTGAAGACAAAAAATAGCAAGAGGTCGGGTCCTTATGATACACATGAGACTGTCAGTCAGACCAACGAATTAAGTCGAGAGATCATACTGGTGGGAGATTTGATCAATTGTCCATCCCTTTGCCTGACTCAGGAAGATCCATAATAGACCTTTCTTTCGATAACCCAAGAAGGCATTTACGCTCAATAGGGTCGAATGACATTATTGCAATTACTATTCGATCAGTGACCACCTAACAAGCAATTGTTTCGAGCTTCAACACTTGGTGCAAGATCTAATTGTTGGATTGTTGAAAGAGTATCTACGAAATAAGTCTCGACCTAAAAATTTGATGGCATAAACATTGCCCATGCCACCATCTAATCAGATCAATACCATTTATGCTAAATTAAGGGAGTCCCTAGTGGAAGGCAAGAAGAAGATTCAGAAATCATTAAGTGTACAGGAAGTGTTTGGAACATCCTCGTCTCGTAAGTAGGTTCAACATTTGGGAACAATGTTGGGCTTGTCAGGTCAATCTATGGTATTCTTGGAGGCAGATGCAGAGTTGGTCATTCATCCTCATGATGAGCCGTTAGTGGTCACCATTCAATTTGGCTATCATATGGTGAAAAGTATTAATTGATGAAGGAAGAGTCGTGGAGATCTTGTTTGAAAAGTTTTTTATTTATTTATTTTTTCTGGGTCATGAGTGGGTTTGAATTGAATCCAAGTAACTCAACCATTTACGGTTTCAAGGGGGTACCTTCTACACTCGTCGGAGAAGTAGAACTACTTGTAGTTGTTGGACGGATTAGTTTTCTATCAATCGAAGTCCCTTATCCTTTCAATGCAATATTGGGAATAGGCTGGATCAAGGCCATGAGGGCAGTCGCCTCAACATATGAATTTCCTACACCAGCGCATGCTATGAGTTGTGCGGAGATCATGTTACGGCTCGAAGATGCACCATGACCTCGGTTAAGGTTAAAACGCTATTGGGCAAGATGAATCGTTTAGATGGCTTGGTTAACACAACTTCAGTTGAACGGGATTCAATAAAGGTAGAATTAGACAATTCCGAGTCAGAACCATTGGAACAAGGCTACTAGATAGATTTCGGTTGTCTTGGCAACCCAAAATGTTTTTAGATAGGAAATGATTTGTAGGAACCGCTGAGAACGCTCCTTAACAGTTTCCTTGCCGATCAGGTAGATGTGTTTGCTTGGAGCATGACCAAGATGTTGGGAATCCCAATCGAGCATTGCCAACATAAGGTAAATGTTACACTGGGGGGCGACTCTGGTAAACAGAGGTCAAGAAGGGTAATTCTTAGGTTGTAGCGTTCAAGGTCTGTAAAATGTTGCAAGCATGAATAATCCGAGAGATTCAATGCCCAATCATGGTTATCTGATATAATTGCAGACCCAAAGAAGAATGGAAATGTTAGGGTGTGCATTGACTTCACTAATCTCAACAAAGAGTGTAAAAAAGACAATTACTCAATGCCCAAAGTTGAGGAGTTGGTGAACTAAATAGCTAGTTTCAATTTTTTTTAATGGACGAGTATGCAAGTTATAATAAGATTTTGTTGGCAGAAAACGATCACAAGAAAACTGCTTGTATTAGTGAGTCGGGAACATATTGTTATACAAGGAGGCATTTTCGGTCTAAAAAATGCAGCAACAACAGAGGGAATGTTACGAGATTTGCTAAATAAGTTTATGGAAGTTTATATTGATGACATGTTGGTTAAGAGTATGAGCCGAGATGCTCACATAAGATACTTGGAGGCAACCTTTACAATCCTTAGGCATTTTAGAGTGAAACTAACAGGGGGGTATTCAATTATGGATTTTAATAGAGTCTGAAAGACTTTAAATCTCATGGATTTTAAAATATTTCAAAGGAATTTACAGAATCCACTGAACTTTGATGTATTTTAAGTGATTGGATTTTGTGGATTTTACAAAATCCACTGGATTTTTATTATTGGATTTTCTGAATTTTATAAAGGATTGTTATGGATTTCTATTATTCTTATTGGCAAAAGAAAGTGCTTTGAACAGCTTCCCCTGCTACTTGCTACATTGTTTTCCCAGTAATGTTACTCCTAAACTGTCCTAAAGGATAATCATGTTTAAGCTACAGTGGCCACACCCCTCCCTAAAAACTTAAATAATTCGAACTTAAAAGAACCAACTCCATATCACCCCAAAACTAGTTTTCTTTGTGTTTTAATCTATAAGAAGCTCCATGTAGCTAATACAATCCTATTTGACCTTGCACGAATAGTTAAATTGAGGACATGTGACTTGATCAGAGTGGTCTTACTGCTAAAACTTGAAGGATGTTATATCAGTGTAACAGTGATAATAGTGTCAATTGTCAGAAAATAAAAACTTTTAGGAGCAAGCTTATGATTGATAATAAATTTTGTATCTCAGACTCTTCAATTTAGACTATCCACCAAAGCATGATTCTTTTCTCTTCAAAATTTACTATGGTAACAATAAGCCTAAGGTCCACCATCAACATTGCGATCATGTTAAATAAGTGTATTCTGAGATTAAATCAACATAAGAACAAAAGCACAAAGTCAAGAACACTCATTCAAACATGACCCATTTTCACAATCATATAAACAAGCTAGGTAAATATGTACAAATAAAAAATAATGAAATGCAGCTACCACCATAACCTATACTCTTGCATAACTAAGCCAAAAAAATAAAGTTTGGGAAAAATGGGGTGAATCAAAGATCTAACCACTGAGTCTCTACATGGGTGAATTTGTGCCCAAAAAAAAAAGAAGTAAAAACTAAACAAAACCCATTTTAAGAAACTGAAACATTAAGATAAACCATACAAATTTGCCAAAAAAAATAAGATATAGTGGTTGGTAAGAACAGTGCACCCATTATATGAAACTCAAATCAAACCAAAAAACCAAAATTTACCCTATCTTGAGACCTAACCCAAGTTCCATCAACCCACTCCAAGTGACTCCTCAACTCAGATTGTCCAAACTCCATCTCCTCTTTAGTAGGAGAGAAATACACAACATATCTACAACAATCAAAAACTTTGATAATCACTCCTTGCCACCACCCATCATTGTAGTATGCATCAACCTCCTCATTCAACTGAAAAAATGGAGTGATCTCTGAAGGAGGTCTGGGTCTGATGTCAGACCCAGGAACAAAATCTCTCAGTGGGGTTAACCCATTTTTCTCCTCTTTCAGTGTATGGTACTCAACCAAGAAACTCTTTTTCTTTGTTCGTTCAGAAGGGCGGATAATGGTCCCAATGTACCATGACCCAATGAACCCCTCTTCTTGGCTTGTGACTTCAACTTCATCTCCTTCATTGAAGTGTAAGCTACACTCCATTGATGGATCAAAGGGGTTTCAGATAGAAACACAGCTTGTGAGGGGGTCAAAGGGGTGGTAAAGGTTGAAACTTTGGAGAGTTCTGAGTAATGGGGTTTTGATGGATTTTGAGAAGTAGAGTGTTCAAGACACTGTTGATACCATCAGACCCAACAATTTCCCATCATTACTCTGCTGCTGCTGCATCTTTTGCTTCCGCTTCGCTTTGCTTTGCTGTCTGTGTCGAAAAGAATGAGTGTGAGAGAGAGACGAAAGAAGGGTTTCCAGAATTTTAGATCGATTAGGAGGGAGAATTCGGACATTGAAGCCCTAGCAGTCAGGGGTACGCACAGTGTTGGTGGGAGAGAGGGAGGAGAGACATTGAAATCCGAGGGTAAGGGGCTGAATTTGAAAATGGTTTTGATATTTATATTTTGACACATAAATCCTTCAAAGTCCATCAAGTCAACAAATCCATTAAAATCCACCACTGTTTGAATACCTTTAGATTTCATTGTATTGTTTAAAATTCATGATTGAATACCCCATAATTTTAATGGATTATAAAACAATCATTTAAAATCTATATTTGAATACCCCTATATTTCATTGATTTGTTTTAAATCCTTAATTGAATACTCTTATATTTTAATGGACTTTTAAATCTTCCAGAGTCTATTAAAATTCATGATTGAATACCCCCGTAAAAAAAAAAAAAAAAAAAAACCGAGTTTTTGCACTTCGAAAATTTTAGAAGTCCCTCGTGTTCTATCTAACCTAAAAGGTAAGAAAGCACAGCTGCTCGCGTTCCAGGGAAAGAGAGATCAAGGAAGAGAGCGAGGGGAGAGAGTTATATATCGAGAAACAAAGATTCAGAGAGAGATAGAGATCTAGGGAGAGAGCGAGGGAGAGACGGTGATCAAAAATGAAAAGTTTAGGGCTATACTTTAGCGAGAGGAGAGGAGAGGGAGAGATGGTTGTGTCACCTGCAGTAAACACTTACCCTATCTCGAGCTACACTTTTAGTACTAAGGAACCAAAAACGGAGAAAGACTCCTCTGTTGCAGATCGCCTGGCTCGAATGAAAGTCAAGTAAGTTCATTTTTTTCCTTCTTTGTAAACCCTAAAAAATCCTTAGCTTTCAATCTCCCTTCCATTACCCTACACTTTCAACAAATCCCTTTTACTATGCTCTAGTGCTTTGCAGTGTTTTCTTCTCTGTTTTGCAATTTCGAGTTGATTTGGAGATCCAAGTGACGATTCACTTTGGTCTCATTCGTTTTGTAGTTACATGAAAGAAGGCATGAGGACTAGCGTTAAAGCCATTCTTCTGGTGACTATTTTACTTCTTCACATTTACATTATTGAGATTGTTTACAAGTTCAGTTCAGTCGAGAGTGATTAAAATGCAGTGTTTGTGTAATACTGCTTGTAAAGTTTTCATCTTTACTCAGAAATCTGTCAAGTAAGTTGATAGTTAATGAAAGGTAACTGTAATTAAGGCTAAATGAAGTTTAATTGCTTGTTTGGCACTAAATCACTCTCCCCCTCTCTCAGTTTCAATATCTTCTTTTCATTCTGAGTGTGTTTTCTCACTGGGTATTTTTTTAGTTATCTTTTTATAACCATTAAGGTTATCAATTTATATTTTATTTTCCCATTTGTTTCTGTCAGGTTTCAAACATTATCTTCCTGGATCCCACATCCAACAACACCCCAAGTCCACCACAGACAAGCAGAGGATCCCATGGGGATGCGAAAAGGATTCATTGGATAACTTATTCTTGATTGAGAAATGGTTGTCTGAGTCAGGGCTCACACCCTAGAAGATGGGGTTGGAATGGTGGATGTTAGGGGAGAAGTTGTTATTAGTGCCACTGTTTTTGCTTATCTCTGCATACTCGGTGAGATTATGTGATAAGTTTTGAATCATTTGGATTAGTGTACTGATATTTATCTGAATTTGGGTTTCTAATTTTGCTTAATTGTTAGATTCTTTAGTGATTGAGTATTAGTTGAATTTGTGCTAATGTGTTAGTAGATTAAGATATTTTGTAGATTTACAAGAAAAAAATCCAATTGGAGCTGGACGGTTTTATAAAAGTTCTGAATTTTAAGCTTAATTGTTAGATTCTTTAGTGATTGTGTATTAGTTGAATTTGTGTGAATGTGTCAATAGATATGTGAGAGATTTTGTAGATTTGGAATAAAAAAAATCCAATTGGCGCTGGACGGTTTATTAAAAAAGTTTTGAATTTCATGGATTAGTCTCTTGATTTTTATTTGAATTTAGGTATCTAGGTTTACTTAATTGTTATATTTTTTAGTTTGATTGAATTTTAGTTGAAACTGTGTCAATGTATCAGTAGATGTATGAAAGTTTTTTAATTTAAAAGAAAAAAATATAGTATTGAACTCATGATGACAATTTATCGATGTAGTCAACAACAACAATTTATTACTCTGGAATATTAGGAAAAAAGAAGAGATTTTTGTGATATTCATAAAGTTGAATATGGAAGAATTCATCATGTTTTGCCAGATTTGGATCCTCGCCTAACCTTACTCATTCACAATGAACTACTAGCTTCTTTCACACTCATTTAGTGGTTCTAGCTCAATTCCAGTTTCAGACGATATAATTTGATCATCTTACTGTAAAGTTGTACAATTTTGTTAAGATGAGATATGCAGTCTAATAAATTTAGTTTCCGATACATTACCGACTGGCTATGAGCAAAATTATGCTGTTAAAAACTAGGATTTGGAAAAGATTATTAGTGTGAAGGAAACTTGCAATATATTTTTGGGGTTGGTAACATGATTTAAACTTGTTGATGTATTTGGTTATTGTCTTGACGTTAGATAATTAGAGCAAACTTGGTAAACTTCTATGTTGTGTGAGATGGAGCTCGTTTGATATACATCATAGTACAAAATCCTTATATGTTCCTTCCAAATATTGTTATAGATTGCTGGTAGTATATGGGTAGACAAAGTTAGGGGAAAGTTTGTCTTGGGGTTCAGGGTGATTTGGTGGTCCATTGCCACAGCCCTAACACATGTTGCTACTACGCTTGGATTGTCGTTCTTACTCTTTGTACGTGTTTTCATGGGGATTGGTGAGGTTAGTTATTTCAACCGTGTATTTGCTCTATTTAATCTTCCGTATGTTGGTTTGTCGGTTCTATTTATGATTCATATGGTCTGCAAGTCCTAATTCTTTTACTTATCTAAATACTTCTTCGGGGATGATGTTCTGTCAGATTGTCATGATAATTTGTTGTATGTCATGAATGAATAAGCATTTATTTATCATTTGTATAATCATTCAGGGTGTTGCTATGCCGGCCATGAGTACTATTCTATCAAAGTGGATACATGTATCAGAAAGAAGTATGGCGTTAGCACTGGTTTACATCGGGATGTACCTTGGTTCTATAACTGGCCTTGCATTCTCACCTTTTTTATACATAAATTTGGCTGGCCATCAACTTTTACTCTTTTGGCTCTCTTGGAAATCTTTGGTTTGCAACATGGCAAAGTAAAGTAATCGTAAAATCAAGTGGAATTGATCCCTTTTTTCATCACTATAACCAGGTACAATTTCCATCCATTTGATGTTTTGTGAAGATATGTTTGATAGAAATTCTTAGAGGTTCAAACAACGTTATCTTGATATGGACATATCCTGTTTTATCATAGTAACACATTTATATAGAAATTACACATGGTGGAAACTGCGGTGCGCATTAGAACATGTTTTTTTTTTTTCCGTCTATTTTCTACATTTCAATTCTACTCCTTGCTGCACCATTCAAAACATGTTATTTAGTTCTCCATGCCCCTGTTTTTTTGGAAAATTTATGTTACCTTAATAATCAGAACAAGTAGAAAGATCAGTGAAGCAAATTTCACCAAAAAGATTAAATTGGGATTATTTTCATTTGTAAAACAGAAATTTGTGTTCTAATAGTTTAAAAGCACAGAGAAACAAATATTTAAAAGGTAACGCTTGATAATGAAATTTTTTTTTTTTTTTTGAAAACTTGTAGTGCTTCATTCATAAAAGTATTAAAATTTTAAATTATTGCATTTTGTGCATATTTGAATAAGATATGTATGTTCTTTGTCTTTATTGATTCTCCAGGTATTGAAGTTCAACCTCACAGAGAAGATGGCACATAATTTTAATGATTATGCAATCTGACTTTTATTTATAATATGTACCCAAAGTGTCTTCGATAAAATCACATTTGTCTGTTTATCTTGTTTGTTTTTTGTACTTTAGTTATGCAGGTATTTTGGTATGTGATATGTGTATCTTTTGTTTGTAGCCGATGAGAAGCAACAACTTCTATTGGGTATAAGAAGAGCTAACGGACAACCCGCAAATATTTCATCATCAATATTGTCAAGTGATGGTATGCACATAGGGATCCTAAGTAGCAGCAGCCCATGTAGCTGCAAACAATAGTCCCTTCACTGTATTTTACAACCGAAGGTCCATAACTACTCTTAATCGAAACTATCAAGTACTTCAGATTGATGTCATCCATCTATAGCATTTTTTATTAATCTATAGCATTTTTTAAGTATAATTTGTTTATGCAGGGCTAGTCCATCATAATTTGTTATTCCTTTAGCCAAGTATTACAGGGTTGTATACAACAATCAAGTATCCCTTGGCATGCGCTTCCGGATGATGTTTGAGAATAAGGAATCCGGAACTAGAAGGTAAAACACATTTGTGTTATGGAGATTCTAATATTGAACATGTCATTTTACTAGAAATATTCTTATTTTTCAGTTTAGGCAATAATTGTTTAATGTACATACAAGCATTGAACTGAATGTATATACTTCCCTAATTTTTATTACTTAATATCATATGAACCAAATGTCAAATTCGATAACTTACGTTTTTATTTCTTTTGCAGGGAACAATTTATTTCATTCTTGCTGTCATTGCTCTTTTCAACTTCTTTGCTTATGCCATCACCAAACAACATAGTTTCATGTATTTTGGAGTTGCATTCACATTCTTGTTTGGAATATACTTGGGTTTCTTCTGTGGACAGATCTGGAAGCAGTTTAATATTGGGGTAAGCACGATAACACGTTCATTGATGTTCAAGTTAGATGCCTTATACTGCACTTTGAATCAATCTAATATATTTACAAGCTCTTTCTCGTTCTCTTTTATTTTTGTTCAACTTTATTTCTTCTTCTTCTAAATACAAGCAGTTTCATTTACCACTAACTGCTAGGATAATAGGCAAGCATGAAGTCTAAAAGCTGTATCACTACTCCTATGCCTGGTTTAGCCTTTTGGCTAATTGTAACCTGGTTGAAGCACAAAGTTCTACTTTTGTACTCTATAAGGGGCTGATAGTCAGTTTTTGGTTATGTTTTACTTCGTTTTGGCAAGAGCTTTAGATCTATGCTTTAGGTCCATTACCTTCCCACATTTCTTTTGCTTCATAAACAAAACTGCAAAGATCTTGTATAGTCCGTGTCTTGTGAAATCATATCCTTTGTACTCCATGCTTGAACAACTGGCATGTTGAGCTTTCAGGGGTGCAAAACAAAAAACCATGTGCTTTTAAGCTTCAAATTTAGCATCTTATTGATGATTGTATCCTCTTTGTCATTAGATCGGATTCTTTCATTTTTTTTCAAACCTGGAAGGGTATTAATTCTGAATTGGAAGGTCGTTGATGGCTTTCATGTTTCAGTTTGATCCTTGGTTATGGATTCATACAATCTTTGCATGTCTGTATATGACTGATATCCTTGAATCAGTTGCATATGAAATTGTCATACCCAAAATAATAATGAGACTGTCTGTTATACCTGCTAATGCTTGCATGGAATACATGGCATTGCAAAAACTGCTTCAGTTGGGCAACATCAATGAATCGCCTCCATGAATCTCTCGCATGTTACCATAATGTTAATCTCAAATGAACCCACATTTTTGTTTCTTTTATAGTATTATTGGCTTTGATTTCCTCGATTTGACATGCCTATTGGGCTGGTTTACTCGTACAGGGAAGCAACAACTTTTTGGATGATTGTGTAAACCACTTAATATGCCCCTACTGCACATTATGTCAGGTATGTGCTTTTATTTAAAATGTAATCTAATAGCTATGAAAAATTTAACTGAAGTTCAGTTATATGTTTCTGTGCTACTATGGGTTACTGTTAAGTGTTAAGTTCAAATTTATAAGAGTAGTTAACCAATATGTGTGCCTGAAGGTTTCGAGAACATTGGAGATAAATGATGTCCAAGATGGTGTATGGCGAGGCAGAGGTGACACCATATGCACAGGGAGTCATTTCAAGGGGAGCGAAGGATTCCTGGAATTGTGTGCCAACCAAATCTCCTGATCTCTGCAACATGCAAAGACATTCAGACAGTAATGATCACTCGTGGAGTTTAGATGTCAACCATTCGGTGCCGTTGGTCGCACCCAGCTAATCGTAGTTCCAACGATTGATAACAAGCCATCTTTTATTTTCTTTCTTTGCAAGGTTTTGTTGTACATATTCTGCACTCCGCCAAAATCAAAATTTCGCTCAGGAATGTAGAGCAACATAGAAAAGCTGTGGGACTGGAGCAAAGCTACTGCAATCAACAACAGGGGGAAAAACTTCAGAATCTATGGTAGTAAACCCTTGTGGCTCATCATATTGGACAATAGCCTCAGTTTGGCCTTTTGGTCCATATTGTGTGTATATAAATGGTGGGACTGCGTAGCTGACCCTTTTACTGTTAGTTTTTGTAGTTCATGCAGTGGAAGAAACTGGTTTGGGTTGTAATCTTTTAACAAATTATTTAAGCAGATTGATTCCTTGAATATGTTATGATTGTTTAGAGTTTAGTCTAAGATTTAAGAGCTGCATTCGAATCTAATTTGAATATATAGAGTTTAGTGGATTGATTCTTTGAGAAACGCTATAAAAACTAATATAATAGCATTTGTTAAATGCTACGTGAGGGAAGACAATAGCGTTTCAGAAACGCTATTGGTAACTAGACAATAGCATTTCTTAAGCGCTATCACAATTTAAACAATAACACTTTTTACACGCTATTACAAGTTTAACCATAGTATTTTTAAAATGCTATTACAAGCTAAACAATAGCACTTGAAAAAGCTATAAATGGTCAACTTACACTAGCGTTTCAGAAACACTATAAATAACTCAGTACCTATTATAGCTTCGGTAGAAACAATGTTTACTAAAACGCTATGATATCCTACAATAGAGTTTTTGAAACGCTGTGAATTAATAAACATTTGTGATGTAGTGGAATTACAATTTTGTCGTGTCATCTGGAAAATTTCTTTGTTACTTGGTTACCCATAGATGAACCGATGCAAACTCGATTTAGATTAAAGCTTTTTTAGAGATGCTTCCACCTTGTACTAAAAAACAGTTGTAGAAGTTGACTGAATGATCTCGACCTTGAATGGTTCATATCCAGGTCTTCAGACAAATGCAAGCCTTTGTTTTAATTGGACTCTCGAATATAAGTAACTTACTTCTCAAAACCTTTGCAAGACTTGGATATGAACCGTTCAAGCCTATATTCATAAATTGTCTGAAGACCTATGCAAGCCTTTGAAATCCAAGTCTTCATACATTGATTGTCTTTTTTAGGGGAAGTAAGTTACCTATGAATATTTTATTCTTTTTCCTTTGCTAAGTTTTTATCCCACTGAGTTTTTCTTAGCAAGGTTATAATGAGGCATATTCAAGGGAAGTGTTGTAAAACATGCATGTTTTAATGGATGACTATGTTGATTACATATTAAGAGTGCTATTAGTAAGAGTTTATGGTTATAACTTTTGGTATTCTATAACCATTACACATAATATTGCATCAGGAGGAGTGTGACCACTCTCTTTATTTATTCTATCTTTTTTTGTCTCTTTCTCTTTATTTACAGCAATTATTATTATTTTTTTTTTCCAAATACACAAGGAGGAAAGCTATTTTTTACTCTCTCCCATCTCTTTTATTTATTTTCAGAATTGTCTTGTATCAGAAGAATTTTCATGTTTTTTTCTTTTAAAGCCATTGGGATAAGCGGATAAGCTGTATGGCCCCAAACAACGAAATGTAAGGTGGCTTCCACACACTCTCGACTCTAGTCTACTCTTCTCTCTTTGTTCTCAAAATTAAAGCCACAGCTTCTGCTCTTTCAGTCAATTCAAGAATGGCATCGCTACGCAATTCACCATCAATTCATCGTACATTGTTCAACAACTCTTCATCACAGGTTCTCCACCAATCTTTCATCTCTTTCTCTCTCTCACTGTGTTATTTTTTCTAACAAGTGCGGTTCGGTTCAACTGTGTTGCTTGTTGCAGCTAGGATTACAGAAGCCATGTTCGCTTTCTTACTCTAAAAGAGGCGTTTCTTGCCGGGTGAAGGCGGAGAACACGGAGTCTCCTACCCTAGGTGAAAAGATCGCCTGTTCTTGTTTCCAATTCCATCTTGTGTTCTAAACCCTAAAAAACGGTAGTTGTTGTGCCTTGAGAGTTGATTGACGAACAATTAGGGTCTTGTTAAAGCACAATGTTGAAAATGCAAGTACAAAGAAATAGATGGAGAAGAGAAAAATTTATGTCAATTATAATACTTTGGCATATCATATTTTCTTGGTTTTAAAGCTACAAGTCTTCAACTCAGTGTTAGACATTAGATAACACCTACATTTTTATGAGGGAATTTTAAAAATTCAATTCCACAGTAGGAATGATACAGATCCCGATTATGTTATGACCTACAAGCAAAATTTCCCAATTAATTATAAATTCTTGAATCAAGGATAGGATGAACACGAATACCAAGGGAATCCTGAAACATCAAAACATCAATCTCTTTTCATAGGTGTTGGAGATTGGCTACAATGAGGCCACTTATGAAATCTAAATTAGGTCTTGAGTGTTGTTAAATTGCCACTTTTGGATGAAACGGATTGTTTTCATTTAACACTTCTTATATTGTAAAGCGCAATGTGATTCAGTTATATGGTTAGGGAAAGTCTTGCAATAGGCTTTAAGCCTTTAACCAGTGTGAGAGTTTACTTGCATCTGTGCAAGCGAAAAATTCTACAGAAAATTATTAGTCCTGCTTGTTTGTGAGAATTTTTTTCTTCTGAAAACAGTTGGATTCGCTTGATTGCAGGTGCAAATATAAAGAAATATGCTAATAGTTTTAAGCACAGGAACTGAGGTTGGAAGGTTGTTCATTTACATGTTGGATTTCACGTGGGTGGGAAACCAAGGGAAACTTCTTTTTGTCCATTCAAATCTACATTAGACTTTTATGGCAACTTAATAAGATGATTATCTCTTAAGAAAATGAACCATTCCATTAATGACTTGTTCCCTTATTTTCTGACAGAAGGAACTTGTGATAATGGTTTACAATAATTTGGTGTTTTCATTCTCTCGTGAATGCAACTCAGAAGCCGCAAAATGGGCACATGACATATTTGTCTTTTTTGGTATATTTTGTTTAACAGACAGACCTGGGAGACGCCAAGCACTTACTTTAGGAACCGTTTTGACCTTGATATCTATGAGAGATCCAACTTCATGTAAGTGCCATGATTCTTGAGGTTTTTTTTTTTTTTTTTTAATTCTTTTAAAAATTTTCAGAAAAGCTAGAGCTTTTTCAATCTTTGAGTAGCATTTGTAAGCCCGCCTGCTGATTGTGCAGCGCGTTGGTTCCTTGAATAATGATGGATGTGGCTCAGTTGCTGCAGAAGCGAAGAAAGGATTCTTGCCAGTCTTAGACAAGAAGGATGGATATGAACTCCTCTACCCATTTGGGTGGCAGGTTTGCTTCTTCTTACTTTTATTTCTCAAGATCCTTTTATTCATTTTTCCTTCCTAATGCTGTATGATTTTGATGACCACCTCAAAGTTAATTCAAGCAATTCAAGATTGTCTTCTTGATGAAAGCATTATTTTCCCTAATCAGGAAGTGGTCATTGAAGGGCAAGATAAGGTATTCAAAGATGTGATTGAACCGTTGGAAAATGTTAGTGTGAATTTGGTCCCAACCAACCAACAGGATATCCGAAACCTTGGGTCGCCACAAGAGGTTTTCCTGATATTCTAAATCTCAAGTCTTTTCTTACAATAAGACTTGGTTTATCATTTTAAGAAGTTTATTAATTTCAGTTCCTTGAGTCTTCATAACCTCTAATCCGCAACTGACGAGGATGTTGCTATACTTGCTCTCAGGTTGCTGAAGCTCTAATAAAGAAGGTCCTGGCTCCTCCTTCACAGAAAACCAAGTTACTCGAGGCAAAAGAGGTTAGGTTTCCTACTTGGCTCAATTTTTTTCAAGATGTTAGGATGTATATTGATTTCTAGTTCCTCTCTGCTGCATGCAATATTAGTTTAATCACATTTGGAACTTTGGGAAATCTACTAATAGTTTCCCAAGCTTTCTGGTCATTGTTTTCCTCAGATTCTATATATTTTAGCTTTAGTCTGGAAGCAGGAAGTGAAGACTTCAAAAACTATAGTTTTTCCTACTTAAATAGTCCACATCGCTGTATGGTTTGTTGCATATCATTTTTTAGGATGTTTTCATTAGATTAGGCTTGGATCTTTTCTATCAATTTGTTTGTGAAGCTTGCAGAGTTTGTTTTAATGACTTACCAACCATGAAAATTATGCCTAAATATGCTTAATATTTTATTAAAGGAGTTTTTAGACTCCCCATCTCTCTCGTCCTTTGGTATATTGATGAGAACATATGTATCTCAGGCATTCAGCTTGCGGTTGATTCTTAATCCCATTAATATAAATAAATAAATAAATAAATAAATCCCCTCCCCGGGCAGGTAATTTAGAGAGACTTCTGTAAGGGAACATATTCATTTGGCTACTGCCAGATTCCTGGGATGACACTTTCTTGTTGTTCTCCTGTTAAACGGACAAATCAATACTGTCCAATTTAGCCATATTTTCAAACCATGAAATTTGGTTGAATCAAATGAAAACAGCATTCATAAAGTGAAGATTAGGCAATAAAGCATGCTCACCACATTTCAATTTATGCAACAGAGAATCAAAGCAAACACATTAGAAAAAGAGTGTTTGCTATCACTACAAACCAGCAAATGTCTTGTCCCAGATATACTATGTCCATGAGTCAATCCAGAGTCAGGTTGATTAGTATACTGTTTTATCTTGTACCATGTGTTCATCACTCAAGAGTCATTGTATATATACAACATCTTGACAAGGAATGTTGCTTATCAAGTTGAATCATTAATGTGTTTCTGATATGTGCAGAATGATGTTGATGGAAAAGCTTATTACACTTTTGAGTTTGTTGCCCAGGCTCCAAATTATATTCGGCATGCTCTTGGAGTAATCTGCATTAATAATGGTATGACGTCAATGATCTCTGTTAATATTTCCATCTTTTCTCTCAAAATTTTCCATTACTACTTTTGGGGTTTTAGAATTCATTGAGATTCCTTTGTTAGCAATAGAAATGTTATATGGGCTGTTAATATTTCCATCTTTTCAACCAGATATTAGGATTGAACAAAAAACTAAACAAACTGAATAAGCCGTCCAGCAAATTGGTTTTGTTTTGTTTCAGTATCGGTTAAAAAAAACCTTGGAAACTGAATCGAACCTATACATATTTTTAATTTTTAAATTATATCTAGATAGTTCATAGTTTTTGTCTGTTCGGTTCTGTTTTCGGTTTAATTGAACTTCATTTCGGTTCAGTTTCATCACAAATTCGTTTCGGTTTTGTTTGGATTTCTGTCAAATTGGTTGATATGGTTCACTTTGCGGTTTCAAATTGAAACCAAAACAAACCGAACCATGAACAACCCTACCAGATATAGTTTTATAATTTTTTTTCTTCTCTTAGTACTTTGTTAGTTCCTCTTCTTTGACGACAATGGTTTTTGTGTCAGTTTAACCCTTGTAAGGGGTAGCGATCATATAGCTTTAAAGCTTTTTTTTCCCTGATCTTACGCGAGTAATCTTTTTACTGTAGTGGACATCGTAGTACGTTGGCTTGTATCCCTTTAATCAACCAGTATTGCCAGGTTTGAGTATCTCTTGGTAGAGTTACTCACTGTCAGGCACAGCGAATACTATGCCTTATTGGTACCTAACACTTTTGCCAATGATAAAATAAGGGTTAATTTGCGTTTCTATCCTATAGTTTGTACGAGTTTTGTGTTTGGATTCCAAGTTTGTCCAACTTTAAGTCTGAGTCCCAAGACCATGTTGAACTCCACTGACCATCAACTCCGTGTTACACATATAGGACCTAAACGCAAAGTTGGTATAAATTGTTGAACCTAAAGTCTAAATTTATACAAAGTCAATGTTATTTCCAAAAATATAAAATTTTATTCAATTACTGGATGGAGAGTTAATAGTCAACTTGGTTTTGGGGCCAAACTCATTGTTGGACAAACTTGGGACCCAAATTCAAAGTTGGTATAAATCATGGGACCGAAACGAAAATTAATCCTAAAAAAAACTCAAGGTGGGGAAGAACGAAAGAGAATGTACTTAGCGTTCTTTAAATACAAATGCAATAATCGGTGCTTACCTTGGGACACAAACTTAAAGTTGGTATAAATCATGGGAAGCAAACGCAAATTAACCCTAAAAAAATTCAAGGTGGAAGAAAGAATGAGAATCTACTTGGCGTTCTTCTTTAAATACACAAGCAATACACCTTCTTTAAATACATAAGCGATATACGCTGCTTAGAATGATTGGTTCAGTGTGGTTTTGTGCCTTCTGTATACCAAGGAAATTTGTCTTAGATATCACGAAGCATATTCAGTTCATAAATTTCCAAAATTCCCTTTATCTTTGAAGTTTTAGCTAGTTGGTGGTAATGATGTTGCTGTGGCAGGAAAATTCTACACTGTTACTACGGGAGCAAATGAAAGGAGGTGGGGAAAGATGAAAGATAAATTGCACTTAGTTATTGATTCCTTCAAAGTCTTCAATGTATAAATTGGTTCTCTACCTACCCTGAACTCTCCATCCTCACCCCAAAATAGAGACAAAGTGGATGTCCAATTTTCTGCATCAGATTAGGAACAACCTGCTTGCCTGCGGTATAGAAATTGTTACTCCATTACATTTTCTCTATATATTTGTTTTCAAATCCATAACACCAGGGCATTTGATTTGTATGAACAGATAAAACTACTCTAGCTTAGTTAAGAAGCTGGCCTATTTTTATTTTTTTATCTATGAACATTCAGTTTTCTCTATATATGTTCACGGCCAAAAATTCTTAAGAGTCAGACCCTTAGCGTCAGATCCGCGACAGGGGAGGCTCCCTGGCATGTTTTTAGGAGATAGATCTCATCAAGATCTTCTCAAGAACTCCTTAAGATCACCTCAAGAACTCAAGATTCTCTCAAGATCTCCTCTCTTTCCTAAAAATGTGCAAGGGAGCCTCTCCTGACGCGGATGTGACATTAGGGGCCTCACTTAGTGGAGTTTTGATAGTTATACATATTAGACAGCAAAGTTTGTCCTTACCAGCTCGAAAACTGCATCTCAGCACCCTGGTGGGTGGCTTTCAATTAGTGTTTTACTGGTACAGTAAATCAGAACAATTATGGAGAATAAATTTATTGTAGCAGAATACAGAGGATATCTTACCCTTAAAAAACAATTAATTCACCAAACTCTTTATTGAATTTCCAGAAAATAAATTATTTCAATAATAGTTTTTTCCGATTTAATCCTAGAATTCTTTCAGCTTATATCAGGCAGCATCACATCATCCTTTTGTTTCTGGAATTTTCTGCATCTTGTATGAGGCTTAATCCATCCTCCAATAATCATCCACTGTTGACATTTTACACAAATTTTGAGAATTGACAAAGAAAAAAAGTTAACTAATCTGATTATTAAACAACTCCGTTTAAAAGATAACGGGCAGATCCATTCGATCCATCCTTGATCTGCATGGGCAACAACTTTTGCCTCATTTGGCCCAAAACAATAGGTAGCATGAAAACACGTGGGTTTTCAAAGTGATTTTGTTGCCAAAGCATTACTTTTCTTTTGCCTACCTTAAAAGGAAATTGGAATACCAACAAGATTATCAAGGAGGAATGAAAACCATCACAAGCCAAGTCAATCTTGCAAGACTAACAAGCTCAAACACAACTTACGATGTAGCAAGACTATCAAACCCGAAACATTCCTGATGTAAACCAACAAAAGTATCCTCAATAAAGTTAGTAGCATTTCCCGCATTTGTGATAAAAATTCTCTAAGCAAAACCAACTCAAGTTCAGTTGCAAAATCCTGGAGGAGAATTGATCTTAATAAGATATAAGTTCCTGATTTAGATAACCCCAATCTTGTTTGCAACATCCAAGGCATCATAATCTGGAGTCAATCTCACATAAGCTTTCTTTGTTTCATCAGGCCTGAAATATAGACATCAATGCATGCAATTTAGAAACTCATTGTTCATAACATCACTCACAGCTATCAGTGAGATCTTCATTATAGCACGTGGAAAAGGATAAGTGAGAAATCAATTACCTGATCAAGGTGTTCACTTTCATAGTTTGGATATCATACATCTTCTTTACGGCTGCCTTGATCTTCTTCTTGTCTGCACGAATGTCAACAATGAAAACCAGAGTATTGTTGTCTTCAATCTTCTTCATTGCCGACTCAGTAGTGAGTGGGTATTTCAATATCTGGTAGTGATCGATCAAGCTTGTTCCTTGGAGTTGCACTAATACGGGGGTATTTGGGGTTCCTATCCTTCTTCAAAGTTTTATGGCGATGGAATGTGACAGATTTCCTGATCCTTTTCGCCCTCTTTTTAATGGTGGCTGCACCAGACTTCACTGCCTTGGCAGCCTTAAGGGCCTGGGCCTTCGGATCAGCCTTCTTTGAGGCAGCAACTGCAAACAAGACGTAATCAATTTAATATAGTTCAAGTGGAAGGGAGAAAGCATGGAACATATGTACAACTTTGTCATGAGCAACACAGATGAACATATCAGGCAAGTTCATGGTTTACAGAGTTTTTTTTTTTTTTTTTTTTCACTACAGAGATATTGTTAGGAGAAAAGTAAACCATCCCAATTCGTCCAAATTATCTCAAAAGACGCCCCTAAAAGATCGACTCCAAAGGAAGCCCAATGGCACATGAGAATAGGCATTCCAAACAAAACTACGATGAGGAAATAAACATAAAAAGATAAATAAACAGGAATTTGAGAGGAAGTCTAGGATGCAGAATGGAAAATCTTGATAATAAGGTAAGCTGTTGGTGATTCACAGTCATAGATATAGGTCCTCCATTCACTAGTTACTAACTCTCTCATGTTAGATAGAAGGGCACCCTCTTGCACCAAGTAAAACTATTTTTCAAACTCATCAACGCAAAGTGAATCACAAGCTATTTCAATAAAGTCTATTTGGGTTACACATTATGACGCACCATATAGTATAGATGCACTTGCATTTCTAGGTTGGGCACCATGTCTTTTATAATTACCCTTAACACTTCTATAATTATTGATTTATCTCTTTAGCCTATTGATGATATATAAAAATGATCACATCCCTAAGTCATACATGTGTCATGATGATATCGAGGAAATACGGGCCCCAACATCAGCCCAACACTGATCCGACCCAAGCGGTTTCAAGCCCGCCTAGTTCAATCCGCTAGGCCCACACGTTTCACAACTATCCTCAATACTTGTAAGTCCTACTAAGGCAAGTATCTCGAGGATCAACTTCAGACGGACAACTACAACGTCTCTTTGCAAAATACCAGAGTACATTCCACACAGGGAAACTTCTATGTACGTATTGCTCTTGGATTGAGAACTATCTCCCACGCATCTAGAAGTACAGGGCTAACATAAAACTCTCCTCCTACAACACAACTTCTAATTAAAGAAGAATCACCACGAAGATCTCATTCCTAAACTACGTCTTCGATGGCCTGGTAGAACCAAGACTCATACACTATAAATAAGACATGAGGTTGGTAAGCTAAGGTACACTACAAATTTTCTGTTTACAACATTATGCCTTTCTCAGATCCCTGTCTGACTTTAGCAGCGAAGTGTCATCGGCCACCACAACGGTGGTCCGTGGCCCACATGCGTTACTTGTGCAGGTCACCTGGACTAGGTTAAAGCAGGGAGCGAAAAACTACTGCATCAATTTAGCGCGTCCATGGGGACGACGAAATTCTTAACTTTCTACTGGCGTCGTCTCCCTTCAAAACCTAGAGAAATGGTGACCACTAGGTCATGCAACAACGGAGAACAAGGGGACACGTCAAATGCTCAGGCTGGAGCCGTATCGTCGCTTTCAACCGTTTTGGTCATGCACGGGAAGTAGACTCATGCCCCTGCGCCAACAACAGCAACAACAGACCCCAGAATTGATATGTTATCATCTGAAATATAGCAGATCGCCAAGGCAGTGGAGGTTTTCAGGCGATAAAATTCACCACCTGCTAATGGAGATCAGAAGCAGCATGGGCCTCATTATCTGGAGGATGGTAGAGAGCAAGCACAAGAAAGCCAAACCCCCGCTAGTTTTCATTGGATTAGGGAAGGTTGTGCGGCTAATGTTGAACTCGTCGCTAGGGCAGAGAGGCTTGGCCCTCAGAATCCCCTCTGCAGAAGGGCTCACGACCCAGACGTGTTGCATCGACTTCTACGACAGAACCATCGATCCATTCGACCACCTACGCTATTACCAGCACGTAGTGGCCCTCAAGGAAGGATCCAACACTCAGAGAGTATTCACGCATTTCAACAATAAGTTGACCCTCAATGACAGATGCAACGATGATACAACCGTGACTGCCTTCATTGCGGGCCTCAAAGAGGGAAAGCTTTTTCGAATACCTCACCTTGGAGCCCCCTCTAGACATGACAGAACTCCTCAAGAGCGCTCAGAAACACATTATCTTGGAGGAGCTGAAGACCATAAAGAGGGAAACTAAAGGCGAGAAGAAGCCCTCGGTTCTTAAGGACAAGGAAGAAAATAGATGCGATGATGAAGAAATGATCAAAAGAAAGCGCGGAAACAACGGGTCAAGCCCTAGTCGGTCTAGGCCAGAGAAAGCATCCAACTACGTTGGATCCAAAACTGCGATGCCCTTCAATTCCAGCTTGTCGAACATACTAAACTCCATAAAAAAAATGTAAAGATCTGAACTGGCCCCCAAAGCAACGTGGACTACCAAGCGTGACAACGGTAAGTACTGCGTGTACCACAAAGAGAGTGGCCACGATACCAATGACTGTAAGAGTCTGAGGTTGAGTACTTGATCCGCATGGGCAAACTAAAAGAATTCCTGAACTTTGAGAAGTGGCTAGAACGCACCAGGGACCGGGGGAGTCATTTAAAGAAATAGAAAATGAGACTCCAGGGATAATCTATGTCCTTCATGGAATCCGACTGAATGGAGACCAATAGTACAGGTCTCGCAAGCAGACCTTTTTGGAGATGCAGACACAGCCCGCGGATGAGGACAGATGTGTTTGCTACTCAAGGGTTCAAACCCCCATCTCCACCTTGACCTTTACGGACAAAAACCTTGAAGGAGTCCGAGCGCCGCACAACGATGCCCTAGTCATCTCGGTTTCCATTGCAAGGTCGGTGGTCAAGAGAGCTCTGGTGGATATAGGAAGTTCGCTGAACGTCCTGTTTTACAACGTTTTCAGCAGTATGGACCTCAAGGAGGAAAACTTGACATCTGCAGATTACCCGCTGATTGGGTTCAGAGGGGAGAAATGCTTCCCCATCAGCAAGATAAGGTTGGCGATAGTGGCCAGAGAGCCGCACTTAAGAAAAGTCCTGTTTCTGGACTTCATGGTGGTAGACGCACCATTGACTTACAACCTTATATTGGGAAGACTATGGCTCCACCAGATGGAAACAGTAGTCTCCACCCTTCACCACTGCGTTAAGTACACAGCTAACCACTCAGGACAATACGTAGAGACCAACCTACGGCACGAAGCTGCAATTACACCGCGCTGAAACATATAGAATGCTCCCATATCAAACTACATCTTGCAGAGCAGCCTGATTCAGTGTCAGGCCAAACGATGACAGAGACGTCACATTCAAGCGGTACATGAGCAATATGCTTATCCTCCCAGCGAAACAAAGAGGCCATGGCAAGCGGGAACACATCCCCCTGACATTCCGTCAGTGCAGATATTAACCCCTCCACATGGTTTACTCTTCATTAACCTCTGTAATGCCTCGATAGTTCGTTGAACGATCCACAAGAGCAACTAGAATTCACTTCAAGGCCAGGATCAATTTCTCTCCGTCAATAGTTAGTCTATTTCGTTTATTTCCTTTCCCATAGTCAATGTAGAGTTTTAGTTCTTAATGATTTATGTGATTTGCAATCATTTAATAAATGAAGGAAGAATTGTGAAAACAAACTCCATTGATTATTGGAAAGATGTAACAAGCGCCTTGAGGCGGATACAAAAGACTACATCTACAAACATCTTAATACAGTGCGACATGAAGTAAAGACTCGTTTAGACAATTCAACTACGAGAGGTATCCGAAGAAGGTCTTGCAGACCCTCCTATGCGAGCAATCTGCAAGTGACAACAAAGATATTCAAACGACTTCGCTCGACCCCTTCCCAAGATCAAGGACAAGGTGTCAGCGGGGATTGGAAGGACCGAGCGGCCAATTGTTCTGTCGAATCACCTCAGGAAAGCGGTCGTACAACAATGTTGTAGACCTTACAATGGGCAACTAATTTCCTCAAGAGACATCCCACCCCTTGCAAACTTTCTCAAATGGTTTTTGGTCTCCAGAAGGGGTGGAAGAAGGCAGATGAGGATGGTCGCAAGCAATGACGCCGTCAAGGTCTCACAATGCTATCAAGCAAGGCCGCCTTTCCCATGTGTGATACCATGAGTAATTGAGAGATACCAAATCCGGAAGTATCGCACATCCGTAAACACTTCAATCGGCCATGAGTTAGCAGCAGGATCCGCACACACGCGGACATAGAGTAAGACCATGGCATATCCCTTGGTGGGAAATCCATACTACTTCTCTGCAATATGAGAAGAAATTACAAGATCTCAGCAAATCAACTATGTGCCCACTCAGAACAAGTGACCACGCATTGCAACAACTATCGACGTGTCTGACCAGTAGAAATGTCAGAACATTTGGAGACTCTGGAGACGGAGATCCACCTTCAGCATTTGAAAACCCAAAACATTTTCTTCAAGCAAGAACATTACAGGAGATAAGCTCTGTGAAAGATCGTGCCTACAACGATTTGATGACACCATTATATAGGCACGATGGTTCACCAAACGAGCGCTCTAGCATTAACTGTCAAGCATTGGATACTGTATGAGAAATGACTGCGCAGACCACGTTCGTTCAATTAATGGCGTTGCACGCAACCCCACCAATTGAGGGGGAGTAACTGATGCTCAACCGTCACGTAGCCTACACCGTACACATAACGCAACCATGCAGGAAACCCTAGATCTTCCTCTGCAGGGCCCATGGGCTCAGCCTACCATTCAAGCAGTATTCGACCACATGCTTGGCTCAAGCACTAGAAATCCAAGTCAACTCCGACATACGGATCGTACCTAAGGATCACTAGCTGATTTAAGGTAACTTCGTCCACACAATGCACCATGCTTGCGATCCACACAACGCACCGTGTTTGTGGACGTAGGTTCGCAAGCCCTTTAGCTGGCAAAATCCTTTTCCAACCGAGCAAGCTTAGTCAGCCAAGGCTGATGACGATGGCTTCTGGTTCACCCCGGTACTAGTCCGTATAGTGCGAACCCTGATGGTTTAGGAAGTGGGAGTCTAATTAGCGCTATCACGCCTGGTAAGGACGACTGGCCAGGGATCATTGCCCCTTTCGTGGTAAATGATTGTCGAATCCGATCAAGTAAGCCTAGCTGGTGAAGACGGGCAATGAAAGCTTCTGATCAAATTTGTAGTTTGATGCGCACAAGTGTAGATGATTTGGACGGTGGGAGCCTAGTCAGTCCTGAATTAATTTCGACGGCTTGCCACGGATCCACTGCTTTTTTGCCTATTCGCCGAACCCCTTTACCTCAGACTTGTAGCCCCCACCATGCAGGTGTAGATGGTTCGAAAGGTGGGAGACTAGTTAGTCCTAGACTGATGTCGATTACTCGCCACCGGACTACTGCTCTTCAACGTAGTCGCCAAATCTTTACTCCCCAAACCTGTAGTCCATATTGTTTGGACATAGATGGTTCAAAAGGTGAGAGCCTCAAGTAGCTCGCCATGCGACCACTGCTCTCCTTCGAAACAACGGCCGCAAAGATGAATCTAGCTGAGTCAGCGTATTCACGCTCAAACGGGCCGCTCATTCTAATATCATCAAAGGCCACCCGCTCCAATACATAGGTCATCTGGCCAGTGCCGGGGTAAATGCTACATAGAATGTCAACCCAAGCTTACGATGCCTGAATCGGTACAAACGCTCGGACACATACGTTCGGCCATCACAACTGCCCATAGCAGCAGCTACAGCCGACCAATCAGACAAGCCTCAAGCAGCTTACCTTGGGGACAAGACACAACTAGCTAGGCAACCCAACCCCCAGCTAAACTGTTCGCAACATGCCTACTATCGGACATGACTACGCAACAATAATCCTGAGTCATTTGCAATATAAAGCGGTAAAACTTTCTACTACAGACAGACCACTCGGCATCTTATTGATTTAACTAGCCTATATCAAAGCAAGACGACAACGCGAAACGAAAAACATGCAATAGAGACAACAAGCACAAAACTGTTTTCATTAATGGTTAGAACGGAAAGGGTATAAGTATACAAAGTTTACTCCTTATCAGAAGAAGGTACAGAAACATAAGAGCTAAGCCTATTGGAGAAAGGAGCAGGAGTTGTGTCCGCACGCACCACGACCTAAGCATCAAGGCCCGAACTGTCCTCCTCGTCCGATGAAGCAAAGGCAACAGACAAGTCTACATAAGACATCTTCTTATAACGGTCAAGCTCCCATTTTGGATGCTCCTCCTTCATCAATGCCAGCAGCTTCAAACTGCCGTGTACGACTCAACAAAACTCACATCTGCCTTGTTCCTGCAGAAGTTATTCCTCCAGCACTTTCGAGTCGCAAAGTCACGCTCCAACAACTCCAACTTGCTAGTCAGTGCGCCGACCTAAGACTGCTCCGTTGCCAGATTGCTTTTCACAGCACTGAGCTCATGCCATTCCAGTTTGAGTTGGTCCTCGACCTTCCTTGCCTCTCGAGCATTGAACTCCACAATAGATTTCAGTTGTTGCTTTTGAGCAACCCAGTCTACCTCATTCGAAGCATTTTCTTCAGCAAGAGATCGTAATTCAGAACACGCCTTAGCCGCAGCTTCCTACACAACCTCTACGTTTCGGCTGATCCAACACAACTCCTGCTTGAGTTCGTCTCTCTCGGACACTGCTTCTGCCAGATCACGCTAAAGGGCCTCCAAACGAGCCCTTGGAGTCTCGGTGGCCACGATTGAGTGATCCAACCTTTTCTTCTCAGCCTGCTTCTACAGCCGCTCAATTTCATAGAGTGCATCATAATACAGCGCCTGCATGTGCGGGAAGACACGCTCCATGGTGTATACCCTTTCATGAGCCACTTCGACATTCGTCCCAGCAATGATCACCTGGCTCAAGTGAGACATACTGATGCGGATTTAACCAACCTTAATTAACAGGTTAATTTAACCCACTTGTAATAACCGCAAGTGCACGGTGCCTAACTGGTAGACAACGGCAAGTACGGGTCGATCCCACGAAGAAGGTGGATGCAATTGAATTTTAGAATTTAATTAAACTAATTTATAGGAAATGGGGTTACAGCAATTAAAATATCTAAATAAAAATCAAATTAAAAACAAAATAAAAAGTTTTAAAGAATATGAGAAGAGAAACCAAGGCATTGAATCCACCACAGGTTCTTTGAGATTTGTGTGATCAAAAATACTGTTTTCAAGATTTAACATGACTAACCTAAAGATTAATCTAAGTTCACAATTGATTTAAGCATAGGTATAAATCCCTAGAATTGCGTGTCTTCTTACGGCACACACAATCACAGATTTATTTTAACTAATCCTAATCCCTAGCATTGCGTGTCTTCTTACGGCACACACAATCACAGATTCGGATTAATTGATTAAATCAGGCTTTTGAATTTCAACAAAGGGTACTTCTAACTACCGACTAGTCTAGACAATTAATCAGGATATAATCGGTGAAAGCAATTTATTAAAAATCATAAATCAAATATGTTTAACGTTCAAGCATAAAGAAAATAATAAATTTAAATACACAAACTCTAGGAAATCCTGTGGTTTCATCGTAGCCTTGGCGAAGGGTTTAGATATCCATGGTAGTGGTAGTCATCTCCTCGTGATGTGGTATGCCGCAACTCATCTCTGCACTGACGCGAATCCCGAGAAAACTGGCCAAAAGCACTCTGTGGTGGCTCTTACAGATAGCTGGGGTGTGAATAGCCAGAAAACCGAAATAAAACCAATTCCCGCCCTGCTACAGTGCGCTACAGCGCCGATCGTCTTCTCCAGCGAGAACCGTCGCTGTTACGGCCTGGTTCTCGCTCCTCGCGGCTTCCTTCGTCTCCAATTCGACTCTAGTACCTGCAAAAGATGAGATAGAGTGAAGAAAACCCAATTAAAATTGCAAATTCAGCAAAGAAACAGGGAGAGGAAACTCCCTGTTTTTGCGACTGTTTCTGCTCGTATGCGAGCTCTGTCGCGAGGTGGTGGCGGGTGATGATTGGCCTGGTCGCGAGGTGGTTGTGAGAGAAGGAACTCGAGACGATTTGAGGCCGAAAGAAGGGAAGAAAATGCTCTGTTGCAAGATGAAACAGAGTCGTGGTACGGCTCTGTTCCACGGTGAGGTAGGCAGTCTGTCGCGGCTGGTTCGTGGTGGTTCGTGACCTGTTGAGCTGTTCGGCGGAGGTGGTGGTGAGGTGACAGTGTGGACAGTGGAGAGGACCAGTGAGTGGTGAGTGGTGGCGATGGAAAAGTTGACGTGAAACAGGGTTGTCACACCACAACCCTTTTTCACGGTGGTGGCTGTGGTGGGAATCACCTTGAGAGGAGGAAGAGGGTTTGATCTCCACTTCCAATCTGTTCCCTTCTCTTCCTCCCTCCCCCTTTCAGACGGCTATCGCATTGTATTTATAGGGATAGGATTAGGTTTGGATTTGGGTTTGGTTTTAGGGTAGGAATTGGTTTAGGTTTGGTTTTAGGGTATGACTTGGGTTTAGGTTTAGGTTTTGTTTTATACCACCATTTAAATTGCCTAATTGTCGTTTGTGACTGCTTAATATGGATCTATCGTTTAAGCTCAAATTCCTGCAAAGATATTAAAACGAAATAATTACTATAAAATATAATAATCGAAACACTAACATGTACAAATTAAGGGATATATTCTGTAATAATTATGTGAATATCAAATACCCCCAAACCTATATTTTGCTAGTCCTCGAGCAAAACAATAAAAAGAAAATCCTAACTCACTTTCGCAGGAATCATCGGTTGCACTTACCTTAAACGTGCAACAAGGCTTTAAACCCCTAGATTATCTCTAGTGGACGAGTTATAGTCTCGTGAGGGTTTCCAGAATTTTTACCCACAAACATTACTGACTCAACAAAACTTGGTCAAACAGTGTTTATTTTAAAACTTCAATAAATGCAGGAAACCAACAGTGTCATTTTAGTATATCAACAAATCTCCAAATAATTTAATATTCTCCAAAGGTTAGAAAAAAATTCATAATCATCGTCAACTCAATGTGTGTGTGTGGATAGCACTATCAACATAACTTTTCATTTCAGAGTAAAACAATGACTAAATCTCCTGTAGAAAGTTTGTTTTGACTTCAAACCTCTCATGTCACTCACAATAAAGCACTTAGAGATTTGGTATTTCACTCGATTTATATGTGAGGAAAAGAGTAAATAATGGAAAACAATCATCTCACATATAATAATATGAAGAACGGACTTTTCAAGAATGGAATGAACATGATCTCATGGACAGGAATATCAATTACTTTTGGGAATGTTGAATCAAACACCATAGGTCTTGGTTATTAAATCTCCACATCTACGAAACCAACCTTTACCTAAGATCAACTAGGACTTTGTTGGGTTGTAATGGGGTTTGGGTAATGGTTAATGGGGGATGTCAAAGGATTCTAACAAAAACTTCTAGGAATGTATACACCCATTATACGTACAATTAGGGCTGTCAAGAATAAATCAATGTTGCGCACCATCAATTTTTTCTTCATTCTCACATCTTTATCCTCATTCACATTCTTCTTCTGCTTTCTTTTCTTTCTTTTTCTTTCTTTCTTTCTTTTTCTTTCTTTCTTTCTTTTTCTTTCTTTCTTAGAGGATTTATGAAATATCTCATATTTTGCTCTTTCATGCCCTTTTTACACCAAGTATATTCATCCGTACACATTCCCAGAAAAATTGAGTAAAGGTTAATGGGTTAACAAATAAAAGGTTAATCTATGGCTCAAAAGGCTACAAAAAGTTAATGTTATGGGTAAGTTAAAAGGCTAGTTAATGGTCTAAAGAAAAAAATGCCTAGATCATTTCCTAAGTTCGGGTCAGTATTATGACATCTCAATTGAATAAGCCAAGAAGTTCTAGTGTAATAATTCAATTTTTATGTCATTCCCAAAGCAATTGATCATAAAAATTAGAATAATGAGATCATCAACGAGATAATACGGACTCAAGAAAAATCAGAGCTTATGTATAACCCTCAGAAAAATAGAAAGGCTCAAAGCTTTCAGGGTTAAGTCTCCACTATTAATCTAAGGTTTTCTAGTATATATTTCACTCATCAACTTCAAGTTATGCTAACATGGCTCATGGTGCAAAGATAATCGAGTTGAAAAATCTTATGAACCAGATCTAGCTTAAGGATCATACTAAACTTTCAGTCTTTATCAATATACCAATATGTCAAGTTGACTTGCATTTTCTTGAGTATAAAACATTTAAAATCCATTTTCTCAAAAGACCAATTTTTATATATATATATATATATATATTTTTTTTTTAAGAATAAGAAAATAAAACACTACGAAAAAATGAAAAGTTCACCGACAACTCATGAACCCTACCCCCAACCTAATCCAAACATTGTCCTCAATGTTTAACAAAATAATTCTGACAAATGAATGAAGTAAGTACATGAGAGGAGGTTAGAACAGCATTACTGCGGTGAAGATTTTACCAATTTCCAAGAAGTCATCCATCAATGAGGCTCAAAAACATAAGAATCATGAAGTTTTCATTAGAAATCGATAAAATGCAGACTCGACACTAACAAAGAAAACAAAAAAAAAGAAAAAAGAAGGTGGAAGTCAAAACTGTTACGGAGCTAACGAGTATGAGTGAAACACAACTAAATAGGGTACTCGAAAATCAATCCAGACTAACAGCAAAGACACACAACTAAAGCTAGGCTGCCTCCTAGGAGCGCTTGGTTTACCGTCATCAGCCCGACAAATATTCTTCCTAAAAAAATGGTGTATCAACAAAATGTAGAGGAAGAATATGACAAAAACTTAGTCCAAGGTCGTATATCAACAACCTGAACAGTTGAGGATCAGTCCACCAAAATATAGCAATCACATGGGGCACCAAGTACACGAGGACATTCCAAAAGTGACCAGTAGTCATACACAACAAATGATCCTTGCGTGCTCCAAAAAGGGAACATCCTATGTCTGGTTCCAAATCAGAAGATTGAATAATTTTCACAGCAGGATGGTGAAAACTGAAATCCTCACTACAACACAAGGGATCGGTGAAGGTAGCCTTAATAAATGGGAATGTGATGCAAGTAGATGAGGTGATGGATATATCAGATGGTACAGGCTCATCACATGAATCATATAGAGATATTGGTCTAGACAACTCATCAACTGAAAATGCATACCTGAGGGTGTCAGGTAATTGTTTAAGGTCAAGCTCAGGTGGCTCAACTGATGGGACTAGTTTTGACTCACTGAGTGGAAGAGGCTTCACTTTAGACTTCCATTTATAACTAGGATCCACAATAGGAACTGAGTCAAGCAAATCATTGACTTCCCTAATGGAATCATCAACATCAAAGTCTAAACTAAATTGAGTCAAACAAGCCTCTAAACAGTCAAGAGGAGACTCCAAAAAATGCTCACTGTTTGATTCGATGCATGAGTCACTAGGAAGACATGAGTCGACATGGGAAGAAGATGTCTGTAGTGCCTCAGAATCTACAGGTTCATCAATAAATGAGGCTCTAGGAAATTTTTCTGACTCTATCTCAGGAAGTGACTCAACTATCTGACTCACAGTCATCTCAAGTTTCCGGATAGCTTGAGAGTTTTGTTGAAAAATAGTTGTCAAATCTGTGATATTATGAGAATTTTGCTCAAGCACTTCTCCTGTTCGCTCTATAAAAATTTTCATGATATTCTCTAACTCAGTATCAGGAATGAAAGCTGGAGGAGTCTGAGGAGGTCTAGAGGGCCTTCATGGTACTGACCATGAGCCCATGAGGAGTCAGGATGATAGGCTAGACCTGGGTTGTAATAATCTAAATATGGATCATAAATCAGGTCGTCGCATGTCATAAAATGAATTGACTTGCTCGTAAAAATAGGCTGGATAATCCCTTGTGTTCATTTTTTTTTTATTTTTTTTATTTTTTATTTTTTGTTTTTTTTTTTAAAGCACTAACTCTAAAATATACACAGGCTCACATGCAAACAACAACCAATAAATGCACAAGAAACATGACTCCCTAAGCAATCAACGTTTTTGAGATCAATTATCTTTTTATCTTTGGGGGACAATTATTTCTTATGTAATCTTTATGACATAACAATGGGTGCTATAAGTTGATTCTAAGAGTGTACACTTTACACCGCAAAGTTCAAAATCAGTAGGCTAGAGTTTTGTTTCAAAGAAACCGGATTACCGCACAAGAGAAGGAGGTCACAATGGTCCAATTAAGTACTTCCTTGTGCTACCGCTCTGTAAGCCAATAGATGTGAGAACGATGTGATGTTAAATGCACACTTGAGGCTTGTGTTCCTAACCAAAAAACTGTTAGTTACACCAATTCTTCTTGTGGATCGTAGCTTACTTATGACTCGGCGTACCGGGTGAATTACCCTTGTGGTAGTGGCCTCTCGGAGTTCATTGAATGATTAAACCCATCGTCACTTTTAGCTTGGATCAACACAAAAAATATTGGATTCACCTTGGTCTTGGTTGTCCTATGAACACCGTACCTAAAAAATGCTCTATCTAACTTGCTAATTGATTTTAATTATGTTAGGATATTGGTTGCACACAGCTGGAGTGATGAGGTGGGGATATCAAGTCCCACCAATTTCTATTTATAAGTTGGGTCTGCTTATTATGAATTACTAAAGTTTAACATCCACAATTACAGAAATTTAACAACCAATCACACAATTTCAAACAATTACACCAAGCACCCCTGGTCGCTAATACGTTGCGTGTGATAGAAATACTTACAGTGTGCGCATTCCGTTTCTACACAAAAAGTTAGCACAATTCAAAAAAAAGTCCGACTTCTCTTTATATGTTTCAATCAGCACACAAGCACATGCAAATAATTACTGGTCTTGGTCTTAGAAGTCGGATTTCTAAATCATAAAAAATTATTGGGTAACAATTAAAATTGTTTCCCTATAATTTCTTTTGACTTAGAAAATTTTGGGTTTTTTTTTTTTTTTTTTAATTAAACAAAATGAAAAATAGTAAAGTTCAAAAAATTATTACACCGCACACTCGTAAAACGAGGTGAAATAAAAGTACAACTCTCCTCACAAAATAAAAATAAAAATTTTCTTGATGTTTTTGCAGGATCGTCCAATATCCTCGAGAAACGTGTATTCTGCAAAATCAAACACAAAATGAGTGTAAAAAGAACTTAATAAAATAAAAATAAATTGAAATTTTTTTTTTGTTGTTTTTTTTTAAATTTTAAATTTTGAATTTTTAATTTTTTTTTTTTTGAATTTTTATGATTTTTTTTTTAAATTTTTTTTTTTTTTAATTAGTGAAAATAAATCTTCAATTCAATTACACCGCAACCTTCCCCGGCAACGGCGCCAAAAACTTGATGCGGATTTAACCAACCTTAATTAACAGGTTAATTTAACCCACTTGTAATAACCGCAAGTGCACGGTGCCTAACTGGTAGACAACGGCAAGTACGGGTCGATCCCACGAAGAAGGTGTATGCAATTGAATTTTAGAATTTAATTAAACTAATTTATAGGAAATGGGGTTACAGCAATTAAAATATCTAAATAAAAATCAAATTAAAAACAAAATAAAAGTTTTAAAGAATATGAGAAGAGAAACCAAGGCATTGAATCCACCACAGGTTCTTTGAGATTTGTGTGATCAAAAATACTGTTTTCAAGATTTAACATGACTAACCTAAAGATTAATCTAAGTTCACAATTGATTTAAGCATAGGTATAAATCCCTAGAATTGCGTGTCTTCTTACGGCACACACAATCACAGATTTATTTTAACTAATCCTAATCCCTAGCATTGCGTGGTCTTCTTACGGCACACACAATCACAGATTTGGATTAATTGATTAAATCAGGCTTTTTGAATTTCAACAAAGGGTACTTCTAACTACCGACTAGTCTAGACAATTAATCAGGATATAATCGGTGAAAGCAATTTATTAAAAATCATAAATCAAATATGTTTAACGTTCAAGCATAAAGAAAATAATAAATTTAAATACACAAACTCTAGGAATCCTGTGGTTTCATCGTAGCCTTGGCGAAGGGTTTAGCTATCCATGGTAGTGGTAGTCATCTCCTCGTGATGTGGTATGCCGCAACTCATCTCTGCACTGACGCGAATCCCGAGAAAACTGGCCAAAAGCACTCTGTGGTGGCTCTTACAGATAGCTGGGGTGTGAATAGCCAGAAAACCGAAATAAAACCAATTCCCGCCCTGCTACAGTGCGCTTACAGCGCCGATCGTCTTCTCCAGCGAGAACCGTCGCTGTTACGGCCTGGTTCTCGCTCCTCGCGGCTTCCTTCGTCTCCAATTCGACTCTAGTACCTGCAAAAGATGAGATAGAGTGAAGAAAACCCAATTAAAATTGCAAATTCAGCAAAGAAACAGGGAGAGGAAACTCCCTGTTTTTGCGACTGTTTCTGCTCGTATGCGAGCTCTGTCGCGAGGTGGTGGCGGGTGATGATTGGCCTGGTCGCGAGGTGGTTGTGAGAGAAGGAACTCGAGACGATTTGAGGCCGAAAGAAGGGAAGAAAATGCTCTGTTGCAAGATGAAACAGAGTCGTGGTACGGCTCTGTTCCACGGTGAGGTAGGCAGTCTGTCGCGGCTGGTTCGTGGTGGTTCGTGACCTGTTGAGCTGTTCGGCGGAGGTGGTGGTGAGGTGACAGTGTGGACAGTGGAGAGGACCAGTGAGTGGTGAGTGGTGGCGATGGAAAAAGTTGACGTGAAACAGGGTTGTCACACCACAACCCTTTTTCACGGTGGTGGCTGTGGTGGGAATCACCTTGAGAGGAGGAAGAGGGTTTGATCTCCACTTCCAATCTGTTCCCTTCTCTTCCTCCCTCCCCCTTTCAGACGGCTATCGCATTGTATTTATAGGGATAGGATTAGGTTTGGATTTGGGTTTGGTTTTAGGGTAGGAATTGGTTTAGGTTTGGTTTTAGGGTATGACTTGGGTTTAGGTTTAGGTTTTGTTTTATACCACCATTTAAATTGCCTAATTGTCGTTTGTGACTGCTTAATATGGATCTATCGTTTAAGCTCAAATTCCTGCAAAGATATTAAAACGAAAATAATTACTATAAAATATAATAATCGAAACACTAACATGTACAAATTAAGGGATATATTCTGTAATAATTATGTGAATATCACATACCCAACATAAGGTACTTTAAACCCTTATCCATACACCCTTCCAGTGTATCCTCATCGGGCTTCAGAGCGCAATCCATCGGCCAATTGTGACTCATACTTATATGCTTCCCCGAAGCATACTCCACATCAACCTCTTGGTGCCAGTCCTGAGAGCTCATCCTTACCAAGCCTGGTGCAGACAGGCTTATCCGGATGAAGCCTTCCCAGATCTGGAATCACACTGGCACCAACCTTCGCAGTTACCATAGTTCATCCACGATGTTTTCCTTGTCACGAACAATCGACCCTTTAGTGCAAGACGGCCTTGACAGGGTTCAGAGGAAGCGAATTATCCAAAGGACCCTCCAACACTTCTAGCTGTGGCCTGTAACGAGATGGTGAATAACGCAGACTACAAGAAACTTGGCTTGTGCTACAATCACTTTTAGACGGAGCGCCAATGGGACGATCAAATTCTACAACCTTAGGCGGATTTTCATAGAAGCCTTCTACAGGAACAGTCCCGCGTGAATAAGCACCGGCAGAAACCACCATTGCAACCCGCACTAGACGCTCATTCAAAGCTTTAGCCTGCGCATCACTGAGATTTGACCTGTCTTCAACCGTTACAAACCATAGGTAATTCTTCTTCCAGTTGGACACATCAGTTTCCGCCCTGATAGGCCAATCAAACTCGCGCACTTCTCCCGCTGGAGCGTGTCGTGCTGAAGGCAACCCAGTCTTGACACGAGACCTCTTCGAACTCACGAATGAGGCAAGTGTTTTAGACGGCTCCTTCACGCCAGATCAAACGGGATTTCTGGCCCCAACAACCTTCCTCTTCTTAAAAGGGGCCCTATCTTCCAACTTAACTCGCGACGCTCAGTAAATAGTGGGGGCCACGTGTCTGTTGTCCCATAGTCCACTTCGAATGAAGTTTGGAACGTTTATGACGTCCACCACGTTCTTCATTGACAAGCTGCGAAATGTCTCCATAGTGTTTTGCTCCTCGAGGGTAAGAGGAGTAGTGGGAAGCCTTCCTACAAAGAAACGCGAGCGATGATTAGCTAGCCTGCAATCAAGCATAGCGAAGTCAAAGGAAAAAAAATTGAACTTACGAAGCGGCCTGAACTCTCGTTCGAGCGGACGACCCTTGCATTGGAAATACTTCGAATCAGCATGGGCTAAAAAGCAGCCTTTCTGCCAGAACTTGAAATCATCAGGCAGATTCACGAAACAGGCAGGTGATGTCATCTTAGAGACAACGTTACCCTTCAGCCGATGGGAAATCAACAATTGGATTACTCGCAAAATCACACTAACGCCAGCCTCCTTCGCCCTAATCAGGATGAGAATGATGATCCTATATCCATTAGGCCCCAATTGGGCCGGAGGAATCCCTAGAAGATCCAATAATTCCCAGATCACGTCTAGAACGGGAAAACGCATTCCAGTTTGAAGCATCCCACGATGCAAACAGGTGAAACCCCCTGTGGCAACATTGGCGTCTGGTCACCCTTTAGGACATACAGCGGCATGTCTTTAGGAACCCCAAACTTGGTATAGATTTCAGCAAGGCCAGGCTCCGAAAGCAACCTATCTTAAAAAAAACTCCAGGCCCTTGGCCAAGGTTGCGTCATCAAGAAGATTTTGTTGAGCCATGAAGAAGATAAACAATCTTTTTTAATCAGAAGACGAACATAGCAGTAGTTTCAAAAGCAAGGAAAATATAAGAGTCGAATTCTGCACTACGGATGACTTAAATAAGGATTAGGTTCCTGCCTCTCTTCCGCTAAACCGACGCACGTTCAATTAATGCAGCACGCGGCTCAAACAACAATTCAGACTCAATCATCATCATGATCGGCAAATCTTTTCAAGAATGACTTAGCGAACCGATGTGACGACCCACTAACTCGGGGAGAATAGCTGATGATAATAACAATAATATAGGGCAACATAAAGAAATGATATCTTCAGAATCTCCAGACCCTAACAACACAAGGATCAAATGGAACCAATAATAATAATATAGGGCAACATAAATAAATGATTGGTCTTATTACCTAATTCTCAATGCCAAAATCAACTATCTTCTCCTCAAGAGAGCTCAAATTATCAACATTAAACGTATTGAAAATAGTTATGCTGGAGATAGTCGACATGGGAGATACCGTAAGATCATCCATTACCATGTAGGTCACCACCCCCTTCACAAAGCCTCCCTCATATACGCCTACTCTTTTATCAGTGCTTGAAGGAATGAAGAAGCTTCAGTAGATAATGGCTTACCACAATTGGTACAACCGACTCATGTTTCATCCGTAAAGTACTTGTAACGACTACTATTATAACTACTTCTGTAGCTGCAACTATAGTACTTTTTTTTCACTTACTGCCTCATTTGGCATCCAACTTTTCTAAAGAGCCAACCCAAGCCCAACACCATCCATCATCCTAGAGATGCGTATCTCGAGGATGATGGATGGTGTTGGGCATGTCTGGCTCTCCAGAAAAACAGTTTGGCATCAGGCAAGGAAAGTTTGCAGCGGCAAAAGATGAGGCAGGATTCAAGTATGAATCCTTATCCCCTGGTTCTAGAGAGCGAGGGTAGGCCCAACACCGCCCATCCTCGAGATAAGCTCTGATGCACATCTCGATGATGATGGACGGTGCTGGGCCTGCTCTCACGCTCTCCCTCGTTCCCTAGCAAAGCTCATCCTTGTTTTAATTTGCTAAGGAGTTTGATCACAAATCCAAGAGGAAGGGACAATAGGCAGAAAAGGAAGTCTACAACTTCCATGTTAACTTCAGCAAAGAGAGCTCTATTAGCTTTCTTATCTACAAGAAGTTTTATACTGAACTCGGTTGTTGCCATTGCTGCTTGTGATTGCAAACCATTGTGGATCAGCTGTATATATAGGCCACTCATGGTGGAAAGATGTACCCGTTAATAGTAAAGACTGAAACAACTTGGATGAATCACCAGTTCCCAATGAATACAACAGTTTTCAAGAAAAACTATCTTTCTTTTCCCATGCAATTGACACAAATTTCAAATATCCTGTAAGAATGTTCATCTAACATAATCTTTTAAGATGCAATTAACTAAGAGCATGCCTAATTGTCGAGGAAACCAGCAAGGAAAACAGCGAGGGAGGGGGTGTGACCACTCATCCCCCCTCCCTCGTTGTTTTCCTCGCCATTTAGAATTTCTGATTAACTAAATCTAACCATTCTTAAAGGAAGCAAAAGGTAAGTTTGAGGCCATTTCAATTGGAAAATAACTTTAAGGTCTATTTTTTTCACAAAATAGACAATTTAGATACTTTAGTTTATATAATGGCTAATTTGTGTCTAAATTTATACTTTTATGACCAACAAAGACTCTTTATTAACCCAGGTTAACTTATAAAATTATAGGACATATTTACCCTACCTAAACAAATAGAAAATCTAATTTTATACTTTTACGACCAACAATGACATTTTTATTAATGATTTTATATTTTGTTATTTTTACCCTTTACCCCTCCCATTATTTTTAGACACTTTAACTGCAGTTTAAGCAATTATTTTATGTCATTTGTTAGCTACAAATGACTGCATTATATTTTCGTGTTAACATTTTTTATTCATGAATGTTTTGTCACTCTGAATTAGGGGTGGGCAAACGGGTCGAGGATCTGCGGGTTCAAATCGAACCGGACCGTTTTGCTCTAAACGGTCAGGATTTTAATTTTGTGTTTTAGATACGGTTCGGATCGGTCCGGGTCCGTTATAAAACGGTCCAGTCTCGGTTCATATTTTAAAAAAAGAAACGGTTCGTGTTGGACCCGTTTCAAATTACATTTCTCTCTCCTCTCAAATGTCTAAAAAAGAAACCTAAATATCTAAGGTTTGGAACTCTCAAATGGCGGAAGAGAGAGTTGTTCACATCAATGAACTGATCTCTGTCCTCTCTGTATGAACCAAAGAAGAAGAAAACCTAAATCATTCAGATCCATCAATGAACTTCTGCATCTCTTCTTTATCTTCCCCTTCGGTGACTTGGCTGTATGTTCGAAGACGATCAAATCGTGATCGTTTGATGCGTTCTCTTCGATGACTGTGTTCAGCGTTTCCACCGACTGGAGCGAGCACTCCTACCAGTCTAGGGTTTCGAGATCCTTTGTGATCTCGTCGAGTGAGAGAGACGCGTCGCAGGAGATGTTCTCTTGGAGAGTGGATCTGTAAGGACTCTGTAGGTCGATTGTGTTCAGTGTGTCGATGAGGTCTTTCTACAAACAGGTGAGATGCGTGAGTGAGTTAACAAGAAGATTCGTAACTTCGTAAGTGAGTTTTTACCTTCGGTCGCTAAACATGCGTTATTCGGATTCAGGTCTGCTAGCTCTGAATGATTTGAGGGACAACCCAGGGGCGAGGAAGAAGAAGACGTGAAAGGCTCGGATTCACTTTGCCCAAGCCATGTCGTCTCATATCTTCTCTTCTCCTTTGCTTCATCGCTCCCACTTTGCTTCTTCAAGCTGATTGAGCAGATCGAATCGAGGAGCAACATCTCATGCAAATGCAACCCATCATGGCTTCTTATAACCCCAGCAATGTCGCCACGATCACATCCAACAGGTTTCTCTCTACCCTTTTTTTTAGTAGTCCTGCTTTTCATGTTCATCATCATCATGTGTAAGAGATTTTTTACTTGTTTTAATGGCTTTTGTATTTGTTCATTTGTGTTTCTTGGCCTGATTTTAAATGGCTATGTTAGCTCGTCTCTACTACTAGATGCACCATCTTTGTTTGACAAAATTCCTCTTTGAACAAAAACTGTTTGTAGAAATTGCTTGAAAAGTTATTTGATTTTAACTTAGATTTGGAACCGTAGGAATCAGACCGTTCCAAATGGTTCGAGTTAGGTTCGGTTCTAATGTTCAAAATGAGGGGATCCGGACCGGATCCGTTAATTTTAAACAGTTTGAGTTAAGTTCCTCTAAATTTGGAACCGATTCGGACCGTGCCCACCCCTACTCTGAATGAGTTTGTATTTGACCGATTGTGAAGGTTTATTTGAGTTTGAGGAGAAACTTTTTGTTTCAATTAATGGTTGCTTCAGTTCTCTGTCACTATTTAGTTTAAATGAAATTATTTTATTCAATATTGGTTCTCATTTTACCTATGAGGTTATGATGATATTCCGTGGTAGATAGCTTGTGAGTAAATAGCGAAAGAGTATAAAATTTAGGCAGCGACTACTCCACACCACCATTTCTGCTTTCTCAAACCACCATTAAGTTTTTTTTTTTTTACTCACTCCACCAATAAATATGTATAACAAAGAAACCCAAACTCAAAACGAAAAAAAACGCAAAACATGGTAACTTTCGACTAATTTAAACCCTCAATTGAGACTGATTCTCAAGCTCATCAAAGCACAAAAGTTGTAATACTATGAATTATCTAATAAAAACAACTTGAATCACTTGAAAATATTTTTAAATGAGCAAGTTATGATCATTTTACTAAAGTCGCGCAAATCCGTCTGACAATGAAAACATGATAGTGTTACGGACTTTCGGCCGACTTATGTGCTTGATTGAGACCGATTGTCAAGTTGATCAAAACACAAATATTGTAGTACTCTGAGTTATCTAATAAAGGCAACTTGAATCACTTCAAAATGTTTTTAAATGAGCAAGTTATGGTCATTTTATTAAAGTCACGCAAATCTATCTCAATCCGTCTCGCAATAAAAATGGGATAGTGTTCCTGACTTTCGGCCAACTTATGTGATATATTTAGGCCGATTATCAAGTTGATCAAAATACAAAATTTGTATTGTTCTGAGTTTTCTAATAAAAACAACTTGAATCACTTGAAAATGTTTTGAAATGAGCAAGTTATGGTCATTTTACTAAAGTCGCGCAAATATGTCCGAATAATTCTTGTTCGCAGCTTGCAATGCGGGGAATTCCAAATAGCCCGCATTGCACACTGCGGACAGGAAAATTTTTTTTCTTGTTCATAGTGTATAATGTGGGTTATCTTGAATTCCCCTCATTGCAAGCTGCGAACAGGAATTTTTTTTGTTCGCCGTGGACAATGCGGGAATCTTGAGATAACCCTTGCATTGTGCAGTGCGAATAAAACTAAAAACTACAATTTTTTTTTGAAACTGGAAAAATTTTCAGTTTGTGAATTTTTTTTTTTTTTTTAAACTTAGTTTCCTGATGTGCTTGTGCATTGTCGCATCAAACCTAAACTCGAACCATACAAGTCTTCCAAACTAATCCTTTGTGACTACTCCAAACCACCATTTTGCGCGACTTTAGTAAAATGACCATAACTTGCTCATTTCAAAACATTTTCAAGTGATTCAAATTGTGTTTATTAGATAACTCAAAGTAATACAATCTTTTTTATTTTGATGAGGTTGATAATCGTTCTTGATCGATCATATAAGTGGGCCAAAATTCGGGGACACTATCCCGTTTTCATTTCAAGACATATTTGCGTGACTTTAGTAAAATGACCATAACTTGCTCATTTCAAAACATTTTCAAGTGATTCAAGTTATGTTTATTAAATAACTCAAGGTACTACAATTTTTGTGGTTTGATGATGTTTTTAATCGATCTAAATCGAGGGTTTAAATTAGTTGAAAATTACCCTTTTTTATATTACTGTTTTTATCAACAAGTGGTGAAACAATCGAATGGGAGAGAGAGTGGAGAAGCAAGAGATAGAATGGATGGCTCACTTACAGAAGAGTTGGAGTCGATAATGGGGAGGGGAGATTTGGCTAGAGATTTGTGGGGATTTTGAAGAGTTTGAGGGTTTCGATATGTAATGGTTTTGATTTTGAGGAGATTTTCGAGGAAGAGAAAGGAGAATTGCAAGAGATTTGAGAGTGGATAGAGATTTGGAAGAGATTTGAATGTGAGAGAGGGAGGAATTTCAAATGGGCGAGGGAGGAATCTCTTGTCGATTTGAATGAGGATGGAAAAAAAATTTGGGTTTTGGTTTATATAGGTGGTGTGAGAAAGAAAGTAGGTGGTGTGAGAGAGTAGAATAGTGTGAGAAAGAGGAAATGGTGGTGTGGAGTAGTCGTTGCCTAAAATTTATTACTTTACAAGTACTCACGCATTGAAGAATAAGAAATCAAATTTCGATAACGAAAAAATTAATTTATTAACTACATTATGAAATAAGAAACAATGGTAACTAAAACCAAATTTCTAATCATCATCAAGAAAAGTAATGCACTGATACCTGTAAACTTTTTAATCAAATTTGTGACAAGTCAATCAAATTGATTTTATTAACTAATTAAAATCAAATTATTAATCATCACTGACTACATTACGAAAAGTTTACCAGACATTAGCATAATAATTTGATTAGTTTGTCGGTCAATTAAAACTTATAAAAAAATTATATTTGGTTGGTCATAATTAAATCATTAATATCGATACCTACCAGCGGCATGGGATGTTAGGGGTTAAGGGTAAAAAAAAAGTAAAAATAACAAAAAATAAAAAATTACAATCATTAATACAATAATCATTGTTGGTAATAAAATTAAGTTTTATATTTGTTTAAGAATGATCAAGATGTTCTATAACTTTATGAGTTAACCTAGGTTGAGAAAAGAGTCATTGTTGGTCATAAAAGTAGACACAAATTAACCATTACATCAATTATAATATCTAAATGGTCTATTTTGTGAAGAAATGAGCCTTAGAAAGTCATTTTCCGCATTTCAATAAAATTTATACCCAAGAAATGTAAATTTTGGAATCGCATAAATTTGTAACTATCTATCTTGAACACTAATATTCAGACTAGATAACTAGATTTGAGACCTCGCTACTACTCTTGTGGCAGGATAAAAAAAATGGACATCTTGAAATATCCCAATTACCCTATAAACATGGTTTGATATATTGATTCCAACAATAACGATTTTTGCAATCATTATAGTCTTTTTAAAACCAATAATCAACCATCCCAAAAAAAGCTCAAAATTATGAACATAAAACTTTTGACGAGTGATGTTGGAGATAGTACAAACCGGTTTCATTACCAGATCATTCATCACCACATATCATGCACAAACCCATCTTTATGGAAAATTCTAGGGGTCGAGGGAAAGGGAGCGAGGGATGGGTGTAACCATCCATCCTCCTCGCGATGAACGCCCGCACGCATCTCCAACACGATGCGCTCATCCCGAGGAGGATGGGTGGTTACACCCATCCCTCGCTCTGTAGCAAAGCTCCATCTTTATACAACCATTCTTCTTTTGAATTAGTGAGATGTTTATGTGTCTATAACTTTAAAAAAGTACAATGAAGAATATGAAAGGTAGAAAAAGTTCCAAGCACTATATAGGCGACAAATTTACTTGCCGAAGTGTTATTCTTTGATGCAAATCAACCCCCTCTAGCATAAGCTAAATTCAAGTTGAAAATCATAGTCACTTATTTGTTTCGTCATCATGGAAGAGTTTATGTCTCAAATAGTAAAGAAATTGCGTTTTACTTCAAAAACTGGTATTTGTTAATGATGCAAAACAACTTTTTTTCAAATTCAAGTTGCAAAAATTTGATAAAGGAAAGGCCATGGTGGTATTCACATACAACCATGAGAGCACATAGAAGATGCTCCAACATTCGACCCATTAATCCAATTTGGGAAAGGGAATTGCTATGTAATATCACCATTTCCACTTTGTTACACCACCCCAACAATGTAATTGTAACACCACCATTAAATAGACAAATCTTTTTTTTTTTTCCTTTCTTCTATTTTTGCTCTCTGCAATCTCCTCCTACTCGTATTACCAATCCCCCACCCTTCCAACAACCCCTTCCTCTACTCCTCCAACAACCATTCTCATCTTCTTCTCCCTCCAACAATCTTCATCTTCCTACAACAACCCTCTTTCGCTACCCCGTCATCGCAGTCGTAGCATCTCCCCCACCGCCTCCTTAAATTCTCAGGTGATTGGTAAAAAAAATGATAATGATGATCTTAAAAAAAATAACAATTATAAACTATCGAAAGTGTGAATTCTACAAGATCTTAAAATAAAAATTTTCATCCAATTGCACTTAGTTGTGCAAGATTTAGACTTTTGTGAAATTAATCTAAATTTCACAGAATTTGAATTTTAGACAATTCATAATTTTTATTTATTTAGATCATCATTTTCAATTTTTAACAATCACCTGCGAGGTTAAGGAGTGGTGGGGGAGAAGCAATGTCGGAGAGGACAGGGTGGGAAGGAGGGTTGTTGTTGGAGGAGGGTTATTGGAGGAGGATGAAGATTGTTGGATGGAGAGGAAGATGAGAATGGTTGTTGGAGGAAATGAAAGGGGTTGTTGGAGGGGGAGGAAGAGGTGGCATTCTCATGCAGTGGCGGACCCATAATTTTAGTCAAGGATGGGCAAAATGGTAACAAATTGTTGATTGATAGTAAGAGTTATCAGGGGCAAAGCTAGAATTTCTACTCCGAACCAAGGATTAAAATTTCGTGAAATATTTATCTTTTGAGGTCTCAAAATTTTAAATGCCGACAAAAAGGTATGTTATTTTGAAGAGTTATTGCAAAATATTTCATTTTTATCTTAAATTTTGACATTTTTCGTGTAAAACCCAAAAAGTTATGAAGCAAATTACAATTTTCGATCATATCTTATTGTAGATTTCAATACTTTCTTGTAAAACCCATAAAATTATGAAGCAAATTATATTTACAGGATACTTAAGTATTTAGGCTTCCTTTTATGTATTTAATGTATTTATTAAGTTAATTTACTTGTCCATAAATTTTTGTATGCTTAACATACACTCAAAATTATTTACGTTTTTTTTTTCTATATACAACGAAATATTTCATAAAATCAGGACATCGAAATTACTTTGAAAAACGTAATCACAATCTTTGCTCCGGACTGATAATTTAACAACAAATTTCTACTAACATATACAAGTAAACACTAAAATATAATTATAATTGTATTTTTATTGAACTTAATCCAGTATTGTGCATTTATCTGTACAACTATAAAAAGTATGTTGTATATTCAAACTGAATCGGGTATAACAATTTAAACCAAATTATGGTCAAGCTATCGATAATTTAACAAAGGCAAACAAGCTTGATTACTGAATACATATTAAAATTGTAAATAATTAAGATAAATATGTAAGTTTAATCTGGAAAAATCTAAAATGTGCGAACATAATAAGATCCTGATTACAAGTTTATAGAAAAAAAATAGGGCGTGGGGGAGTGGGTGGGTTTACTAGCCAATCCAACCCCTAAATTTTATGAGTTGAATAATGATATATATATTTTTTCATTGAATTTAATAGCTTGTTATTTAAATTTTAATTACATAATTTTTATGGGTTTTATTTTATAATGTTGTTTTTTGTTTGAGTTTAATACTACTTGTGAACAAACAAGTCTTTACTAAACTATAATTTTTTTTTCTTTTTCATGTATTTATATAATTGCATAAAAATATCTTATGAAAAATAAATATCAGGGATGGTAACAATTAGAGACTAAAAAAATTCTCTATACATGTTAAAAAATTATTGCGCTGGAAGGGGATCAAACTTGGGTGTTTTTTTTTTTGAAAAGCAAGCTTGGGGTTTATATGGGCTCCCCAGACCACTAAAAGAAAAACAAAAGATTCATTACATTCTCATATATTTTCTACCACTAGCGTCTTCAAAGATTATCTTTTTCAGGTCTTCTGCAAAGGAGCTAGGAGTAACTTCAATGAAAGTAGCGTTGGGCATTAGAGATGCCAACTTGTCAATGTCAACTGCCCTATTAGTTTCCCGAACTACATGAACCACTTTGCATGCTTCAAACATTTTCAGCAGGTCTTTAATTCTTCGCGTGGTGTGTTTAGCTTCCCATGGAGGTGCCTTGTTCATGTTGATATAATGGACTGCATTTGCTGAATCGATACAGATAACCAGTTTCTTATGATGTCCTCGTATTGCCATTTTCAGCCCAGTTTCAATCCCTTGGAGCTCATGCAGGATCAAACTTGGGTGTTGGGTCATTAGTAATGGAGTTTTTAAGGCCAATCACTGTACCAAAGAGATAATATGTTTATTGTAGAATAACATTTATAATACTGTATTTTTTCTTTTATATTAAAAATTCAAAAATGCTAGGTATATGCTATTGTTTTTTTAAAATTGAGAGGGGACAACTGCCCCCTCTGTAGGTCTGCCCCAAGTCTCATGAAGGGGTGGTCTTAGTAGGAGGAGCACGCAATAAGATAATTTATAAGTGGAGAGATCGTAGAGAGTCGGGGTGGGCACGGGACGGGATGAACCTCATCCCTATCCCATTCCATATCGTTCGTTCGGGATCGGGACAAGATATACTTCATCCCGACCTCGTCCCTTTCCAAACGGGTTCGGGACAGGATAAACACGTATTAAATAGTCTTCCAATGAAAAATAACAAAAGAGTTTCATCTCACATTGCTCATACACCAATAATGCAAAATTTATGTACATATAACTGTCATATTTACAATAGTAAATGTATATAAAATTTATGGCTCAATGAACTTACAATTTTTTTTAAGTTAAAAATCCTTTGTGTGATACAGTAACCAATAGTTATACATATAACTCATAGTGCAAAACTAAAACAAACCATTGTTTGGCTTTAATTTCTACAAGAATAATGTCCTATAACCAATCTTAAATGTGAAAAAATGTAAATTTTCATAGGTTGTATTCGACATAAAATATCCAAATTGAAGTTTCTATCTAAACAAAGAGTACCAAAACAAACAAATAAGTTTTCAAATAGTAGATGTTTTGATTTAATTTAAACACATCCTAAACTTTTGTTTAGAATAGTAGTTTGATTAAAATTAATAATAATAAATATTAAATAAATAAGTTCGGGACGGGATAAACGAGATTGAAAATCTTCATCTCGATCCCATCCCACTCTAGATCGGGATAGGACGGAATTATGATGAGTTTGATCAATCCCACCCCTAGTAGAAAGGAGAAGAAAGAGGAAATGCCTATTTAATGGTGGTGTTATATTGGGGGGTGGTGGTGTAATAAGTAGAGCTGGTGGTGTTACATAGAAACTCTCTTTTAGAAAGTGCAAGACCGACCTACGCTTCTCGTTTCGTTTAAATTCCATCGGTGGTGTAGTGACTGTTCTAAAACAAATTCAAATTTTCAAGTTCATTTGATTTTTTTCCTTCTGTCGAAACCCTAAATTTCCAAAATCACTAATATGTAGATCGATAGATTGAGAGTTCATCATGAAATAAAGATCTCTCTTTGAACAATCCATCAGAGGAATTGATCGCTCGATCACTCGACAAGAATTCTTCTTCTTCACTTGTCATCAGTCGGTAAGATTCATTCAAGATTCTTCAATTTCTTCTCCTTTCGTTTTCAATGGGCAAGAATTGTTCTTTGTGTAAAAACCTCTACAACAATTTTGAATCCTTCAATTTAGGTATTTTTTCTGTAAATCAGTAGACCTTGCATAAATCAACTAACCAAAAAAAAAATTGTGTTTGTCATGATTGCTATAATGAAATAAGAAGAAATCAAGAAGTGAATTAGGCGGGAAGAAGAGGTGCGCAACTTGGCGCCAATAAAAAATGAAATCAATTCAAATGGATGTGTAATTTAGTCTTTTGCTTTGAGGTTGTTAGTTAAGTGTAAGAGATTAGAACATGTGTCTGTGATTTGATGGTTCTGTTTCATATTTCTGTTATTACTGTAGTATAAATAAAAGAAGGAAGGGTGAGTTGTGTATGGAGAAATACAGAGTGTTCTTTAGGCTATTGGTTCACCTGGAACCTTTAGAAGTTGTAATCCCAGTTGTTGTAATAGAAATCCTTCACTTCCAATCTAATCCTTCCCTATTTGATTCAATTTGTCACTTGAATCTGACAATTGGTATCAGAGCCACCCTAACCCCTGTGATTAATCAATTCATCAATCCCATATGGAAACCAGATCTAAGGAAATGGAGGTCTTCATGAGAGAAACTAAGAAGAACATGGATGATCACACAGGACAGACGGACCAAATGAAAGGAGAGCTTAAGAAAATCACACAGACACATGAGATCTTGAAGAAGGAAATTGATACCAGGTTCGAGCATGTGGTTCAATTACTGCAGAATCAACAAGGAATCACTATTACAAATCGATCTACTTCTGCCCAATCTTCTGGTATTTCTAAGCACTCTAATCAATCATTCTCCCAAAATCATTGAGAGAGCCAAGGTACATTCTCTTGACTCCCTAAACTAGATTTCCCCCAATTTGATGGCAGTAACCCTCGATCTTGGATTAAGAAGAGTGAGAGGTACTTCTCATTTTACCAAATCCTAGAAACCAACAAGATCAGTATAGCTTCCATTCACTTCACATGCAAGGCAGACATGTGGTTCTTGGATTACCAAACTGGTAAGGGACTAATACAATGGAGTTCTTTCATCCATGATTTGTGTGAAAGGTTTAAAGAGGGAGTGTTTGAAAACTACGTGGACTCATTTAATAAGCTCAAATAAGATTCCACTGTGAGTGATTACTACGATAAATTTGAAGAGCTAAAGTCATTAATGTTGTCCCACAATCAACATTTAGATGAGAATTATTTTGTTTTAAGCTTCCTAAGTGGGATGAAAATTGATGTGAAGTCTATGGTTCAAATGCTTAGACCAACTACCGTGTCTCACGCTTTCTCTCTAGCACGAATTCAGGAAGCTTCAATCCATAAACTAGTTGTCTCCAAGGGCCCTTCCCAACTTGCTCACAACACTAGATATTACTAATACACAACCATCAATAACAACACCAAAACAGGAACAAACACATCCCAAAACCCCAATTCTTACAACTCAAATCAACCTGCCATTGGTAGTAAAAAAAACTCCATATCCTAACAGTTCATCCAACACCATTAGATTTGCTACACCTACACCACCCATTAGGATGTTAACACCAGCCCAAATGAAAGCTAGAAGGGAAAATGGGCTTTGCTACAATTGTGATAAAATATACAGGCATGGGCACATTTGCAAAACACAACATCTTTACATCCTGATTCCAGGGCCGGAAGTAACAGAAGGTGAAAAAGAACTTGATCCAATTGAATGTGAAAACCTGATACAGGAAATACAAACAGACATGGAAGTCTCCTTACATGCCATACATGGCAGTATTACTACCAACACCTTGCTTTTGAAAGGACTAGTAAGGAAGAAGGCCATCTCAATTTTAATTGACACTGGGAGCGCTCATTCATTCATTGATCCTAAGGTAATTAAGGATATTAAATGGCCTACACTACTCTTTCTCCACAAAGTTAGTTAGGGTGGCCAATGGAGAGCAACTCAATGCATTGTGCCAAAGGCTACATTGGACTATGCATGGAATACCCTTTGAAGGGAGTGTGAGAGTACTACTACTTGGTGGTTATGACATGGTTCTAGGGGGAGACTGGTTGAGACATTTGGAGACATCACATTGAACTTACAAAAGCTTCAAAAGACAATAAAGATCAATGGAAAAGACATCACACTTCATGGGAGTAATGATACAGGGTCTCTGTGCATGACGAACTCAAAAAGATTGAGTAAATTCTTTAAGAAACATACCCCCACCCTTCTTGGGGCAGTTTATTTCATTGACTGAAGCCAACCTGACTGAAAAGCCTAACCCCATTATGAACACCTTACTAAGGGACTTTGCTGATGTTTTTCAGAAACCAGCTACCTTACCACCAATCAGACATTTAGACCTCAAGATACCAATAAAAACATATTCTACCCCACCTGTTCAAAGACCATACAAGGTTGCATACATGCAAAAGAGTGTCATTGAGCAACTAGTGAGATAGATGCTAGAAACATGACTGATACAACACTCAAACAGTCCCTTTGCTGCTCCCATATTATTGGTCAAGAAGAAGGATGGCTCTTGGAGATTTTGTGTTGACTACAGGAGGTTGAATGATATTACCATTAAGGACAAGTTTCCTATGCCCCTCATCGATGAATTACTGGATGAACATCATTGAGCAACTATTTTTTCAAAATTGGACTTAAGGTCAGGGTACCACCAAATTCTTGTACACCCCCAGACATCCAAAAGACAGCTTTCAAGACCCACCATGGACACTTTGAATTTAGGGTCAAGTCTTTGATCTCACTAATGCCCCAACCACATTTCAAGCATTAATGACATTTTGATCTATAATTCTACCTTAGAACTACATCTTGAACACCTACACATGGTTTTGACAACAGTAAGGCAACACTCATTTTTTGCTAAACTAAGCAAATGCTCCTTCATTCAGCCTAAGCTTGACTATTTGGGTCACATTATTAGTAGTTCATGAGTGGAAGATGACCTTGCAAAGATAGAAGCCATGGTGTCTTGCCCACTTCCTACAAACATCAAGTAGTCGAGAGGGTTTTTAGGGCTAATAGGATATTAAAAAAAAATTATAAGGAGCTATGGGTTAATTGCCCAACCCTTGACTGATCTTCTAAAGAAAAATTCATTTTACTAGAATGAATTTGCTACACAAGCATTCATTCAACTCAAGGAAGCATTATGTCAGGCTCCTATGCTAAACCTGTCTGATTTCACCTTACCCTTATCCTTGGAAACATATGCAAGCTCCAAAGGTGTTGGAGCAGTGTTGTCACAACATGGCAAACCCATTGCCTTCTTCAATAAAGCCTTAGGCCCTAGGAACCAAACACTATCAACATATGAGAAGGAACTATTGGCTATTGTTATGGTTGTGCACAAGTTGAAGTCCTACCTTCTAGGGTCCAAATTCCATATCTACACAGATCACCAAAGCATTAAACATTTTCTATCCCAAAGAGTGACCGCAATGACTCAACAGAGATGGTTGGCTAAGCTATTAGGCTTTGAATATGAGATTTTTTACAAAAAAGGCACTGACAACTAGGCTACATATGATTTCTCCAGAGTGACAGAACAGGTTCATGAACTCCTTGCAATTTCCATAGTTACTCCTCACTAGACAGAGGATGTGTTAGCTAGCTATCGGCAGGACGAGAAGGTGAAAACTCTAATACAATAGTTGAGCATTCAGAGCAACTTCTGTCTCCCTACTCTCTTAACCAAGGTTTACTCAAATACAAGGGTCTGCTCTACATTGGGACAAATGGGGGATTCAAGACACAGATACTCAAGAAACTTCACAATTCGGCCATTGGGGATACTCAGGAATCAATGCAACATACAAAAGGATTAAAGAGTATTTTTTTGGTTGGGTTTGTAAACAATGGTGATTGAATTCATTACAAACTGTGACATATGTCAGAGGAATAAGGTGGACCAAAGCAGCTATGGGGGGACTTCTACAACCCCTACCTATTATGAACCACGCTTGGCAACACATTGCCATTGACTTTATTGAGGGATTACCCTTGTCCAACAACCACTCTATGATCATGGTCATTATAGACAGATTAACAAAATACTACCACTTCATCCCACTCTCTCATCCCTACACAACATCAAAAGTGGCTGAATTGTTCCTTCACAATGTCTATAGACTCCATGGGTTGCCCTCCACCATAGTATCAAACTGTGACAAAATATCCATTAGTGCTTTTTGCCAGGACCTCTTCACCACTCTAGGCACCAAACTCAGACTTAGCTCTGCCTATCATCCTCAAACGGATGGACAAACTAAGAAAACCAATTTGTGCCTAGAAACTTATCTACGATGTATGACCAAGGACTCTCATTCCAAATGGTCAAATTGGTTCTACTTGGCTGAGTTTTGGTTCAACATGTCCTACCACTCAAGCCTACAGTCAACTCTATTCAAGACATTGTACGGTTACACCCCCTCTTTTGGCCTTACCACAAAACTCCTATCTAGCAACACAATATGTACATCAATACTTGACTGAGCGAGACCATATGCTACAAATTATAAAGGAAAATTTGACAAAGGCTCAAGAAAGGATGAGGTTTTACGCAAATAAGAAGAGGAGTGAGATGACATTTTAAATTGGGGATTGGGTGTACCTGATGCTGCAGCCTTACAGACAAACTTCTATCAATCTTCAAAAGAACCTCAAGCTTGCCGCAAGGTATTATGGTCCTTTTCAAGTGCTGGAGAAAGTTGGAAATGTAGCCTATCGTCTGCAGCTTCCCCCAAGATCTCGCATTCACCCTGTCTTCCATGCATCACAACTAAAGAAGAAGCTCGGGTCAACTGTGGTCCCTGCTCCTCTACTGCTCACTAGTGGATCAACAAGGAAATTTCAGGGCAAAACCAACTTCCATCTTAGCTCGAAGACTGATACCTCGTCACAACCAACCAACAACACAAGTACTGGTTCAGTGGAGCAAAGCTACTTCGAAGGACGTAACTTGGGAGGACTTGGACCACATATGTGCCATGTTTCCCTCATTTCTATCCTTGAGGACAAGGATGAGCTAAAGTAGGGGGTATTGTCACGATTGCTACAATGAAATAAGAAGAAATCAAGAAGTGAATTAGGCAGGAAAAAGAGGCGCGCAACTTGGTGCCAATAAAAAATGAAATCAATTCAAATGGAGGGGTACTTTAGTATTTTGCTTAGAAGTTGTTAGCTAAGCATAAGATATTAGAACACGTGTCTGTGATTTGATGGTTCTGTTTCATATTTTTTTTATTACTGTAGTATAAATAAAAGAAGGAAGGGAGAGTTGTGTATGGAGATATACAGAGTGTTCTTTAGGCTATTGGTTCACCTGGAACCTTTAGAAGTTGAAATCCAAGTTGTTATAATAGAAATCCTTCACTTCTATTCTAATCCTTCCCTATTTGATTCAATTTGTCACTTGAACCTGACATTGTTCTATCTTAGTTATTAACTAAATCAACTCAAACTCCTGCAAGAACTTTGAATCCATGAATTTGGGTTATTTTCTGTAAATCAATAGACCTTGAACAACAACCTTCTTATTTCTATCTTGAGTCATTATAATTTGTTATTCACATGTAAGTAGTTTCATGTATAAACTGCTTAAGATTTGATTAACTATTTTACTTGAAGTTTATGAGTTTTGAGTATTGTTACATAAACACTGAGAGACACTAGAGAGTGTATCTTTTATTAGCAGAAGAGTAACCAGACAAATTGCTCCACCAACTAACAGAGGGTACTTAAATTTCCAGCCTTGCCTTGTCACCAATATTCTATGGTGAATTGTTTCGCTTGTATAAGTTTTGAGGTTTAGTTTGTTAAAGGATGGGGTGTTGAGGTTCTCATTCTTAGTGGGGTTAACTAGTTCAATCGCTTCACCAACTAAGAAGGGGTCATACCTTAAGTTTCAGACTTTAGGCTATAATATTCTCTCTATTATTAGGTATCGTTTAAATATTACTCTCTTACCAATTGATTTATTTGGATTGTTGTGTTTTTTTTTCAAGTTTAGAGGTATAATTCATTAAAGGATGAGGTGTTGAGGTTCTCGTTCTTAGTGGGATTAACCAGTTCAATCGTTCCACCAACTAAGAAGGGTCATACCTTGAGCTTCAACTTTTTTACTATAATACTCTCTCTATTATTAGGTATCTTGTAAATATTACTATCTTACTAATTGATTATTTGGATTGTTGTCTTTTTTTCTTCAAGTTTAGAGATTTAATTCGTTAAAGGATGAGGTGTTGAGGTTCTCGTTCTTAGTGGGGTTAACCAGTTTAATCGCTCCACCAACTAAGAAGCGGTCATACCTTAAGTTTTAGCCTTTTGAATATAATACTGTCTCTATTATTAGATATCATGTAAATATTACTCTCTTACCAATTGATTTCATTTGGATTGTTGTGTTTTTTTTTCAAGTTTTGAGGTATATTTCATTAAAGGATGAGGTGTTGAGGTTCTCGTTCTTAGTGGGGTTAACCAGTTCAATCACTCCACTGACTAAGATAGGTCATACCTTAAGTTTCAGCCTTTTGACTATAATAGTCTCTTTATTATTAGATATCTTGTAAATATTACTCTCTTACCAATTGATTTCATTTGGATTGTTGTGTTTTTTTTTCAAGTTTTGAGGTATAGTTCGTTAAAGGATGAGGTGTTGAGGTTCTCATTCTTAGTGGGGTTAACCAGTTCAATCGCTCCACCAACTAAGAAGGGGTCATACCTTAAGTTTCAGCCTTTTAAGTATAATACTCTCTATTGTTAGATATCTCGTAAATATTACTCTCTTACCAATTGATTTCATTTGGATTTTTTTTTTTGAACTTTTGAAGTATATTTCGTTAAAGGATAAGGTGTTGAAGTACTTGTTCTTGGTGGGGTTAACTACTTCAAATGTTCCACCGACTAAGAAGGAGTCATACCTAAAGTTTCAGCCTTTTGACTATAATACTCTCTCTATTATTAGATATCTTGTAAATATTAGTCTCTTGCTAATTGATTTCATTTGGATTGTTGGGTTTTTTTTTTCAAGTTTTGAGGTATAATTCGTTAAAGGTTGGGGTGTTGAGGTTCTCGTTCTTGGTGGGGTTAACTAGTTCAAATGCTCCAACAACTAAGAAGGGGTCATACCTAAAGTTTCAGCCTTTTGACTGTAATACTCTTTCTATTATTAGATATCTTGTAAATATTACTCTCTTACCAATTGATTTCATTTGGATTGTTGTGTTTTTTTTTCAAGTTCTGAGGTATAGATTGTTAAAGGATGAGGTGTTGAGGTTCTTGTTCTTAGTGGGGTTAACCAGTTCAATCGTTCCACCAACTAAGATGGGAGCCATACCTTAAGTTTCAGCCTTTTGACTATAAGACTCTCTCTTTTATTAGATATCTTGTAAATATTACTCTCTTACCAATTGAATTCATTTGGATTGTTGTGTTTTTTTCTTCAAGTTTTGAGGTATAGTTCGTTAAAGGATGAGGTGTTGAGGTTCTCATTCTTAGTGGGGTTAACCAGTTCAATCGCTCCACCAACTAAGAAGGGGTCATACCTTAAGTTTAAGCCATTTAACTATAATACTCTCTCTATTGTCAGATATCTCATAAATATTACTCTCTTACCAATTGATTTCATTTGGATTTTTTTTTTCAACTTATGAAGTATATTTCGTTAAAGGATGAAGTGTTGAAGTTCTTGTTCTTGGTGGGGTTAACTACTTCAAATGTTCCACCAATTAAGAAGGAGTCATACCTAAAGTTTTAGCCTTTTGACTATAATACTCTTTCTATTATTAGATATCTTGTAAATATTAGTGTCTTGATAATTGATTTCATTTGGATTATTGGTTTTTTTTTCTTTCAAGTTTTGAGGTATAATTCGTTAAAGGCTGGGGTGTTGATGTTCTCGTTCTTGGTGGGGTTAACCAGTTCAATCGCTTCACTGACTAAGATCGGGTCATACCTTAAGTTTCAGCCTTTTGACTATAATATGGTCTATATTATTAGATATCTTGTAAATATTACTCTCTTTCCAATTAATTTCATTTGGATTGTTGTGTTTTTTTTTTTTTTCAAGTTTTGAGGTATAGTTCATTAAACGATGAGGTGTTGATTTTTCTCGTTCTTAGTGGGGTTAACCAGTTCAATCATTCCACCAACTAAGATGGGGTCATACCTTGAGTTTCAGCCTTTTGACTATAATGCTCTCTCTATTATTAGATATCTTGTAAATATTACTTTCTTACCAATTGATTTCATTTGGATTGTTGTGTGTGTGTGTTTTTTCAAGTTTTGAAGTATAGTTCGTTAAAGGATGAGGTGTTGAAGTTCTTGTTCTTGGTGGGGTTAACTAGTTCAAATGCTCCAACAACTAAGAAGGGGTCATACCTAAAGTTTCAGCCTTTTGACTGTAATACTCTTTCTATTATTAGAAATCTTGTAAATATTACTCTCTTACCATATGATTTCACTTGGATTGTTGTTTTTTTTTTTCAAGTTCTGAGGTATAGTTTGTTAAAGGATGAGGTGTTGAAGTTCTTGTTCTTAGTGGGGTTAACCAGTTCAATCGCTCCACCAACTAAGATGGGAGTCATACCTTAAGTTTCAGCCTTTTGACTAAAAGACTATCTATTATTAGATATCTTGTAAATATTAGTCTCTTACCAATTGATTTCATTTGGATTGTTGTGTTTTCTTTTTTCAAGTTTTGAAGTATAGTTCGTTAAATGATGAGGTGTTGAGGTTCTTGTTCTTAGTGGGGTTAACCAGTTCAATCGCTCCACCAACTAAGAAGGGGTCATACCTTAAGTTTCAACCTTTTGACTAATATTACCCTCTCACGAATTGATTTCATTTGGATTGTTGTCTTTTTTTCTTTTTTCTTTTCAAGTTTTGATGTATAATCCTTTAAAAGATGAGGTGTTGAGGTTGTCATTCTTAGTGGGGTTAACCAGTTCAATCGCACTACCAACTAAAAAGGGGTCATACCTTAAGTTTCAGCCTTTTGACTATAAGACTCTCTCTTTTATTAGGTATCTTGTAAATATTACTCTCTTAGCAATTGATTTCATTGGATTGTTGTGCTTTTTTTCTTCAAGTTTTGAGGTATAGTTCATTAAAGGTTGAGGTGTTGAGGCTCTCGTTCTTAGTGGGGTTAACTAGTTCAATCGCTCCACCAACTAAGAAGGGGTCATACCTTAAGTTTTAGGTTTTCGGCCTTTTGACTATAATATTGTCTCTATTATTATGTATCTTGTAAATATTACTCTCTTACCAATTGATTTAATTTGGATTGTTGTGTTTTTTTTTTCCAATTTTTGAGGTATAGTTCGTTAAAGGATGAGATGTTGAGGTTCTTGTTCTTAGTGGGGTTAATCAGTTCAATTGCTCTACCAACTTAGAAGGGGGTCATACCTAAGCCTTTTGACTACTATTACTCTCTTACCAATTGATTTAATTTGGATTGTTGTGTTTTTTTTTTTTTTCTTTTCAAGTTTTGAGGTATAATTCGTGAATGGATGAGGTGTTGAGGTTCTCATTCTTAGTGGAGTTAACAAGTTCAATTAGGGGTGGGCATCCGATCCCGCGATCTCGTTCTTGTTCCCGTCCCGATTTTTTTGGGTTTTAATGGGATTGAATAATTCCATCCCGATCCTGTCCCGTTCCGATCTAGAATGGGATGGGATGTAGATTTTCAATCCTGCCAATCCCGTCCCGAGCTAATTTTTCAATATTTATTATTAATATTTTTATTTATTTATTTTAGGATTGCAATATTAGTGTAATTGAAGAAAAATGAATTTCGTTGAAATCAGTGTAATTGATATTAGTCTATATCTGCAACTACTTGATATTGGTTTATTTCGAGAATTCTAAGGGGGGTGTATTGTATCTGGATTTTGTGGGCAATTTAATAAATTCCATGGATTCTGAAAATCCAAGTGTATTCAATTTGGATTTTAAAAAGTCCACAAAAGTTTAGGGGTATTCAATCAGGATTTTAAAAAGTCTTTCTGAAATCCACAAAGTCCAGGGGTATTCAATATGGATTTCAAAAAGTCCAGAAAAGTTTTAGGGTATTCAAAATATCATTCATATTTATGGATTTGGAAACTCATGGATTCTCATGGACTTTATAGTGTTAGGTATAAATAACAAAGTTCAATAGTTTGCCAGCCTCCATATCAAAGATTTCAACGTGAAAAAAAAGTCTCTCAAAGTTCTTCCTTGTGCCACCCGTGAAGAGGTTGGTTCTCATCCTCTTGTTTTCTCAATTCTTTTTCTATCTTTTGCATAGTGTTCGGGGGGTGTATTGTATATGGATTCTTATGGAATTGATAAATAATTTGAAAAGTCCACGGACTCTTTAAATTGTCCACAGATTCTTTAAGTTGTGTTAGGGTTTGGATTAAATTAAAATACGTATGCTATCATAATGGTAACATCTTTTTGTTGTTACAACTTATTCATGTATAGAAATTTGGTGATCATTGGTTTTTGTATTTTCTGTCACACAGGAACACAATATACCTTATGAATACTTGGAGCTTCTTTGTCATATCTAAGGAAGAAGAAATAAAAAATCTGTTATAATCACTTAATAAACATGTGCGTGCATGTGCATTTTATATATGCACACATAACAACTGGCTTGGTAACAGTATGTCAGACTGTATGATGAAAGAAGATTCAGTGGGCTTAAAACATTAATCTAATATGATAGAGGTTCTTTCCTATGAGACTTTTTTTATTTTTCTTTTTTTCGTGAATTTCCCACTAATAATTACCTCCTCTTATTTTCCTGTATTTCCTTTTTTATTCTCATCATTTTCGTTACCTGATGAGAATCCATACAGTTAATCTTTACCAGGGTCATTGATGATATAGTTCAATGGTTTCTCATTGAAAAATGAGGCATCATCATCAAAGCCCATTGAAAAATGAATAAATAAATAAATAAGAGACAAAGAGAACTGGAGAAAAAAAGGATGAAAGAATGAATATGTGTTAGCTCTTGTGAAGAAAAAATAAAGAATGATAGGTTGAATTTGACAGACAACTTTTTTTGATAGAGCAGTGGTTTTTCTTTCATCCTACGACATAGATACAAACTGTAGTTATGGTTGTGAAGAAGCGGTTGTCCCCCAATGATGGAACCTGGATTTTAGTCAAGGGGTGGTGAAGTAGCCAGTCACTATATATTTGATTATGATCATCATGTAGTTAGTTTATCACATTTTCTAAATTTGGAGAATAAGTAAATAAAGTATCTAATTATATTCGGATTATACTGGAAATTAGTGATGATGTTTGTGAACCTATTGTCACACTTTGGTTACACATGTCTTGCACCGGCAGTCATCAAATGAACTGTCAGGCAAACATAAATATATACCTCCCTACTTTGGTTGCGATTTTGTCAAGTCGATACTCCATTAAGAAATATTGTGCCTCTGTGTACTTGTACTGGATTGTATGGGGCAGAGGAATCGGAACACGAGCTATAAGAACACAAGTTCTTCATTTGATTGGAGGAGACTGTCATTACCATTTATATTGTCATCATCACAGTCCACAAAATCTTCATCTTTTTCATCTTTCTTGAATTGTGATCCAAACTGAGCCCATTCAGTACTAGGATTGAGCTTAACATGTTGAGCCCGCAACCTAGCAACATAATCTGAACTGCTGATCAAATTCTCAATCTCTTCCTTTCTCAATTTCCTCAACCGATTGACTTGGGCAATGTCTATATTTTTATTCTCCTCTTCATCATCAATCCAAGCTGGCTTCTTATCTGTGGTATCTATCTAGTTCACCATTGCCTTTCTCGTGATATTCTACATCATCTTCATAAACTGTTAGTGCCATATGCCCTGATTTATCTGTAAAGAACAAAGGAGGACCTGCACCAACCTCATCACTTGCTTCTTCAACCTCTTCATTGTCTTATCCTCTTCAACTTCCATTTGTTTTTCCTCTTCAGTAAGTTCTTTCTTTCTCCTCTTCGTCTTCACAATGACTAAATTGGAATCTTCAGCAACATCATTTTCCACATTCCCTTCTAGTGGTAGAGGCTCACTGGTCTCTTCTTTTGCCTTTATACCCCTTTTCTCAACTTGCGCATTTTGAGAAATCCAACTCATTGTCTGCAAATACATACCATAAATTTAACTCATTGTAATAGGCATAGTATAAATGAAATTGCAAAAGCATATATGATAAACCACACACAAAACCTAAGCACTTGGGATTACAACATTTCAAATACTAAAAATTAAATCATTCAAAGATGTGGTGGAGATTGCACAAACTCCTTTGAGAATCAAGTGTTCTTACGACTCACCAAAACTACACATCATTTCAATTCTCACCAATCTTCTTTACTTTCTTGCATGATCTGAAAGTTTGTTTTCGAGTTGATTCAAATCCTTGGAAGACTCTGCAAACTCCTCTTTGTACATCTCTTCAATCATAGGCTTCCACAGTCGTACCCGGGCATTGATTAACCAATTGGAAACCTGAAACAGCAATTAGACGCCATAATGTACTACTAAGATCAACATGATTGGAAAAGAATGTTGGATAAAGAAATGGGTATGCGTAAAGATTACTTGATTCTTAGTTAGGCCCGTTTGTGATGCCAACATGAGCTTCTCCGAGTCATTAGGATATATGAAGGAAATTCATTAACGAAAGCTTAGAAATTTGCTGTAAGAAATACATAATATGAATTGGGAATGTGCATAGTTGAAGCACTTACGGATGTAGGAAGTGTTCGAAAAGCCAAGACCGAAGAACCCCCACTGAATTCTCAGGTAACCCTCTAGTTGGTCGCCATGTCTGTCGGTTTTGAACGAACCCAAGGTGTTGGAGAGACAGCCCATCATTTCTGGTTACCTGATCAAGCAGACTATGTTGAGAAACTCCGCTATGTGCCTTTAGGAAGCTATGAGACAATTGTCGCTTTGATTTTCGTATTTGAGTGATTATGGCATCTCTTAAGTTGCAGAAGTGTCTTGACATGGCTTGGAGGGCCTGAGCAGTGTAAGTCTTGGCTGCTCCTATGCCTGCTATCATTTCATAAGACGAAACCATGTCTTCCATGTGATGGTAGTATTTTTCATATCTGCTGTCAAGCTGAAAGTGCATAGAACCCAAAGCCTCTGCCGCTTCCTCTTGAGTACCTATTGTCACAGTTAGTTCACAAACATCATCACCTATTCCACAAACTATCCCATTTTCAACAATCCTCTTGAGTACCTATTGTTAGTTCACAAAATCCGGATCTCAAAGTAATGAAATATTTCATAAAACAGATTTTGTTCGAATTACTTTCCAATATGTACAGTTTGTACCAGTATTATGTTAGATATATAGCTTTCATAAAATACTTGTTGTAATATATAGATGGGAGATTCACAAGGTAACGGTAAACGAAAAGATTATAAAACTTGGACCGCGGAAGAGAGCAATGCTTTGCTCCAGCTCATGGTTGAAGGCACCATGTTTGGGTTCAGGGATATTAATGGTGTTATAAGTAAAACAACCATAGAGGCAAAGTTACTTCCAAAACTTAAAGAGAAAATTATTAAGGAGATAACTTATATCCAGTATCAAAGCCGAGTGAAATGGTTTAAGAAGCAATACAACAATTACTCTCAGCTTATGCGCCACAATTCTGGGTTTGGATGGGACCCGATCACAAAGAGATTCACTGCGCCTGATGAAGTATGGGCAGACTATTTGAAGGTGGGTTAAATATCTTGAACTTTTATTCTATTTTACAGCTTAATTTTTTTGACTCTTTAACATATTAGCTTTCTTTATATTTTGAATCTTTTTTTCAGTCACATCCAGCGCATGCGCACTTTCAGTCAGAAACTTTTGCAGACTATGAGGATTTGAAGATTGCAGTTGGTAATGGAACTGCAACTGGGATGTGGTCAATAGGTCTAGGTGATGATACAGATGCCACAACATATGATGAAGAAGGGAATGAATCTTGGGAATTTGGTGGCATGGATGACTTGGTCTTTGATCAAGACATCAATGCATTTGTGCAAACTGAAAATGCAAATGATGCACCACAAAGCAGAGCTCATGGCAAAAGAAGTAGAGCTGATTATGACCAAAGTAGCAACTCAAAAGGGGTAGCTACTCAAGCTGCAATTCTGAAAAACATATCAAGTGGCTTTGGTGAAATTGTCACCAATTTTAAAACAATTTGTGGCATAATGGAGAAGAGAGAATCAACAAACAGCGAATGTTGGATTGCTATTCAAGAGACCCCAGGATTGAATAATGTTGCTCAGTTTTTTGCGATTAGTTTTCTTAACACTAAAACAAAGCAAGACACCTTCTTGAAGATGAGTCCAGACCAAAGACTTGATTGGATCACTTGGGCACAAAGGGATGCATAAAGCTAATAAGCTATAGGCCATTTGGATTTTTAAGTCATGTAGTTTGATACTTTTTTATATGCATAAGGCTAAATACTGTGTGTTGATTTCATTTTGCAAATGATGATTTTTAATTTGGTTGTGTTGAATGATTTGATTTTGTTGAATGTTGGATTGCGATTTTTCATGTCATTACCTGCCTGGTTATTTTTTTTTTTTGTTAGATACATGTTTTGTTCTCTAATGTCTAATATATTTGGTTTGAATATATAATGACCTTGTTCAGGTACTTGCTTTGATAGCAATCTGTGAAATGGATATGTATGGAGTTGATGAACAGGATGAAGAGTTTTACAAGGCCATGAGAATTTTATTAACGGCAATACAAGCAGTGATTTATGTGTTATATAATCTTGTGCCCAATATAAGTGATGAACGTATTAGACATCCATTGACTCTACGACCGGTGACATCAAATGGATACATATACATGAATAAGTTATTGGATGGAGACCCACATATCTTTCGGAATGTCTACAGAATGTATCCTGAAGTGTTTCGAAAATTATGTGTCATCATACAAGAGAAAACACCTCTACAGAGTACTAGATATATTTGTGTTGAAGAAATGCTTGCGACCTTTTTACTAGTTGTCGGTCAAAACAATCGATATAGTGAACCTCGAATGGTATTTGAGCGATCTCATTTCACTGTTAGCAGAAGTTTCAACAAAATCTTGAAGAGCTTGAATACAATAGCTCCAATGTTCATGGCTAAACCACCGCTACTTGATACCACACCACCTAACATAAGAGAAAGTACAAGGTTTTATCCTTTCTTTAAGGTACGCAATGTAAGTTTTATGGCAAATATTTATATCACTGTATTGCTTTAATATTGGTTCTTTTCTTCTTTTTGTACATATGTTGTAATTATTTTTCTTTTTTCTCAGGATTGTATTGGAGCTATTGATGGCACACATATTCCTGCAACGGTTGTTGGACGTGAGGTCAGTAGATTCAGGAACCGTCATGGGAAACTATCACAAAATGTTTTAGCAGCTTGCAACTTTGATTTACAATTCATATATGTGCTTAGTGGATGGGAGGGTTCTGCTCATGATTCGAAAGTGTTAAATGATGTTATTTCCAGACAAAATGGACTCAAAATACCATCAGGTATAATGTTACGTGCATTAAAAATGTAGCAAACTTATTGAATTTTATACCATATAGTATAAAGTATAAACATACTAATTGCACATTTTTTTATGATCAGGTAAATATTACCTTGGAGATTGTGGATTTCCAAACCGACGTCGTTTTTTAGCTCCATTTCGTGGCACTCGATATCATCTCAAAGATTTTGGCGGTTCAGGAAACCATCCTGTCAACGCAATTGAGTTATTTAATCTTCGTCATGCTTCATTGAGGAACGTAATTGAGAGAATATTTGGAATATTCAAGTCGCGGTTTACAATTTTCAAATCAGCATCACCATTTCCTTACAAGACACAAGCGGAGCTTGTTTTGGCATGTGCAGGATTGCATAATTTTCTTCGACAATAATGTCGTTCAGATGAATTTCCTCCTGAACCAGAAAATGATCCGGTAGAGAATGATGAAGGTAATTTTGAATGGGATGATATTCAAACCCAAGAGCAGCAAAGAGAAAATGCTAATCAATGGAGAATGAGTATTGCTAATCAAATGTGGGCAGCAGCTCAAGCAAACATCAACGTTGCTAACAATGATAATGAAGAAAATGACCATAATCATGAAGGAGAAGAATGATCATATACAATTTTATGGACGTTTACTTCTTATTTTAAAGATGCTAATTAATGACCTTTTCTTTTTCTAGTTTTTTTAGCACATGTATCTCTATTTTATGGACGTTTTTTTTTGTTTCATCACTATTTACCAACTTCTTTTTTATCTTGCAAATAATTAGAAATCTGTAAAAGTCGTTCATACAAAGTCTGTGGATTTTCATAAATCTCTAGAAAGTCTGTAGCAAAAGTCTATGGATTTAAGAAATCAGTAGAAGTCTGTGGACAATTTAAAGAGTCCGTAGACAATTTAAAGAGTCCGTGGACTTTTCAAATTAATTATCAATTCTATAAGAATCCATATACAATACACCCCCCTAAATAAATTATTTAGTTGCAAACTCTTTAAAACTCAAAATGGGATTGCTAACTACATTGGAGAGTTTTATTTCGTGTCAAGACAATGAATTTAATGACTGTTTTTTTAAAGCAATAATGAAACATTCTTCTTAGCACCCCAAATCTACTCATCCTTTTGTTCACTATTCGAAACAGTAGAACAGGTCCACCATTGCCATTATACTGTCCACCTCTTAGTCATTCAAAACTTTGCAGAAATCTTAATTACAGGGTGAATTTCAGCTATCATTTATGATAGTTTATTATGATGTTGCATACTCAATCTAAGGCTATCATTTATGTGTAGTTCTACGAATTGCCTTTACCTCTTTTCAACTAAGCAAATTAGGTCTTAGGTAAGCAGTACTTTGTCAAAAAATGAGAGCACGTTGATCCCGTCCCGAATCCGTTTGGGATGGGACGAGGTCGGGATGGGGTTTTTCCCATCCCGATCCCATATGAACGGGATGGGATAGGGATGGGTCTATCTCGTCCCATCCCGTCCCATGCCCACCCCTAAATTCAATCGCTCCACCAACTAAGAAGGGGTCATACCTTAAGTTTAAGCCTTTTGACTACAATACTCTCTCTATTATTAGATATCTTGTAACTAGTACTCCCTAAAAAATTTAAAAAAATTACATATCAAGAAATCCACAAAAACTACCACTTTTACAGCCCTTTTTCTAACCACTTCTTAGGACTGACTGTGAGTCCAATCACTTGTTTGGAACTTAGGACCTATGGGTCTTCCATAATAAAGCTAACCCAGCAAACAAGAAATTACCTTAGCATCACCAACGTTTCCATCTTGCAGCTAATTGGCAACGGCTAAAAACCGTTGCTAAGTTGCAAAAATTTCATCGCTGATTCCATCGTTTTATTTGATACAGCAACAATAGTGACGGCTTTTAAAATGTTTGAGACGGTTTTTGCCATCGCAGATTGACAAAATAGAGACGACTTTTGCCATGGCTATTTAGCGACGGCGTCAAACCGTTGCTAAGTTGAAAATCAAATCGAAAAAACAAATACGACATTTGCCGTGGCTATTTAGCGACGGCTTCAAACCGTTGCTAAGTTGCAAACCAAATTAACAAAACAGCGACGACCTCCAGCCGTTGCTAAACTGCAAATCAATTTAACAAAACAGGGATGGCATTTGTCGTGGCTAGTTGGCGACGACTTCAAACCATTGCTAAGTTGCAAATCAAATTGTCAAAATAAAGACGACATTTGCCGTTGCTAACACTAACTTATTGTAGCTAAAAAATTACTAATGAAAATTCATTTTTTATAATGAAATTAGTTCTTTCTATTAATTTTCAGATTTCTCATTGTCTCTTTTTTTGTCATTCTAAAGAAACATTTCAAACTTGAACACAATTATATTAATTTTAGTATAATCAATAACTTATCCATTACAAAAAAATACAATCCCAAACAAATTTATACTCTATCAACCTCAAATTGAAATTATATATAATTCACTTATATATACAATTTCAATTTGAGATATACCTCACTTAAATTTAAATAACTACATAAATCATAGTGATCGTCTATGGACATACAACAAAAACGATACATACAACAATTCATGTGATCTTGCACACCATATTGATCATCCCACAAAATGTGTTCTACATCAAGATTTCATATCTTCCACTTCAAAACCAATATCAATTCAGCAACACCCAAACCTGTAAAATTTGAAAGAGCAGCGCATTAGAAACGCATTGAATGCTTAAAAGCTATGTAATAAAAATCTCATAAAATTGCACATTCAAATGGAGACTCTAAGTTACAACTAAGATGCCTTTTTACATTACTAATCAACATCTTATTAGATAGAATAAAACATTCTTTTCTATTTTGAGTTGGCGCATTTGTAGGATCGACAAAGGTAAGCAGACCATATTAACAAGGTGAAATAAAGAAATTTAAACGCTACAATGCTGAAATTTAAACCTTGAAATACTTAAATAAATGTTGAAATGGTGAAATAAACACTGAAATAAATGTTGAAATGCTTAAATAAATTCAACAGCATACTGGCATTCAAGCACATTACAAACTGCACCACAGATGTAATGACCCTCTCAACACTCACCTTGGGTTTGCCGATGACCTTATTGCATTCTTTCATGGGGATGGCAACTCTGCAAAGGCCCTATCTGACGCTTTGCGGGAATTTAAAATTTGTACGGGTCTGGATGTGAGCAACAATAAAAGTTCTCTCTTACTGGCTGGGGTCCCTAATAATGAGAATGAACGTATTGGCAACCATCTCCAATTTAACGCAGAATCTCTCCCTGTAAAGTATATTGGACTGCCTATGATATCATGTACTCTTTCCCATCTTCAGTGCTCCCCTCTTCTAGAGAGAATAAGAAAGAGGGTTAACTCACGGAAAAACAAGGTTTTATCCTATGCAGGGAGATTGGTGTTGATCAAATCAGTGCTTACTAGCATGCACATATACTGGACATCTTGCTACAGCCTCCCCAAGAAAACCATTGACTGTATCAATGTTATATTACATAACTTCTTATGGTCAGGAGGAGACACACCATTGAAAAAAGCTAAGGTGAGTTGGGACACTATTTGTCATCCTCCTTGTGAGGGTGGACTTGGGGTACGCAATATCGCTATTGGGAATGAAGTCTCTTGTATGAAACATATTTGGAATCTTGTTTCCAAACAAGATACTCTATGGGTTCGATGGATATGGAAACACCTCCTAAAGCAACGTGGCTTCCGGCTTATGCCTGCTCCACGTGAGGCTTCATGGTGTTGGCGATGGATATTGGATTGCAAACCAAAGGCTTCCACATTGGTGCTTCACTTAATCGGGAATGGTGAGTCCACGTATTTTTGGAAGGACCTGTGGCATCCTATGGGTGTGTTGATGGATTGGGTGTGTTAATGGGTTTAGCCCGTTAGACAGTTTCATCACTCCCTCCGACCTCCTCACATACTATCTTGAAACCTTAATAATGTAATTTTCACATGGAAAACCGTAACACTAATCCAAATGACAAAGTTAACTATCCTCAAGAACATGACACATTTAGGATAGATATGTAAAGCACCCAAGCAACTGAATCATTTGCCACCCACCATATTGAGATTAATCCCAAGTTTGCTACTTCTTCAAACTTTAGTAGAGTTATTTATTTTGCAATGCAACCGATGGTGACATTATCAACTTGATCGAGTGTGTTTAGAAAATTATCATTGTATGATGAAGTTCTACCTTACAAACTACACAAAGGATACAAATGACTTACTACACAATCCAAAATAGTCAGCAGTTCCAAGGGGTCTGTCACACAGTTCTTCAAAATAGAAGTAAGCACATCCATTAGCTCCCAGTGGAACCTGGAAAAAAAATATACTGATTAGGTAAGATTTTTTTTTTTTTTTAGGATTATTATACTGTAGTATTGTAACCTCAACCAAGTTGTGAGATTATGAACCTGCAATCTCATTCCCATAACAACTTCCACCTCTTGTGGATGGCCAACACTTTCGCCAATTAATTGTTGAAACTTTTGCTTAAGAATGCCTGATAACTTTTTTCTTTCTCCAATGAAATAAAAATCGTGCCCTCCGTGCAAAACAAGTGAACGCGAAAAAAATAAAATTATAGGGTAACAAGGAAAAGAAGAAACGGACTTCACACATTCAAAATGGTTAAAAACACATATTTACCAAAGTTAGTTTCTGATAGTCTACTGATGAACCAATTTCATGAGTCAACTACAAACCTTCTCATATTTGCGAGCATCAAACATTCTTATAAATCCTCCAAATGCAATCGAAAAGACCAACCCCTGATCATCGAAAGAAATAGCAGGTCTTCCTTGTACACGTAAAAGTGCCAGTATTCGATAAAAAATAATCAGAGGTCTATGTTGAAGGATTTCATTTTTCATTTATTTATGAGTGATAGAAGGATAGAGAGTTATACCTGACACTTCTCAGCTCTCTGATCCCAAAGTAAAACAGTCTGATCAAGAGAGCTAGAGATAAAACATTCTTTCCGAGAGCACATGCTCAATGAGACAACCCTGGCATAGGCAAACAGTGTCTATAAGAAACGATATTATTGAGAATTATGTTTTTCTATTCACTTAGGGTGCAGGGTCAGACCTGTCGTGATGGCCTTTGAAGTAGCGTAAGTACTTGTGATCATGCAAGGAAAGAAGCTGCAGAGATTCTGTCCAGTTAATGAAATAACCAAATAGGTTCACATGTATTAAATTCACAAATACCTCATAATGATAATAACATACCATCCCAGCCATTTATTGAGGAGTACAAAACTGTTGTTGGATGAGAAGTGAAGCAAACCAGGTCAACACCGTATTTTTTACTGTTAATGGTCTTCAAACACCTGGCAAAACCAAATTCAAGCTTACCATTTGGGGACACCAAATCCACTTATGTGTCTCTAGTAGATGAGAATGAAAAAGCCAACAAATCACACTAGAGCATCAAAAGATTAGAAGTTGCAACAAGATGTAACCAATTGATTTTTTAGCAACTGAATTGTATTATTGCTCAAGAAAGTATGAAACATAAAAATTGTCCAAGTATAATTGAAGCTATGAGTAAGACTAGCATATGTAATATCTCATTGTATTTTATGTTATATCTTTAAGTTTCCTTGAACCTATTTTCCTGTCTCGACATAACTTAAGTCGTGTGTTACTTGTGTAGCTGTGCATGTCATCTCGCTTTATTCCCAACTAGTCATGTACTCACGCACATATCTGGAAAGTAAGAGAGAATGGTAGAGAGGGAGAAAAGGAGAGAACGAGAGAACGAGACGAGAGGGTTGGTTGTTACGTCCTTGCCATGCATTATAGCTGATTGAAGCCATCTTAATTGAATGCTCAACTTTTTGGAATTAGAATAGGAAAAGCAATAAGTGCCTAATGAATTTGAATCCAATAATTAGGTGAGAAATAATCGATAAGAGAAATCAACATAAGAATTTACGTAAACAATAGTCAATTAAGTCATGTTGTTAATATAATATTTCAAACTAGTCACACAAATATGCCTAACCTAATTCACGATTCAGGCAAAATGCCAACAAGATGGGATGCCAATGTCATACCCTTAACCAATAAGGATTGGTGATTTTTGGTAGATAGGTGTCCAGGAGCAAATTGAACTACTTTGCATTGATAAGCTATGGATGGATTTGATTTTATTCCTGGTCAGTTCCATATTTATATTGGTTGTTGAACTATAGCGTTTACTTTTAATTTGACTATTTTTAAGAGGAAGATAAACCCAATAAGTTGACCATTTTTTGTGTGACATATCAGGGTGGATATACTTCATTTGTTTAGTTACACCATCCCAACACACTTTGCCGATGACAACCCTATCTATAAATTCGTTCCACAAAAATAAAGAACATGTTACCTTTTGTAGGAGAGACCCGGTTTGCCTTCCTCAAAGTCCCTAAGTAATAACTGACTAATCAAATATAAATAACAAATTGACTGCCAACCTGATTTTGATTCATTCAATGACTGATGATTAACTGTCAAAGGGTAAAGGATACAAATCCGTAAGAATTTATATTAGAGATTAATTAGTTTAGTCTCTCACCTGATTTTTACATGCATCAGGAGGCAAACAAAAATATCCATCAATAAGAATAGGTGATTCCCTCACTGATATGAAGGATATCTGGTTAAACAAAACCTTGCAAATGTATCTGGATTCTACCTAGACAAAAAAACAAACGCAAAATTATAGATCAAAGATTCAAAATTTAAACCTCATTAACATTTGCATGAAATAAAATTAATTTTCTTACCACCCATGTGTCTATCCTGATTGCATTCTGAGATTTAGTGAAATTGCAGTTACTCGCAGTTACCTCTTCCACTGCATAAGGTTGATCAGTCTCTCTTAATGTTCCCACACTGCAATAAAAAGAGTTATCTTTCTTACTTAAATACATAGGGCATTCTTCAAAAATCTCAAACCTCTAACTTGATAAAGAGAACAAGAAATGCCTCCGAAGTATAAGTGAGATTATTGGTAATGGGAGTAGGGTATCGACGACCCCCAAAGGCGAATACTTAAGTTAATAGGATATTGGGTGTGTTTTGAAAACATTAGAGTCCAGAACTGTAAGTATAGTGGCAAATATGTCATCAATAAGGATAACCCCCACAAGAGTACCATGAGACCCTTCTACTCTTAGCTAGCTCACCCCTCCTCCTAGAGTGGGTTTGGGTTACCAAAGATTATAGCTGAGATTCCATAAACTTAATTGCTAATTATCTAAGAAGCAGAGCATCAAGTGCAATAAGCGACAACATTCATTCAAGCAAGTAAGAATAGGCTAAAATAAGAGAAACAAAAATCCATTTGCTCCAAAGATAACAATTGTATGAAATTGATACCTTAAATCACTTTCGCAAAATGGTCAACTTATTGGGTTTATCTTCCTCTTAGAAATCATCCATCCATGCATATATGTACTATTACAACAACAACAACAACAACAACCACCTCTATTAACGAATTGGAGCAAGTTACTATTACATTAACTGGATCCATGAACACTCCACTCCATTTACAACTTGGCCTGACTGCCTCACATCTTCTTCAATGTTATCCAATTAAAATATCATGCCTAAAAAAAAATTTGAGCACATTCCATCAATAGTGGAACTGCACGTCTCGAAAATGAAGAATAAAGAGCACTTAATCGCATCACATAACTACGATTATAAAAACTGCTTCATTTCCCTACCTTGTAATTTTCTTTTTTTAGGCCTCAGAGTTATGAATAAAGAGCTATTTCATCTGCATATATCAAATTCTCTCCATAAAAGGTTGCATACCATCACAATTGTTCCTTTTACTATACCAGAATATATATATATATATATAGACAGGGCATGCACAAATGAAATTACTCTGTAGTAAGAAAATCATACTCATTCAAATCTTTCATCAAAGGAATATAATATCACGATCTGCAAAACTTCTATTTCCATACACAATTGAAATATTTTATCAAACAGGTAGTGTGCAAATCAAATTGCTCTATATCATTAAATTTTTCCAATTGTCGTTTCTAGTACCCGAAGTGGAGTTGTTTTTCCTATAGATCTTCAAAATTGAGATGAACAGAAAGTGTTGGTTGATATTTTGATCAAACTAAAAAAGATGAGAGTTCATTAATCCATTTACCTTTGCAAATCGATGAACTTAAAAAGTTTTTGGATCTGAAAGGAATCATAAGAGGTCTAGAAATCGCCATCATTGGAACACCTCCTTTAGATTCTCTTGTAGGTCTTCAATTTCCTTCCACACATGTCCATTGATTTCCTTCCACTCACCTCCAATGTTAGTAACAAAGCAATGAAATTAGAAAGTCCAAAGGGGATTGACAGATCCAATACAATTCGATCATGTAGTTTCGAGAGAAGGTATGAGTCGAGACTAGCGATGTGGTGGAGTGAACTGAAGACCTAGATGAAGACTCCGAGTGTGAGAGTTGCTAGTCGATCGAGTACCTATCCTGCTGTCCATTGGTTTTTCTCACTGGAAAACCAATATCCGCTTAGTCCTCGGTGGGAGACACGGTGAACAGTCGAGGGAGAAACTGAATGAAACATCGATTTGGGTAGGAAATATTGTGCGAAAATTCTAGGGAGCGAGGGATGGGTGTAACATAAAGGGATAGGAGAGGAAGCAGAGGGGACCTTTTACTTGTCAAAGCACCCCATTTTGACAGAAAACTGAACCAAAAATTAAGGTAACATTTAAGCCACCAAAGAAGGGGGGAAATCCTGCTAGAATCATCGAATGATACTTGAAAATAAAGAAACTCTAATGTTCAGTGTAAAAATAAAGATAGCATTCCCTTAACCAGAATTGAATAGTATAGAAAACATCTAAGAAGTGCATTCATGGTAAAAGGTAGGAGGCGTACATCCCGCTTGTAACATCATAAAGGCGAATTGATTCGTCATCACTGGCCGTTACTAAATAACTCAACGATTGTGGAAATCAGTCACAACTAATTATTTGTAAAACTTAGCTACAACTAATATACCGTAGCTAAATGTATTTTGTATATATATAATCCATTAGAGACGGCTTATACCATAGCAATTTCAGTTTTTATTTGTAAAACTTAGCGACAACTAATATGTTGTTGCTAAGTTTCAAATTTAGCGATGACTTCAAACCGTTGCTAAGTTGCAAATTTAACGACGGCATTTGCCGTTGCTAATACTAACTTGTTGTAGTTAAAAAAATTACTAATGAAAATTCATTTTTTTTTAATGGAATTAGTTATTTCTATTAATTTTCAGTTTTCTCATTGTCATTTTTTTTTTGTCATTCAGAAGAAACATTTCAAACTTGAAAATAATATATTAATTTTCACCGTAAATGATTATTAATACACTAACCTTGTTCATATAATCAATAACTTGTCCATCACAAAAAATACAATCACGAACAACTTTATACTCTATCAACCTCAAATTGAAATTATATATATATATATATGATTCAGGGGCTACATAAGCAGAAAACTTACATGGATTTACAATTAAGGACAGACTAAAACTGACCAATTTTGAATCAAGGTTTAACAAAAAACAACAAAAAGGATTTTGGAAAGACAAATCCGGAGTGTCCATGTCTTTTCAATCTTAATAAATTTTTCTTCCCATCCAAATTCAAAGTGTCTGCAAGTTTCATACAAATCAAACAATATTTCGGCCTGCAGAAAAACGAAGGCGCTTCAACTAGTTAGAAAGAGTAAAAAAAAAATAATTGGAAGGCGGTAAGAATATCAAAGAGGATATGGGTAAGATGCAGAAAATGATTGGGATGGCAACGGGGCGGATTTGAGCAAATCCATCCCCGCCCCGCAAGGGATTTCGGGTCCCCGAAACCGCCCCGCATATTCGTTTATCATTTTTTTTTAAAACTATCCCCGACCCGGACAGATAGGCGGATATCCGCCCCACCCATTTAACCCGAAAAAAAAAAAACAGATCTTACGTATACATACAAAAAAAATACAACAAATTACAAAAAAAAAAAAACATTCGATCTAAAATTACAACAAATTAAAAAAAAAAATTACAACATATTACAAATAAATCGATCTAAAATATTCGATCTCTGAGATCAGATCTTGATCTTGATCTGGATCTGGATCTTGATCTCGATCAGATCTGGATCTGGATCTGGATCTTGATCAAATCAGATCTTGATCTAGAGGAGGAAACCCTTTGTCATTCGAGAGCAGGGAGGCAGATCACGGCGTGAGGGGAGCAGCGAGCAGGGAGGATCTCGGCATCTCGCGGCGTGAGGGGAGCAGGGAGGATGTCGGCGTCTCACGGCGTGAGGGAGGGCGAGGTGGTGTGTGGTGTGATGGAGGGAAGGAGATCGCTGCTCTGTGAGAGGGAGAGCTTGGTGAGGGTGAGGGAGCGATTCGAGCGAATGAGCGATTGTGATTTGTGAAAAAGAGTTTATCCTTTATATAGGCGAAGGTCACTTTTGTAAATTTGTTGGTTAAACGGACATCCGCGGGGCTTGCGGGGCGGATATGGCCAAATCTGTATCCGCCCTGAATAATGAACGAATATTTTTTGTATACCTGAAAATCCATTCAGCCATATCCAAAACTACCCCAAAAAGATTGGGTGGGGCGGATATCCGTGAAAATCCGCCCCACTGCCATCCCTAATGATGATAAAAAAAAAACTTTCTAAATCATTCTCATACATGCAAGCGGCTTTTAACATGGTCAATGCTAAGTCCTCTCACATTCATTAGTTGAAGGACTAATTGGCATGCTTCTGCAACAATCAAAGGAAAAAAATGATAAAGAGTTAGTAATCATATTTATCCTTTATTCTCTACTATTAATGCATGACTGATATGTTTTCTTCTTTTAAGTGAAAATACCAAAACTTTGATGTATATGGATATCAAAATATTGCAAATGTTCATGAAAGAAATTCTAAAACTTACTTTTTTGTCCACCGAGCCTTTCAACGGCATGAACAAAAGAGATATGAAGATCAGGAGTCCAACGCAGTCTAAGCAACTTTGATTGAATATACTGCCTTACTGAAGTAGCCTTTTGTTGAGGAGTCCCCAGTAGTACAATTTTTGATGAATTTAGAACAACTAACAGGTGCATGGATCCCCAGGTTGTAAGCACAACTCGCAAAGGTCCATGGTTCGTTCAAGGTGATCCAATGCTTTACTCTGTCACCAAACTTCTTAAAACAAACCTCTGCATAATCTTGTAATATTTTATGCCTTCTTGGTTCACTCCATCCCTTCTCTTACCATCTAAAGCCAAAAAACAATTGTCACAACTAATTATTGTTCTTAACCTTATAATCGTACAAATTGAGGCCCTTAAGAATAGTAACCAAGTCTTCAATGACACTTTTAACTTTCCAAAATTGCCCTATTAGCAATTCATCCACATCAAAATTATGCTTATGCTACTACTCACTTGGTATAATTCTTAACCTAGAAACAGATAACCTGTAAGTATCCACGTTCATTATCTTCACATCTTCCTGGAAATTATTGGAGGAAACAAAACAAAAAATGAGCAAAAACAGGTTATTCAAATTCAGAAAACACAAAATGATAGAGGAAAAATTTTAACAAATTATAAATATGTCTTGGATAAGACTACATATATCCTTCCTTGATAATTGCCTTGCAAACAAATGAGTTGCACTAACTTAGCGACAACTAATATACCGTGGCTAAATGTTTTTTTTGTATATATATATATATATATATTTCAAAAAATCCATTAGGGAAGACTTATACCGTAGCTACCAATTTTTATTTGTAAAACTTAGCGACAGCTAATATACCGTGGCTAAATGTTTTTTTATATATATATTTGTTTTCCAAAAAAATCCATTAAGGATGACTTATACCGTAGCAATTTCAATTTTTATTTGTAAAACTTAGTGACAGCTAATATGTCGTTGTTAAGTTTCAAATTTAGCGACGGCTTCAAACTGTTGCTAAGTTGCAAATTTAGTGATGGCATTTTCTGTTGCAAATTTAACGACGACATTTGCCGTTGTTAATACTAACTTGCTGTAGCTAAAAACATTACTAATGAAAATTCATTTTTTTTAATGGAATTAGTTATTTCTAATAATTTTCAGTTTTCTCATTGCCTTTTTTTTGTCATTCAGAAAAAACATTTCAAATTTGAAAATAATTATATTAATTTTGACCGTAAATGATAACTAATACACTAACCTTATTCGTATAATCAATAACTTGTCCATCACAAAAAAATACAATCCCAAACAACTTTATGCTCTATCAACCTCAAATTGAAATTTATATATATATATATATGATTCAGGGGGCTACATAAGCAGAAAACTTACATGGATTTACAATCAAGGACAGACTAAAACTGACCAATTTTGAATCAAGGTTTAACAAAAAACAACAAAAAAGATTTTGGAAAGACAAATCCGGAGTGTCCATGCCTTTTCAATCTTAAATTTTTTTTCTCTCCGTCCAAATTCAAAGCGTTTGCAAGTTTCATACAAATCAAACAATCTTTCAGCCTGCAGAAAAATGAAGGCACTTCAACTAGTTAGAAAGAGTAAAAAAATGACTAGAAGGCGGTAAGAATATCAAAGAGGATATGGGTAAGATGCAGGAGATGATAAAAAAAAAAAATTCTAAATCATTCTCATACCTGCAAGTGGATTTTAACATGGGCAGTGCTAAGTCCTCTCACATTCATTAGTTGAAGGACTAATTGGGAGTTGCTTCTGCAACAATCAAAGGAAAAAAATGATAAAGAATTAGTAATCCTATTTATCGTTTATTCTCTACCTTTAATGCATGACTGATATGTTTTCTTCTTTTAAGTGAAAATACCGAAACTTTGATGTATATGGATATCAAAATATTGCAAATGTTCATGAAAGAAATTCTAAAACTTACTTTCTTTTCCACGAGCCTTTCAACAGCATGAACAGAAAAGATATGAAGATCAGGAGTCCAACGTAGTTTACGCAACTTTGATTGAATATATTGCCTTACTGAAGTAGCCCTTTGTTGCGTAGTCCCCAGCAGTACAGTTTTCGATGAATTTAGAACAACTAGCAGGTGCATGGAACCCCCAGGTTGTAAGCACAACTCGCAAAGGTTCATGGTTCGTTCAAGGTGATCCAATGCTTTACTTTGTCAACAAACTCCTTGAAACAAACCTCTGCATAGTCTTGTAATAATTTATGCCTTCTTGGTTCACTCCATCCATTCTCTTCCCATCTAAAGCCAAAAAACAATTGTCACAACTAATTATAGTTCTTAACCTTATAATCATACAAATTGAGGCCCTTCAGAATAGTAACCAAGTCTTCAAGGACACTTTTAACTTTTCGAAATTTCCCTATTAGCAATTCATTCACAACAAAATTATGCTTATGCTACTACTCACTTGGTATAATTTTTGACCAAGAAACGGAGAACCTTTAAGTATCCACGTTCATTTTCTTCATTATCTTCACATCTTCCTGAAAATTATTGGAGGAAACAAAACAAAAAATGAGCAAAAACAAGTTGTTCAAATTCAAAGAACACAAAATAATAGAGGAATTTTTTTAACAAATTATAAAATTGTCTAGGATAAGACTACATATATCATTCTTTGATAATTGCTTTGCAAACAAATGAGTTGCACTAACTTAGCGACAGCTAATATACCGTGGCTAAATGTTTTTTTTGTATATATATATATATATATATTTTTTTTTTTAAATCCATTAAGGACATCTTATACCGTAGCTACCAAATTTTATTTGTAAAACTTAGCGACAACTAATATATCGTGGCTAAATGTTTTTTGTGTATATATTTTATTTTTCAAAAAAATCCATTAGGGGCGGCTTATACCGTAGCTACCAATTTTTATTTGTAAAACTTAGCGACAACTAATATATCGTTGCTAAATGTTTATATATATATATATATATTATTTTATTTTATTTTTCACAAAATCCGTTAGGGACGGCTTATACCGTAGCTACCAATTTTTATATGTAAAACTTAGCAACAGCTAATATGTCGTCGCAAATGTTCTAATTAGTTACGGTTTATTTTGAATTTAGCCACGGTTTTCCCATCACAAGTACAGTTTTTATGATTTTTGTTTTCGTCGGTTACCAAAAGAATTAGTGACGATTTTTTGCCGTCGCAAATCTTTTAATTAGAGACGGTTTTTTAATTCGTCTCTAGTATTTGTAGCTATTGGAGTTTTTTTTTGTAGTGTCATTTTCACCATTAGTGTTGCTTATTATGTTACCCATTTTCACCATTACTGTTGCTTATGTTATATGGAACACTACTACAAATATTAGCTTAGGTAACGCCACTTAGATAGCGCTTTTTTAAAGAGCTATCCAAGTGGGCACTAGGATAGCGCTTATTTGTCTTTAAAAAAAAACGCCACAATAGCGCTTTTAATTTTTTTTTCAGTTAAGCGCTATCTTAGTTATGTCTTAGATAGCGCTTTAAAAAACGCTATGAGAAAAAATGTTACCAAAGCTACCATAGCGCTTTTAAAGTGCTTGCATAGCGCTTCGGCTACTTACATTTAGGATAGCGCTTTGATCTTGATTAAATATCAAATTAAATCTCATTTTTTCAAATCTTGATACGATCGGACGGTTAAGATCACAAGCCCTAATATAAAACCTAAATCTCATTTTTTTGGTTTTGCTATTGCCTTATGTTTCAAACACACAGAGAGGCTGAGGAGGCGACGAACCAGAGGAGGCGAGGCGATGAGGCGACGAACCATAGGAGGCGATGAGGCGAGGAACCGAGGAAGGAGGCGACTCAGGCGAGGAACCAGAGGAGCAGATTTTTGGTGTTATTTCAACAGATTTTTGGGCTGTTTCTGGCTGAGTTTGTGGGGTTATTTCAGCTGGTTTAGATGGCTGATTCGGCTGTGTTTAGTGGCTATTTTCAGCTAATTTAAGTCTGTTTCAGCTGGGTTAAACTCAAACAAAATTTCCAGAAACTCAGCTATCTCGAAAGCTTTGGTGATCACGCGTGGAATCTCGAAAGCTTTGGAGACAAAGATTCCGTCTGTCCTTCCTTTCTTTCTTCCAGTTCCAGAAACTTCTGTGAACTCTTGTTGGTAATGGTAAACAATATCTCCTGGCCCTCTTCGTTTAAATTAAACCCTAAAAATTTGAAACCTATAGCTGCAAATCACTTCATTTTATTTATTTCCTGTTTTTGATACTAAGTGACGAGGTTAATTATGTTTTGTAATCTGTTTTCTTTCTCTTTTTTATTGTGTAATTGACGTGTTACAAATTATTCTGAAAAAGAAGAAAATGATTGAATCGAATTCAATCCCTTTCAACTGAAAGTGAAGGCATCTAACTTCTCCTTTGGGGATCAAAATGCTCCTCTTTTTGGTCGACCTGGACTAAAAGTATTTGTTGTTTTCCATAATAAAGTTGTTTTTCTGCTATTTTCTTCATCTTCTTATTGTCTTCATGTGATAGTGTTTTTTCTGTATTATGGTGTGTTTATTTACCTATAAGCTTATGCATTGTTGTGATGTTGGTCAGAGTCTGGAAAATTGATCACATGGGGTACAACTGATGACATGGGCCAAAGCTATGTGACTGCTGGAAAGCATGGGGTAGTGTGGTGTCTTGTGATTCTCCAATTCATTTGATTTCTACATATTAGTTATGAATTAATCTCAAATTAAAATGTCTCCCTTGTTCATATGTCAAGGAAATTCCTGAGCCTTTCCCTCTACCAAATGAAGTTTCTATTGTGAGGGCTGCAGCAGGTTGGGCGCATTGTGTTTCAGTCACAGGTGCATCTCATTTCAGTTGCAAGTGTTGGTATTTGTTATTCGGTTTAGAATGATGTGTTGAATTAATCTGATTTGTGAATTGTAGATATTGGGGAGGTATATATATGGGGTTGGAAAGAAGTTGATTAAGAGCATTCTTAACCCAAATCCTCTTGATGTAAGCAATTAAGGATCAATTTTTCTTCTTGTTGAATCAATGCTAAATAGGCCTATTTGATTGTGTAATGAGGGTTTTTGTATTGATGTAGTATCTCATTTTTGTTTTCTATGGCAGAGGATAACAATTCCAGAAATATTAGAAAATGAATGGTTTAAGAAGGGGTATAAGCCCCCACAATTTGAAAAGGCAAAAGATGTGAACCTCGACGACATTGATGTTGTGTTTAATGATTGTGAAGTAAGATGTTCAAACTTCAGTTATGGAGCCCAACCCTTTAAATAAGTCAGATTTAAATTTGCGGGTAATAAACTTGACATTCTTTTGCAGGAGTATCTTGTGACAGAAAAACAAGAAAACTTGTTTCGATGAATGCCTTTGAGCTTATTTAACCTTGGAAGCTTGTTTGAGAAGGACAGGGTACGTTTTATAATGGCATAGTTCAAACTATCAATTTCTAATAGAGTTTTCTCCTAACAATAAGCTTGGAGGCTTCAAATACTTCTTGAAAATAATACTTTTATTTCAAAATACAAATGGCATAGTATTTAAGCTGAAAAGCTGCAAATAAGCATATCAGGCAGTGGTTCTTTTGAGATTGCTTCAGCTAAAAGATTTGCAGGAAGCCAAATTAAATTTTTTTGTTAGTTATTTAAATTAAGGGGATATACACTGTCCTTGACAGTACAAGTACATGCCAACAACAATCTCATTGATTTTTCAATAGATAAAAGAGGTGTGTCTTTAAATAGGGGTAAAAAGTGTTTCTCTCATATTTTTTATTTTTCTTCTTAAGCATCATTAAATTTCTTCGTGCTTCACTCAATGTATTTGAGATATAAAATGGCACTTTCTTCAATCTTATTGAATTTCTAATTTACAGGCTAGTACCGTGAAGCGAGAAACACGTTTCACTTCTCAACATCCTGCAAAAGAGATAGTAACTAAAACTGAGGAAACGGCTAAACCCCTTGGTTTTAATGTGCGAAAACAGAATTATAAGGTAGAATTTTTGTTATCCTTGTTTTTAATTTGGTTCGTTATTTTTTCACCCATTTATAGTTACATTGTAACAATTGTGTACAATTCCTGTTGGTTATGTAACTGTATTCTCTGTTTTGGAATTTTCATAGATGAAGTTGCAAGGTGACAATGCTGGAAGGAAGGGCCATCTTTCTGTAGCCACTGAGGTATTTAGTCATCTCTCTGCTTGATATCTTTTGTTCGATCTCGATACGTTTTGACGAAACCAAAACTCATGCTTTTCTCAATCCGTGTTTTTGTTTTCTCAATTCAATCATAGATTTACTGCTCATCTTGTGGACAGTACAAACCAAGTTGGTCACTTTCAAAAGGTACTAAGATCTTAAGCAATGACTTCAAAGAAAAATGAACTGTCTCTAGCAGCTTAGAGTTCTTGAAGTAAGTTTGTAATTTAACACATTTGATGATGTTTTGTTGTGCAACTTGTTTGCTAGGTGCTAGCGTCCATCGGTAACTTCTGCATATGTTCAATAGCAGTGGGGATTGTATTGGAGGTGGTGATAATGTACGCTGTGCAGAAACGCAAGTACAGAGATGGTATCAATAACATGTTGGTGCTTCTAATTGGTGGGATTCCAATTGCCATGCCAACAGTGTTGTCAGTGACCATGGCTATCGGGTCTCACAGATTGTCAGAGCAAGGTGCCATCACCAAGCGTATGACTGCAATTGAAGAAATGGCTGGTATGGATGTCCTTTCGGAATCTGCTCTGTTAGTTCGTAGGCACGAGAAGGAATCACAGAGGTACACTTCCTACCCTTCAACCACAAATTCACATCTTCAGACTTCAACCACATAGGGAGTTATCGTCTACTGGCCGTTATGTTTTGGCTGTGTTATATTCTAACAGTTTGAGCTTTTAGATTAATTGGTTGTTTCATACATGCATGTAACATTAGAAGTGTTTGTAATTTGTAGATCATCGAGCTATGCAACCTAAATGCAGATATGAAGAACAAAGTCATTTGGTGAGTATAAATGATGTTTCATGCCATTGAATATATCTGTATTCTCCATTAAAACTGACAATTTATCCATCCATTGTGTTAAGGTGGCTACATTGATAGCTGTTTATGCAAACTGGGACTTTGCAAGGATCCAAGGCATAGGGTGGGGATGGGCAGGAGTGATTTGGTTATACAGCATCATCTTCTACTTCCCTCTTGATGTCCTCAAATTCTTGATCCGTTATAGTTTGAGTGGCAAAGCTTGGGATACCGTGATTGAGAATAATTTTGTATATTTATTGAATTTTGTATGAATGCTTAAATTATATTTTGAATGAATGAGAAACAGTTAGTTATCATGTTGTGTCTTTATTGATTGATTGATTGAACGTTGTCATTATTATATTAAATATTATATTTAGCCTAGAAAATCGGTATCGGAAAAATAGAAAAAACAAATCAAATAACTTAGATAGCGTTCAAATAAGCGCTATCTAAGTTTAACATATATACTACAATAGCGCTTCTTTTAGCGCCATCTAAGAACAATCTAATTACTTCCATAGCGCTTATTTACGCGCTATCTTAGCAGATAAACAAATCTAATTTAAAAAATTCATTTAAATTAAATAGCGCATAAAAAAGCGCTATTCAAGCTAATTTAAAAAAAAAATTAGCGCTTACATAGCGCTTTAGAAGGCGCTATTGAAGTTAATTAAAAAAAAAATCAACGTTTAGATAGCGCTTTTTAAAGTGCTATCTAAGCGAAGCGCTATTCAAGTACGCGCCTTGCATAGCGCTTTTTTGAGCGCTATCTAAACTACCATAGCGGTAGCTTAGATAGCGCTAAAAAGCGCTATCTAAGCCTATTTTTAAGCGCTATGCAAGCCTATATTTGTAGTAGTGGAATAACATCAGGATGCCCTTACATTGCAGTTTTAAATAACTTACCTGGTTCTTATTTGGCGCGCGTGTGTGTGTGGATAAGGTGATCTTGGGAAACAAGAATTGGATAAAGGTTCTTGAGGTGTAACTTTTTAATATTTTTTCTTATTTATTGTTGTCTTGTTGGTAGGTTATTTCAGCCTGCATTACATATTTTCCTTTCCTTTCTCTATTATTCAAGAGCCCTTCCTCAGCTTCCATCCCCTCATTGCTAAGAATACATAATAGTTGTTTTAGAATACATATCTGAAACTTTGTCTGATTTGAGACATGCTTTCGCGTTTGCAAAGCCTTCAATCAACCCACAGCAATGGCGTATATCTGAATGGAGAAGGCACTTGTCAGGGCTGTCTGCCAGAAGAGAACATTAATCTTACTGAGGTAACGTAACTTATGTCTCCCTTTGAAACATGCATGTTTTGTTTTTCTGGTTGCTTTTGACACTGCTGAAATGTGGATTCAAATTAATATCACAAGTTGTTACATGCATATATTTATGTTGGCCAATGGAACTTTTACTTGTCGCGATATTTCTTCATTCTTATTTATGAGTTTCATGTTTCCTTGATTAAAAAAATGAAGCAGAGTTAAGGGTTGGAAACTCCAACCAAGAAATGATTTGATTTGATTTGTCTTGTGCATGCTCACATTAAAAAATAGAGGAGAAGAGAAGGGTTATAAACCAATTCACATAGATAAAAAAGAAAAATTTTGGGGCATGAGTTTCTCAACTCCTACTTGTACTTTAAAGGAAGTCTATATCTCTCTCATAATATAATGCCTGAAGAAGACCGCTCCACCTATTTTTCATATTAAGGGTGACTGCAAAATCCCAATTCATAACTCTCATCTGTTATGCTTTTGCAGTTATGATAAATAGGTCTGGGAAACCTTAGGTTGTTATTGTGATGCTTATCGAATCTACATATATAGGGCACTGAAACTGAAAATTTTCATGACCATTATATAGATAGGTTGTTGTTGTTGTCCCCGCAATTTTCTGGTTTTGGAAACTCCTAGCTTCTTTTAAAGGCTACTACCCCTCCTTTTCTACTGTTCTGCCCCTACCTATTAAAATGTTTTGTCCTTGCTCTCAAATTGTCAAGAACAAAAGTAAGGATAAAAGGAGATAATTGGCCTAGAATATATTAATTTTACATCTTCATCATAAAAAAATAAAAACATATTATGAACAAAAGTAATAATGTTTTGTCCATATCATGACATTCTTGTTTTTGAGATTATAATTGTAATGTTGTTTTAATCCAAGAAAAGAAAGATCACAATTCTCTATAATGGAGAGCAGTGGCGGATGGCAAAAATTCGAAAGGTCGTTGTATTATGTTTGGACCTATTTTTTGTAGTTGTTGTTTGAGTCAAGATTTGGAAATTTTCCAAGTCAATCCATTAATCTCTCCCTCCTAAGCAAGGAATGTGATTTCTTAAAAAACGTTAAAATTTCACCAAATATTTCTTTTTTTAGTTATAAGAGTTTAAAATGCTTAAATTTATATTGATAACTTTAAAATTACAACCAAAATTTTTACATTTTTAATATACACGACGAAATATTTCTTAAAATCGACTTACAGAAATTACCTCGAAAAATGAAATCACAATCCTGGCTCCTAAGATCTATTAGTTACACATAACTGTTTTACCATTCAGATTAATTACCTGATTTAAAATATATATATATATATGTATTCTCACATGATAAAATCCAAATTCCCTTGATCTCATTAAAATACAACAATTAATGATCTGCTTCAATGTCTTTTTCGTTGTTATTTTTTTCATTTTGTTTAATTCGTTAAAACACAAAGATTGCCATAATAGGAGTAGAAGGGAATTTGTTTTTCTATTAGTAGTCAGTACTAGTTGTCTAGAGTCCTAAAAAAAATTATTTAAATTAATTTTTATTGCTATAGTGAATGAAGAGCACGATTCGTACAATGGTTTTGTCATCCTGATGGTGGTCGATGTAGTGACATGGTGGTCGATGAAGACCACAATTCGCACACAGCTACACTGACATGGTTTGGATGAATTTGGAGTCATTTCATAAAGGAACTAGCAGTCTGCACGAGCAATGCACATGTTCTTTACGCGTATGTAATTATCTATGACTAGAGATAATTATTAAAAAAAAAAACAGATTAAATTAAACCATGATACAACAAATATCATATTCTTTTGTATTTTTCTTTTTATTCTATGCTATACATGTCAGTAAAATTTTGTTATTTTCTTATTTTTGAATATATATCATGATTTGTTTACCTTTTTATTCTTTATGTATGGTCATTATTCATTACTTGCAAGAGTATTTCTATAAAAGTAAGTTCAAGAGTACCATTAATATTTGGGGAAGTTTCTAGAAAGTTTTGGAGATAATCGGGGACATGATAGAAAGTGGGAGAAACTCTTAAAATTTATTGATTTAAACAATTTTATCCCTAAATATATTTTATTTTTTGCATTTGGGCAATATAGGGATATTTTATGGAAACCAAAACTTTTGATGGCATGTGATTTACCTAAACCTTTGTTTGATCTGAGATACTGTCAAGTTTCAACAGTCTCAACCAACCAACAATGCGATGGCACATATATCTGAACCGGGAGAATTAATGCACTTATTGTCATGGGAGGCTGCAAGAAAACATTGGTGATGCTAAGGTAAGTTTCAAAGAAGCGATTGGACTCACAGTCAGTCCAAAAGAGTTGATAATGAAGATTTGAACTTCCAAAAAGGAAGGAACTTTGGGCCTTAATTCTTTTTTTTTTTTTGTAGTTATTTCGGTTGGACGGGAACAAAATATTTTTTGATGATTACCTTGAAGAGGTGATTTTGGGAAACAAAAGGTTCTTGCTGTGCTGTGATAGTAGTATTTGTTCGATCAAACACAATGGAATGAGCACTAGGCATTAGCCCCATGCCAACTCAACCATATCTGTACCGGCTAGCTAACAATAGAGAAACCTGTGTGTGGTCAAGTAGTGGAACGAGCAATGGCTCCTGTTACTGTAAAGAAGCGTGCTCCCTTGAATATAGATTGCAGGACTTTCCAGCTTAAAGCATTAAAACTGTTAAGAGGAGGTCTTTGATTAGATAAGGCTGTAAAAGTGGTAGTTTTTGGGCTTTCTTGATTTGTAATTTTTATTTCTGCCTACATGGCATCTTTTCCTTCCGTTTCCTATGCTTATATACCTCTTTTATTCAAGAAATCCTTCATGTTCTAGGATCCTATCTCTAGTATATAATTTTGTTCCCAACAGAATTCGTAATAGTCGTTTTAGAGTATGCACTTGAGGCATTTTCTTGTGTTTGAATGGCCTTCGATCCACCCACAGGTATGGTGTATAGAAGAGAATATGGTGATGCCAAGGTAATGCCACTTTAACTTTCCCATTGAAGTATGTTTTTGACAGTAATAAGTTCACAATTTGTTGCATATTTATGTTGGTCAATCAAAGTTTTAGTAATTCTGATATACTTCATGTTGGAACAAGGATATAGAGTGGCCCCAATCAACAAAAAATTCAACTGTCTTGTGTTCAGCATTTTAATAAGAGTGGTAGTGCTGAGAGGCATCACCGTCATGTTGTCCTTCAACATATATATCATTTTACATAACCATCAGTATCATCCATTGGGTACGAATGACTCATTTGAACCCCACAGCTAGGACATGGAATCCCATTTGTGTATGCCAAGAAGTACTGGTGTGCCCTGTTGTTACACCTGTAGATAGGTTGGTTTGTGCCTGAAGAAGAACTTGGCGGTAAAAGAGCAATGCCACTAGCAGAGAGGCCTAGATGGGTTTTTTAACAGCTGGTCTTTGCTCCCATTTGGATGGAACTGGGTGGCACTCAAATTTTCTACACTCTCGTAGATGTTTCCTATGCACCCCACCGTGTCTTTCGTTGTTACGAGTCTGATTATGGAGCCTCATGGAAGTGCCATGAGACTGAAAAGCAAATTCACAAAGTTCTCAGTTTCTGCAAAGAGAACTTTGTTTTCTTTGGGGTCTATCATAAGCTTTATACTAACCTTTTTTGTTGTTGCCATGGCTATCTTGTGGGCTTATGTTCTTTCTGATGATCTAATATATATACACGAGCACAAAAGGTGTTTTTTTTTAAAAAAAATTTTTTATAAATTAACCTCCAGTGGGGAGGGGCAACTATGGAATGCCAGACCTTTATTACTAATCAAAAATTGATTTACAAGTCGCTACGACGACATTACCCGTATTAAAAACCAAACAAAAGCTGTCCTTAAAACAGTTGCCGGAAAACAAAGCTAATACAACCAAGATAAACTTATAAACGCCAAAAGGAATTGAAACCAAACCTGTGCTTCCTGAAAGGAAACAAAATGCAAAATGCAAAGTGACCCAACCGGTTGGAGCGCAAGTCTGCCCAAGTAGCCAGCTCGCAAAGAACACGCTGAAAAGCACCAACCAGGACAGCACGCTGAAGAAGCGCGCACACTCTGTATTGGCAGAGCGCACTCTATTTTGCAAGAGCGTGCAGAACGTCCCTCGCACCCGCAATCGCGACACTAAGCTGCCGCCACACGCAGGCCTCATCAGCTAAGCGCCCAGTGCAGCACAACAGGGTATACTCTGTTTTGCAACAGAGTACCCATCCTTGCATCGCCATACCATCCTTCCTACAGCCTCGCCAAGCCCTGTTCGTGACTCCAGCGCCAGACTCTGCTGCTACTCTTCCCCGTGGCGTATGTACGCCGTATGCCAACGGTGCACAAAAGGTGTTATTATTAATAAATGAAAGGAACCTATAAGAATCTAGTGTTCCTCCAGCAAAAACATCTTCCTTTACCTATGCAATTGATGCAAATTCCAATCACTTCATAAGCGTTTTAATTGAACATTGAAAGAATAAAACTTAATGCATAATGCAGGGATAACAAGATTCTAACCAACAATCATCTTGTATAACACAATGTGAATTCAACAAATTGTTTATTTATCTAGTTTTGGTGGTAAATGAGATATTGATAGAATTTTTGGTGGACCTTAATTATTTTTTAGTTGGCCATGCTATGTATAGTTACAAGCTTTGATTTTCCTTATATCAAGCTACAATATCTCACTTCCATTCTCTAATTCCAAAACTGGAACTGACTGACCTCCAATACTCTTGCTCCCAGGTTTGTTTTACTGACATGCACACAACTTCACACAGATGTGTCAAGTTGTTTTCCAGAGCCTCGATGCTCAAGTCAAAAATAACCCTGGTAATATAAGAAAACAAAAGTAAAAAATGTTAAGTCGCGAGTTCTATTCATAACACTATAGACAAGAAACTTTCCTGACAAATTATGTTCTAAACCTTTAGTGCCGCATCTAGATGATAGTCCATTATTTCGTCTGCTCTGCTACTAAGTTGTTGATGAAGTAGTTGATTAATCTTGGGAAAATATGGCAGGCATTTCGCATTGGCTGGCGAAAGAAGATTATGAAGGCATTGCAATCCTGTCATTTTACTTCATTTTTTGTTTATTTTTTACCGACATCAATTTGCAATGTAACCACAACCCTAAAACTAAAACAGGAATTTTCAGATACTGATAATTCTCAATCCATAAACCCTTGCACAAGAAATCGAAGAACCTATTCGACAAATTAAAACAAGCATCCTGAGTGACCGATTTGACAAAATTAAAAATACTTGAAATCCAACATCAAGACTTCTTCAGAATCTATTGCATTTTTCCCAAGGAAAGCGATAGATAGAACTGTCTTCGACTGCAATATAGTCCACAGAATTTCCAGATCCTAACAACACCAGATCAAATAACACCATTAATGAGATAAATATCTAGAAATTAAACATGAAGCCTAGATAAAAACCAGCTAGATAGTGGGAATTAAATGACTAGACTGACCTCCTCAAAACCAAAAATTTACCACTACCTCCTCAAGAGAGCTCTCGCTGCCACCACTGAATTTATTGAGTAATGCTTGAGATGGTAGAGAGGGGTATTACCACCAGATCATCCATCACCATGCACGTCACCACCCCTTTAACGAAGCCTCCCTTATAAACTTATGCTCTATTGTTAGTGCCTGAAGGAACAAAAGTAACTTCAGCGGACATTGTTTTCCCACAATAAGGGAAGTGACTCCTAGTCCATCTGTTATGTTCTCTGACAATTAGTATAATAATTGTAGCTATTGTAGCTGCATCTGTAGTACTTTTTCACAGTTTCAGCCTCATTTGGCATCAGCAGAGGAAAGTTGGCAGCAGCAACAGCTGATTTTGGATTCAGCAGTGAATCCTTTTTCTGATCAGGAAGAACATACGTTTTATTCAGGGTTTCTACACTCCCATACAGATTTCCTGAGCTTCCAACCATATGTTTTTTGCCTGGGAGCTTGATCACGGTGCCTAGCAGTAAGTACAGTAAATTGAAAGAAAGTCTACAACTTCCTTGTTAACTTCTGCAAAAAGTCTACTGGATTTCTTGTCTACAAGAAGCTTCATGTTGTAGTTCACAGTCGCCTTCGCCTTGGTTAGTTAATGTAATTGCAAAAAGCTTCAAGCTGTATGTCATAGTTTATATAAGCATGTCATGGTCGAAATATATGAAGGAAGAACTATATGTGAGTGGTTAGTTTCTTAAGGTAAGTGGACTTTATGACCAAATAATGGAGAGATATAAACCACCTTGATTATGATAGAAAACAATTTCAGTCCTGTTAACTACTAACTATTGAGGTGTGAGTAATTGAGAGAAAGTCTTCAACAACTCCAGAACCTAGAGGAAAAACAAAACAGAAACTAAAAATTAAACAGAATAAAATGAACAAAAGCAAGAAGAAAGAAAAGTGTAATTTCAGCAATAACTTGGTCTGTAATTAAATCAACCACTTGCTCCTAAAGATACATAACATTCTTAGCATTCGCCATTTTAAGGATGGTGGAACTAGCAAGGGGCATCACCGACATGTCATCCATCACCATAAATGTGGCCACTATGCCTTTCGCATAACGACGCAGAATCATGAGTTGGGTTGTAATGACCATTTTAGCCCCACAACAAGGACAAAGTGCCCCATATATATTGGCCACAAAGTTGTGATCACTATATTGGAAGATAAGAAGTTACGTACAGTTCATTTGATGATTAATGATTGATCTGCTGAAGAATGTGGTTCATAGTCCAGATGCAGAGAATGGTAAATGAAGACCAACTCAGGTGACTGTTTGTTTTCATTTTCTCTACATTTGAAGATCCAATTTTCCATGAAACATATTTGAAAAGATAAACATTGATAATTGTGACTAAAAATTAACGACGTTATTGAAGAATTCATATTGCTGGTTGATTACTTGAGTCAATATACCAAGGCACAAGAAGTAAAGATTGTTTTCTTTGTAGTGACAAAATAACAGGCGAAAAAAATATTTAATTACCACAGATAATTGAATACATCAACAACCATAAGCTGTAAGCTCTGAAGTTGAACAAAATAGTAGTAAAAACATTAATATTGATCTCTGAAGTTGAAGAACATGAAAAATCCACTTTAAAATTTCTTCACGACTTCAAGTGCCTTTCTCCACAAAAAGGAAAACAGTAGAGAGGGATGCCTTCAAAACTTTCAGACCCTAACAACACAAGATCAAATTCACCAATAATGACATTAGAGTATATAAATAAATAAAATAGAGTGAGCAGGAGATTTGAGAGAGATGTGACATACTCTTACCTCCTCAACGCCAAAGTTTGTTGACAAGTGTAATGCAAGAGATGTTTGACATGGGAGACACTGTTAGATCATCCAGCGCCATCACAAAGCTTCCGTTATACACTGATACTGCTCTATTCTCAGAGCCTGAAGGAACCAGCAAAAGCTCAACAGACATTGGGTTCCTACAATTGGAGTATTTTTGGCACTGGTTGGCATTAGCAGACAGAAATTGGGTGCACCAAGCACTAATTTTGGATTCAGCACCGAGACCTTTTTCTGATCAGGAAGAATGTAGATTTCTACGCTCTCATACAAATTTCCAAAACTACCCACCATAAGAATAGATGATTCAATAAGAAAATAGGTCCTTGCTTTCCATTTTCACATTCTCTGTCGACGTGATGATTCCATGGGGATCTCAGTCATGGCACTCGTCAAATGATCATCCATGCACTCGTCAAATGATCATCCATGCATGTCGATGGTATGATTTCCTAGGACAGTACTTTTACAAGCTATAGATTTTTTAATTGTTCAGACTATGTTTCTGATAGTGCTTATTCTTAGTATGATATCTACTTCTGCAACTGTAGTAGTACGTTCTTTTGCGTATAGCCTCATTTGGAATCAGGCTAGGAAAGTTGGCAGCAGCAAAAGATGATTTAGGATTCAAGGAGTCCTTCCTTTGATTTGGAAGAATGTAGTCCATATTAATAGTTTCTACACTACCATACAGATCTGCAAACAGACCACCAAATATTTTTGTCTAGGAACTTGTTCACAGATCCCAAAGGGAGCGACAACAAACAAGAAAGTAAGTCTACAACTTCCTTTTGTCAACTTCAGAGTACAGACCACTTTTCGTTTTCTTATCAACAAGAAGTTTAATGCTGAAGTTTGGTGGTGCCATGGATATATACGACTTATATACATTAACCATTACATGATGATTCAATATATATAAAAGTGGGAGACAGAAGATCAGAAGGTATCTATTAAATGAGCAAATGAGTGGTGTTGTTCTGATTTCTCATTCAAATATCAGTAAAGAATCAATGAATAACAAGGTGACTGTTTGTTTTCACATTCTTTCATTTGTTAATCCATGTCGATACATATTTTAACCACAATTCAGAAAGGTTTAATAATTTAGCATGGAATAAAGAAGCAGATTTCAACAGAAAATTGATGATTGAAGATGCTTTGCATGCTTCATTCCGCAGAGACAAGGTTGAGAATCCCAAATATACATCAGCAAAAAAACATCTTATAAAAACCTTCTATTCTTGTCATTAAATAATCCATAACTCAAATGATAGTACTAGGAATCTCACATAATATCTGGTGTCCATAAATGTATTTGACAAATAATGCAGTTTGACGTCAATTTTAAAGCAATTAAAAGACAAAACTAATCAATTGCCCAGCATCAGAGACATCTCAAGTACTTGAACAATATAAAACTACACATGCATCACCGACAACCCTTTTTTGCAAATCTCTTGCGTTTCTTCCAAAGAAAACACTAGAGAGAACCATATTGGACTGCAATGAAGTCTTCAGAATTTCTAGGCTCTTAACAACAGATTAGACAAGACAATTCATGAGTATTGAATCCAGAAATAACAGGAGAGCTCAAGAAAAAACAACAATGGTAGGAGATTACTACTACTTACCTCCTCCATACCAAAATTAACAACCTTCTCCTCAAGAGAGCTCAAACTGTCAACATTGAAGTTGAGAAGAGCAATGCTAGAGATGGTGAGAGAGGGGTTTTTGAAAAGTTACAAAAAGAGAAATGAAAATGACACAATGGAAACAGAGAAAATGACAGGAGAAAACATGATTGAGAAATTTTATGTGTATTGAGTGAAATCTGTGATGTACAGTGCAAGCCTTTAAATACATGTCAAAACCAATATTTACAACAGACTTTGCCTAACTAACTCCAATATCCCCCCTCAAGTTGGAGGGTGGAGAGAATTGGACACCCCCAACTTGCCAAGTAAGTAATGATGTTGCTTGGGGTTTAAATTCTTTGTGAATATATATGCGAGCTGCTCTTTTGTAGGTTGATACGAAAGACTGATCAAACTTATTTCTTAGACTTCCAAGAGATTGGAGAACCTCATAAAGTAATGAAATAACCACTGATGGATCTCCTGGAGCTAGGGCAGGTAGCCCAATCTGAATCGCAAAATGCCTGCAAAGCATATGAAGTACTGGTATTGAAGAAAAAACCCTGATTGGGATTGGTTTTGATATATCGAAGAGTATGCATCGCTGCCTCATAATGTGGAACGCGAGGATCCTGCATAAATTGGCTTAGGTGTTGGATAGCAAAAGCCAAATCAGGTCTAGTGTGTGTCAAATAGTTTAATTTGCGAACCAATCTTCTGTATATACTGGGATCAGCTATGGGATCACCCTCACAAAGTTTGAGTCGGACTTGTCCAGGCAGTGGAGTAGAGGTGGAAGACAACTTGGAACAATGGAAATCAGAAAGTGAGTCCTTGGCAAATTTCTGCTGAGTGAGAATAATCCCATTGTGTTCTCTAAGAATCTCGAGACCAAGGAAGTAATGTAAAACCCCAAGGTCTTTGATCTTGAATGATTTGTCCAGCACTTGTTTCAAGTGTATAATCTCAGTGACTTCATTCCCTATGACTATAATGTCATCTACATAAACAGCCACGAACACAATAGAAGTTCCCATTCTCTTTACAAACAAAGAGTAGTCATTTTTAGAGCTTTGGTACCCCTCCAATCTCAAAGTATCAGCTAACTTCGCATACCACTGTCTAGAGGCCTGTTTGAGGCCATATAAAGACTTCTTGAGTTTGCAAACAAGTCCTGGTTGAGTAAGAACTAGCCCTTTAGATGGGGTCATGTAAATATCTTCATCTAAATCCCCATGTAAGAAGGCATTATTAACATCTAATTGATGCAATGGCCACTGTTTCTTGACTGCGACTACTAACAAGGCTCTTATTGTTGTAAGCTTCACAACTGGGGAGAAGGTTTCATGATAATCAATCCCTTCTTTTTTAGTGTTCCCCATTATCACTAAACGAGCCTTACATCTTTCAATAGTACCATCAACTCTGTGTTTCACTTTATATACCCACTTGGAACGAATTGGTTTCTTACCACGAGTCAAATCAGTGAGTTCCCAGGTGTGATTAGCATGCAGAGCATCAAATTCTTTGCTCATGGCCTCTTGCCAAATAGGCAGACTAGCAGCCTCCTCATATGTGAAAGGTTCAGAAACATGTTCAATTGCACTTAAAAAAAATTGATTTTGTGGAGAAAGAGAACAGAAACAAAATGAGTGTAATGAACTGTCATTTGAAGTGATTGTATGAAAACAAAAGGACTCAGTAGCAATAGCAGGACAGCTGCAAGCATTGTGACAAACATAATCCTTCAAATAAGGAGGATTGTGAACCCAGGAAGATCTTCTATGGTCTGACTGAAATGGTTGAGGTGAGGACTGAGGTAAATATAGTGGACTGTGCTGTGTTGGTTGAGCAGAAATGAGGTATGTATTAGGTGAAGAGGTGAAATCAGTAGTAGCTGAAATGTCAACACCAACAGGATGGCTAGGAGTGGGGTTTGTAGTAGATGAAGTGTCAACATCAGCAGGATATGAAGGAAAGGGAAATAAGGGAGCAGAAGATATGGGATTCGTAGACTGTGTATAGGGAAAGATGTGTTCAAAAAAGGTTACATCTCTAGAAATAACTATTTGCTTGGTTTCAAGGTTCAAAAGTTTGTAGGCCTTTTTACCAAAAGGATAACCTAGGAACACACAAGGAGAAGCCCTGGGTTGAAATTTGTCTCTTCCCCTCTTAAGAGTGGATACATAACACAAACAACCAAAACTCCTCAAATTGTCATAAGAAGGTGGCATGCCAAACAAGACTTCATGTGGAGTAGAACCATGTAAAACCTTGGAAGGAAACTTATTGATAAGGTAGGTAGCTGTGAGCACACATTCACCCCAATATTTGATTGGAAGACCGAATTGAAATAAAATGGCTCGGGAGGTCTCCAATAGATGTTTGTGTTTCCGTTCAACAATGCCATTTTGTTGGGGTGTGTCAGTGCAACTAGTTTGATGAAGGATTCCTTTTGAAAGAAATAGGGCAGTAGCCTCTTTGCTCAATCCTAGTTCAAGAGCATTGTCTGAACGAAAAGCTTTGACCTTCTTTTGAAATTGGGTTTCAACCATGTTAAGAAAAGATTTTATGAGATCCAGGGCATTACTTTTGCTACTCAAAAGATGTGTTCATGTACATCTGCTATAGTCATCTACTAGAGTAAGAAAGTAAGCAAAACCATTGTAAGTCCTCACATGATAGGGTCCCCATATATCAAGGTGAACAAGGTCAAAAATAGTTGAGGTATGTATATGGCTATGGGGAAAAGGAAGTCTATGTTGCCTAGCTTTTGGACACACATCACAAGGAGCAGAAAATGTCATATTCTTAGGACACACATCATTAGGAAATATAGGTAAATCTTTGATTTTATTAAATGGCAAATGACCAAGTCGATTATGCCAAAGTACTATGGGATGACATGAATTGACATTACAAGATATAGAACCATCATGTAAATTTTCTGATGCTACAGAGGAAACAGAAAGGAAATCAGAATTGGAAATATTAGGCATAGTAAGAGCAGCATGTAACAAGTAAAGTCTTGCTCTTGCTTCACCAAGAACCACATGCCTCTTCATTGAAGGGCCCTACACAAAACAAGAATGGTTGGTGAAAGTGACTTGACAGTTGAACTTAGCAATCAGTTTATGAATGGACAATAGATTATAGTGAAAATGAGGGACATATAGCACATTTTCAAGAATGATCTGTGGGAGGACTCTAACAGTTCCAATTAAAGACACTTTAAATTGCATGCCATTAGGTAAAGTAATCACATATGGTGACTCAAGGGTGGAAGTTTGAAAGCAAAGACTCAAGTCATGACATATGTGGTCCGAGGCACCACTGTCAATGATCCAGGTTTTGAAAAGAGGAAGGTGAAGTGCAACTGAAACAAGTAGCTAAACATTCAGAATTTATGGAAGTACTAGTAAGGTTACCTGCAAAGTTCCCCGAAGCCACACCAGCGGTGTCAGTGTCAATCTTATCATTCTGCTTGTTGCTCAACAAAACATTAACTGGTTACATTGATCCTTTGTGAATCCAGGCAATACACGAACTGAGTTTTGCAGCTTGTTCTGTCCACCATCAGATGTCACAATTTGAACATTAGCAGCAATCCTTTTTGACTTCTCTTTGTTCAGCAACTTGTAACATTGCTCATAAGTGTGTCCTGGTTTCTTACAATACTTGCAAGACAGATTAGTTCTCTTTGAATCATTCCTTTCCATCTTGAAATTGTATTGAGGTTTATGGTGTTGCTGACACCCTTTGTAACTATTTGCATTAAAGAAGCAGAATCAGCTAGAAATTTACTTGTAGCTGAGACTTCTCTTTGTTTCTCCTCCTGAAGTAAGATGGATTATGCCTGAGCAATTGTTGGTAAAGGCTCAAGCATCAAGAGGTTCCCTCTGATGGTCTTGTAATCCTCATTCAGACCCATCAAGAACTGCATCAATTTCTGATCTTGCTTATATTTAGCTAGAGTTGCAGAGGCATTACATGTGCACATTGGCAAGGAGATGACAGAATTCAACTCGTCCCAATGTCTTTTGAAAGATGTGAAATAACCAGCAATATCACTTAAACCTTGAGAGATCGAGCACATTTCTTTCTGCAATTGAAACAGCTTAGGTCCATTTGTTTGACCACATCTATCATTCAATTCCTTCCACACATCTTGAACTGAATCCACATATATCACACTTTCAGCAATATCTTTCTCAAGAACGTTAAGGATCCAAGAAATTATCATGTCATTGCATCTTCGCCACTTAGAGAAATCTGTTGAAGTTTCTGCAGGCTTCTTGTATGTTCCATCAATGAAACCAAGCTTGTTTTTTGCTGATAAAGCAATCAACATCCCTCTTCGCCATGAAGCAAAACTCTTACCAGTAAATTCTTTGGACACCAATATCATCCCTGGATGATCAGATGGATGATGGTAATAAGGATCTAAACTATCTGGTCCAGCCATGTCTCAAGAGTATTCAGAGGATTTTCTTCAAACACCTTATGTGCTCACTCTTAATGATCAAGAAAGAAAATCTCAGATGATCTGTGGTTAAAGAAACCAAATATAAAGAAATCGAATTTTACACAAAATGAAAAACAATCAAGAGATTGATAAAGAAGAGATCACTCAAAATGGATAGACATGATTCTGAGGATTCAAAGCAAAGCACTGCAGATATGACCATTTTTGTGCAAAACCTTCTTCAGCAAAAGCAATCCAGGTTCCAGCAAATGTATGAATCTATTGTTTCAAAGATAGACGAAATAGGAAGCCAGATTGATGAGTTGGAGCATAACATTAACGAGCTCTGATACCATGAAAAAATTACAAACAGAGAAATGAAAATGACACAATGGAAACATAGAAAATGAGAGGAAAAAACATGATTGAGAAATTTTATGTGTATTGAATGAAATCTCTGATGTACAGTACAAGCCTTTAAATACATGTCAAAACCAATATTTACAATAGACTTTGCCTAACTACATACTACAGACTTTGCCTAACTAACTCCAACAGTTTCACCTCCAAATCATTCATCACCATATATGTCACCATCCCCTTCACAAACCCTTTCTCACCTGTAGATGTTCCTTTCTCATCGACACAGTAAGATTTAACACTGTCAGTGGATGATGGAACGAAACTAAGCATAGTGGACATCTCCCTGTGACACCTGGGACAGCAGACTCCTTTTCCATCAGTTATATAACTATGACAATCTCTCCCGTTACCAAAAGTAGTATAAGACTGAGAGCTGCATTTGTAGTACTTTGGTATGGTTGCTTCATCCCTTGGCATTAAGAGAGGAAAGTTGGAAGCAGCTAAAGCTGATCTTGGATTCAAGAACGAATCCTTCGGTTGACTTGGAAGAATGTAGTTTTCATTCAGGGTTTCTACACTCCCATACAAACTTCCCAAGCAACCCACCATGTTGTTTATATTAACGAGTTTGATAACAGAGGCTATTGGAAGGGACAATAAGCATATAAGGAAGTCTACAAATTCCTTGCTAGCTTCTGCAAAAAGAAGTTCTGTTGTGACTGCTGTAAAAGATTCAAATAAAAGTTAGGAACGAAAGTACCAATTTGTTCTTGGATTGAGTCGCGGACTAGGTCGCTCTCTTTAAGACGTTTCGCGGCTCTGCGCAAGATTGTGCAAGCAGTGTACTAGCCCCGCCGTCCCCAGGATAAAAATCCCAGAATCTTCTCTGTCTCGTTCAATCAATTGCACATTTGATGAACGAAATATTATCACCCTTAAACACTTGTTTTTGCTCGGAATCATCAATACATTGTAAATAAATAAACAACACGAAAATTTCTTCTTTGATTGAAATGCTAAACAAAAACAAAATTAATTGCAAAACGAAATCTCTCTTATTGAAACAAGGAAGAACTCTTGTTTTGTTTTTCTCTTCTTTTTTCTCATACTTCTAAACTCTAAGTTGTGTTGTATTTATAGTGATAAGTGACATTCGTTAAAGAACGAAAATGCAGCTAGATACATTCGTAGAGAATGCAATTTAATAAATAAAACATTTTTTTAATAACTAGAACATGGAAAACGTTTTGGCTTTAAGATGGATAAAAATCATGTCTAAATTCATTGACATAAAGGACGCAATAAATCCGGCGCAACTCATGGCAAAATGTGTGAAAGGAAGACGTCTAGATACATGGACATAATCCCATCTAGATTCATTCATTCTTCATAAATTCAAAATTTATTTTCATTTAAATAAAGTTGTAGCAAAAAGAATGTGTTGCTCTCTTAACGACCAACGACTCAGACGGATGGACGGCGGCAGCGGGCACGAGAGTCTATCTCTCCCCTCCTCATAAAAGAGTGGAACCCCAAGGGGTCCGAGTCCAAGTCCTAACAATCTCCTTATAAACTCTACCACAAAGAGTTATATAGTAGTTATGGGACTAAAAATTAAAGAGAGAGATCCAGAGACTAAAATCAGAAAGAGATTCAAGGTTCAAATCCAGGTTCACACCCATTTTCTTTTATTTTAAAAAGCCATATTTCCAACAAGTTCTTCCATTAGCAAGTGATGGTTTTCACAATATATAACCTAGCCACAGGCATGTAATAGTGGGAAAATGTACAAATACAACTTAAAATTACTAATTCCCAATGAACAATTGACACCAATTCCAACATGATGGGTATGCAGTCACAAAAGAAAAAACATTGTTCCAATCAAGTTCTCTCTTTTAATTCCACTAATAATTGTCACTACACCAAATTGACATTTTTGTAACAATCCAAAAAACAGTATCACTTTTGAAGTGTAACAATTTACTTAACAATTTTACACATTTTCACAAACAAAATGATACAATAATTGTATCACCATGAAGAGTATGATTATAAAAGTGATACTATTCATGGTGATCCAACTTATTGTATCATTTTTTTTTGTTACTGTTTTTCATTTTTAGACTAAATTTAGTTTTGACTTAAAATTGTTTGGTAGATTGTAACATCTCAAAAGTGATACTGTTTTTAGAGATGTTACAAAAGTGCCAATTTGGTGTAGTGTGTTCCAATCATTTAATTATTTGTTGATTAAATGAACCAAAACAATGAATCTAAATTTGCTAGTTCATCATAAATTGGTTGATATGTCACACTCAAATGAAAATCTAAAACATTTTACAGAAAGAAATAAATAAATTACTATCAACAATTTATTCATGTACAAGTGATAACCTAGTCAATATAACATTGTTTTTCACTGTGCTATAAAGTGAAGAACTCTAGAATTCTTTGGAGTTGATTTGTATGAGAGAAAATACCTTCAAATATTCAATCTTTCACAACAAAATAACTACTCATCTCGATCGAGAGGCCACACAACACACAAAACTAATTACCTAAAACCAATAACTCTCTAGAACTGAAGCATCAAAGCTTGGGGAACACAAAAGCTCCAAAACTAGAAGAACATTCAAGTTTTCTGCAGGAGAAATGTTCCCAACTATATACATGCTATGCCCCTTCACATTCTCTCCACACTATATAAGACCCATCAAATCCAATGATATTTGCACTATCAAAACTCAGTCATGGCAACAAAGCTTAGCTTAAAACTTCTGGTATATAGGAAAACAAACAAAGTTCTTTTGCTGAAGCTGGGAAGGACTTCGTGGATTTTCTTATCAGTATTATGTCCCTCCCTGTTGGCACTGTAATCAGACTTCTTTCAAAGACAAAAATGGTTGGTTGCTTCGGCAACCTCTATGAAAGTATTGAGAATCTAAATGACACCTACATGCAACCGAATCAGAACAAGGACTCAATCTTGAAACCAAAACTAGCTTCAAATGCAGCCGATGTTCCTCTGCTACTCCCAAATGCTGAAGCTAACACTGTGACGTACTATATTTGTGGCAGCTATCATCGCCATGTGACCGACAATCCAAGGGCCATCTGTCCTAGTTGTAGGCATTTAATGTCAACCAAGGTACCTTACATTGCTGCTGAGATGAATGCAGGGGAGTCTGGAGGAGGAAGCGGTTTTGTTAAGGGAGTTGTCACATATATGGTGATGGATGATTTGGTAGTAACACCAATGTCAACCATTTCTGGTATTACAGTTCTTGGCAAATTCAACATTGAGAATGTCAGTGCACTTGAAGATAAGGTTGTTGAACTTGGCATGGATGAGGTAAATCGAAGATTCTTTTGATGATTAGTAAAAATGTAACTTGATTTGTGCTTGATATTCACTCTCTTTTATCTTGTGAAGGGTTTAGAATTGCTGAAGGTTGCATTGCAGTCTAAGTCAGTTCTCACAGAAGTTTTTTTGAGGAGAAAGTGATGAGGAATTCTTGCAGAACAAGTGTTGCATTTTGGTAGATGTGAAAAATGCTTTGTGGTGATTTGTTTCTGTTTTGGCTAGGTTATGGTTTAGTTTTGTTTCTTGTTTGGTAGGTGAGGGATGTTTTACTTCGTCTATTGAGCTTGAATTTTTGTTCCAGTTATTGTTGCAATTTTCATAGTTTGTTAACCTAATGGCTTGTCATGCACCAAAGGTTTACAAAATTATATATTTTTGGCACAGTTTAAAAAATAATACTCACAATAAATTCCAAAATATCACTATGTATATTGATCAAACAAATCATAGACTGCTATATTCAACAACAAATTACAAAGCAATGTTTTTTTACTAAAAACATTATTATATTAAATCTTCTAAATTCAATGTTAAAGGAAAATACAATTTGTAGATGCTATTATTTAAACGCATAACAATGAAATGGTTTTGAATCAACCATCTAAAAGTTCAAGAATTAAACGCTTCTCTTATAACAATGAAACAGTATTTACTAAATGCTGAGGCAATGCAATAGTCATTTTTTTTCCTTTTTCATATAATTTATATAGCTGGAAATTTGCAATGTCATAGAATTAAGAATTGATTGAATAATCAGGGAGCCCCAGTAATCATAACCCTGCCTACAGCCTATAAACCCTTTTGCATAATGGTGGTTCTTTTGGCACAAGTATAATAATAATCTTCATTGCAGTGTATTTATTTTTATCAAATAGTACTTTAGTTTTTTAGATACTACACTCATCACTAGATTATGTGTTGGCAAAATTTTCTTTCAATACTTTATACCTAACCTTCATTTTTGGACCAAATAACGGATCATATTTGAGTGTGCCTCAAGTTTTATCAAGTGAACCAGACCATTAGCTAAGATTAATATACAATGAGAAATATCCTAAGATCTGCTCATAGAATAATGCTAAGAAAGAGTAATATCCTAAGAAATTATGTAAGATCTATAGCTTCTGAAATTAATGCTTAGTGTACAAAGAGTAATATCCTAAGAAAGAATACACTTTCGCTTATCTAAGCTTGATGAAGAGGGCTTCACTGTCACTGTACATCCTGGTTAATACGAGAACTTGATCAACAGCCTCCTGAAAAAAGGAAAACAAGACTTGAAAAACAAAGCTAGTAGAAAATTACTACACACTTTAAAAAAGAGACAACCAGTTCTAAACATATCACTACTTATGTCAAGAAGAATGCTTCAGAAGACATACCGTCTTTTCCACTGAACTGTAAGAAAACCAACACCTACAATGCTATCTAAAATGCAAAAACTCTAAAATCTTTCCAAAATAACTTGGTTCCGACCAAGCAACACATTTTTATACAAGTAACACATGCACTGAGATGGATTTTGGTATGATATTTAGTGAAATTTTGTCAAATAATCATTTCCTTAATATGGAATTCACGTTTTGAGGAATATGGAGCTCTGTTAATCAGGGCTTCAAAAGCTAGCGTTTCGAAGACTTCCTCATTAATTGGGATATAACTGTAATGGCCTGATGGGTCCATAAAACTTGCTATTGACATTTTTTGCTTACCTGTGATAGTATTGTCTAAGCAATACAAACATAACTTTTCCTTTTGTCCAGTTCACACTAACAATGGGTAAATTTAACCAGAGTTTTTCAGTATGTTGTTAGGGATGTGAGAGTGTGGGTGGGGGGAGACTCTTGCCTTTGTATTTGTTGTTTTTCCCTGTTGTTGTAAAGTTTTCTTGTTTTCAATAAAACAGGACCTAAGTGAATAATAATAATAATAATAATCATAATAACTGCATGGTAAAACTTGTTAGAGAAGAATATTATAATAATCAATGTATACTGTTCAAGAAAATCAGCCCCTGATTCATATCTAAGTAGCCATACAGGCATATCACTTTGTCTTCTGAGCTATCTATTATAGTTGCATCCATTTCTTTCTATTCATAGTTTGTGGATGTTAAAAAGTAATGGAAAGAACCCTGAATTTGCCCCCTGTTTGCTACCAGATTAGTCCTAAAAGTATTCAGTACTGGTTATGGCTCCCATTCAAAACAAGAACAAAAAATTCACTGTCAAGTCTTGTTACAACTTCCTTGAACAGCAAACCCTCTCAGTACTATGCCCAACATCTACTTCACAAGCCCATTCTTTTGGAAAAGCAAAACTCTCCTGAGCCAATCTTTTTTTTTTTTTTTTTTTGGAAGGCAAGCATGCCGCGGTGGGTATTGAAAATTCAGACTCTCCTGGGCCAACCTCTTGGCTCGGTGTGTGGTTCATGGTAAGATTTTAACAAGTGATAATCTTCCCAAACAGGGTCTGACCTTCATCAACAGTTGTCTGTGTGTGGAAACCATGCAGAATAATTCACTACCTCTTCTTTTAGTTACAAAGTGTGGATGAGTAATGCCCGTGCCTTCATCGCTTAATGAGTTGTTAACTTAATGGCACTCGAGAGCCTTCTCAACTAGTGGTAACTGGAATTTGTTTTGGGATCATAACCCCATTGCGTTTTTCAGGGTTATGTGGCAGAGAAGAACAATTCAAAGACAAATGCACTTTCCAACATCTGCATGCACATTCGAAACACGGATTTGATGTGGGGAGTGTTCAGAGATGTCCTTTTCAATTGATGGTTTCCTCTGGGCTGTTAAACTTGTAACACAATTAGGTAAGGGTCATTTTCCTATTTTCCTTGTTTTATATTCTTTGCGATGTTCTTTATTGCCTGTACTTCTTTTTATTCAATAAGTTAACTGTTTCTTTTCCTGATAAATAAAAAATAAAATTTGTAAAAGGAGGGGAGAGAGATTGTGTTGATGAAAATGTCATTTTCATTCAAACCAATAAAACAGGGGATTCTTCAAAGTAAGTTGTAAGTGAAAACTACATCTTCTAGACATTTAATCTAATGTGATCTTTTAAGATATAGGTTATGAGCCCACTAATCCTAGGTGTATAGGCATATCACATCAAATGCCAGTGGACCCTATAAATCCATCTGAATTTCAGGAGAAATATCTACTTTATGGAAATAAAATGCAACAAATAAATAACAAGTCATTACCTTACCCATCCCGTCTAGTGAAGCTCTTCAAAAAACATCCCAAACAAGTTGTTGAGTGTAAATGTTCAGAAGACATCATGATACTAGTTCAAGTTCATGGTGTCCGGAGGAACTACCATTAAACCTCATACTGCTACAAACATTTCAACAAGTCAAAGAATTCTGCCGGCTCCTCTTCCTCTTTAATTACCTGCAATTCCCAAAAACCCATTATGTTAGAACTATAAATAGCTTACTATTTTACCTCACATAAATCTGGAGTAAAAAGAAAGACTGAGGTCTTAATAGTTGCAATTACCGACATACATCCAAAAAAATTAAAGAGAGCTTTTAGCAATTATAAATCCTATAATAAAGAAATATCGAGTTTATTACTCTGCCAGGTATCTGCATCAACCTTAACGTTTGCAAGTATAACTTCTGAGATAACTAAACAAAATCTTCTATATCCCCAATTGATTTTCATTGGATCCGAAACACACATGGTATGCTTGTTAATAGATATGGGTTAGTAGGTGTAATATCCCAAGAGAAACTTCATCGGCAAGTATTTGGTAGTTACAAATTTATACCCATATATAAGTGAAGTTTGTCTAGTCCGCTGTATTTGCATCACAGCCATCAATAAGCACAAATCGCTACAGCATCGCGATACAAGATATGAATTCAACATCAGCTCCTTTTTCCATTATGTTACCATCTCTAAAGACAAACACATGTACCAACAACAGAAACACACAAACACAGACATTGATAAGAGATACGATACCCATACCATTATTAGTTTCAGTTGGTTTGCATAGATCAATAGAATCCAGAAGAATTGATTATGACTACATCAGGTACAACATACTCATTGATAAGTTATAGCATACACCATACCCAAATTAGTCTAATACAAAGCCAATTTCCTCACTTTCCTCGATGAGTGTCCAGATGATAATCAGTGTTAATCTATTTGAGAGAAATATATGTCACGGTGAAAGTTGCGAAATGAAGCTCAAAAAGACTTGTCTGAGAGAAATAAGTACTTTACCATATTAACAAACATATAAAATATGACATTAAAAAAAACATACATACATAATTATATTAAACATATATAATCTAAATTTCAAAGGAGAGCAATGATTGTCAAAATAATAATTTGTACATAGAGAAATAGACAAATAGAATGTCTTCTTGAAAGATGTTATAGTATTAAACTATTAATTAAACTCGTGTGGTAACTTGAATAAAAGAGCTTTGAAGTTGCACATACCTTAATGGGAATGTCCTCCGGCAAACTCATTAGAGCAAAAAGTTGCAAGCGATTTGATTCCAATCTAAATCTTTCACCTCAAGTATACCCTTGTTATTATTAAGTTCAGTCCAGCTCCTATCATGTTTAAAGGATTTTCCTATCCACAAATACAGCACCCTATTCTCATGCTTGCCTAAATTTGCACTTGGTACTAAGAGAAGGTACACAGAATTGGAATCCATGTAACTCACACCAAATCCTGCAACCCTTTTGAATCCAGGCCAACTGCACACTAGAGGGGACATGCCATTACGGAGATTCAAACCTTTGTCCAACGATTGAGCTAACTCGGATAAATCCCTGTCTTCTTGCACATGGAAACCTCTCAGATCTTCCCTACGAGTTCTATTACCAAATGATGAACTTTCCTTGATCAATGCTTCTACAGAATGGCCTTCAACTGATATATCTTCCTTTACATTTTCCGTCCTGACTTTGAAGTCTATCAATTCTTGATTAGCATGAAGCTCACTGGAAGAGCTTCTGCTTAAATTATCTTGTTTCGTTGCAAGGGAAACGAAGGATTCATTTTTCACCACTCTAGATAAAATAGAAGTGTCCTTGTTCAGAACCGGCAGCTTCAGAGAAGGTGAAAGACTACCTCGGCGTTGAGCACGTGAGAGGGAAAATGATTTAGACGGAGAAGAAGCTTTCAAATTACCAGTGACAGACTGAGTATCCACATTGTCACATACAGGAAAAATAGACTTTTTAGACGAGGGGAGAGATAATTGAGACAATGTAGACAAAGCAAGTGATGGCAGACGAGAGCGTGATGATGTTGGGGGAGAAAGAGAGGGTGAATCAGAACTACTTTTTGAACAAGTGCTTAAATCAGAAGACACGGAATCTGGAGAAAAATAAGGCGAAGTCGATGTTGAACAATCTGCAGGCAAAGATGGAATCTTGTTTATATCGCAATCCACAATCAAAACTGAATCAGAATAGGCTCTAAAAAGTGAAATCCTGGGGCCGAGACAGACTCTTTTGTGTTACTTGTAGCAAACCTGCGCCTTAATACACTCCAATTGCTTTCTCTTGCTGGCAGGTGAGTTTCATTACTAGTATCTGACGTTGAAAATGGAGGCACAACACCTCCAGTGATTGCCTTCTCTAAAAGCTCAAAGTCTGCATCATACGCATCTACTTTCCGATCACCTGGGGTAGTCTTACTCGCTAATTCAGCTTGTTCCTTACTAATCTGAGCACAATTGGAAGACTTGTCCAGTGGAAGTGGAAGGTTACAAAAAGCATCCCAGAACTTTGATTGCTCCTGCCCTTCCTTAACTGTTACTATCTGACCTTGCACTCTTTCATACCGAACAACCTGAGAAGCAGCTCCCTTTGCATCTTTTTCCATTATTGGTTCACATCTTCTACCAATCCAGATGTAGATAGCTGATGGGACATGTACAATGAAAGCTCCTCTAGAATCCAGTGCACATGGAGAAGGATCATTCAACATTTTTGGAACCAGATGTAGCGGATCATAGGGAGAGTGAGGTGCCATCCTGTACATCCTGAGTAATGAACTAGGGCTCAATGGAATGGCGTGCACCCTCTTTTGGCACTGCAACAATTGGCAAGCAAAACCCATATTAGGGTTTGCAATCCCTCTTGCTGCCTTCACATATTGAAAAGCATCATCAAAACTTTGTCCTTCTCTCCACATGAGATAAGCAATAACCAAGGAAGTCGAGCGAGATACCCCCTGGCAGCAATGAACAAAAACTCTCCCCCCTTGCTCTCTAACATCTTCAAAGTAATCAAACACATCGTAAAGTATGCTTGTAATGTCCTCTGACGGACTATCTTGCAACCACAGGGTCTTGTACACCAGGTCTGCCTTGAAGTATTCCGGGCAAACAAACCCCACACAGTTAAGAACATGTGTTATCCCATTTTTTCTAAGAATGTCTCTGTTCTTCGCAACTGCATCTCCTCCTAAATAAATGTGGCCTGCCACCTTTGAGCATTCCTTATCAAAGTAAGCAATCCTATCTCTATTAACAAGACTAGCAGTAGGATCCGGGTTCTTCTGACACGTCGCCAAGTCTAGCTTCAAACCTTCTCTAGGCTTCGACAAATCCCTACCACTTGGAGTAGGTGGATGGGGCCACTCCCCAAGATCATCCGAACCTGCTTTCGGCCACTCATCCAAACTCCTCCTAGCAATTGACAATGGCTGCAATGGCGGCAAACAAGCTCGAGCCTTGCAATTCTGCTGAGACCTTGGAGTAAGAGGAAGCGGCGGAAACTTGCGAAATTGGCCCCCAATGTTCTTCTCAGGATCTACACTCCCATTTACACCTTCAAACTGCCCAGACCCTTGCTGTGCAGTCCGAGACGACGACCACGATGCTGACCTCCAAAACATCCTTCTCCCCCCTGGAATCTGACACTGCCCCTGCGAACCAGATACATCTTCCTCCTCCCCTACCATGCCCACTACCAAAATTCAAATACCCCACCTCCAATTAGTCTTCAAAATTTAATCTTTCCCCAAAATTAATGTTTTCTTACTCAACCAAACTCCCCTTTAAACCCCAAAATTAAACCTGAAATCTAGACCCCAAAACTTCCTCCGCTCCCCAATTTCAAATTCTACATAAAAATACATTATTGGTCAAAATTAGCCAAAACAAATGCAGTAAAATTAACTGAATTAAAAGGGTATCCAAAACAAAACCCCAAATTACAGTATTGAGAGTTGAAAATACAAGTAGAACAGAAATTGATCGAGTATTCAAGTCTAGGGTTTGAAGCCTTACATAAGCCAAGAAGATCGGAAGTAAGCTAAAAAGGTGTAGAGTTCGAACATCGACAAGCCCTAAAAACTGGGAGAGACAAAGACGAGATACGTGAGAACCCACCACTAACACCAACACCACTGTGATAGAGAGAGAGATGAAAAGGTGAGCGTTTTAAAGGAGAAGAAATGAAGAAGAGAAAGTGTGTGTTGTGAGAGAGAGAGAGAGAGGGACTTTGATTTGATTTAACCGTGGTTTGGAGTGCACACACCTCGCGTGTTTGCAGTAAAAAGAGCACGTGTGTTTCACATGCTCCAAGTCATTTAAAACAACAACGATTCTAGCTGGCCTGGGTCGAGCGCCTGGGTGGCTGCATAGACGCTCCTTGGCACGTGCACCTGGGAGGGTCCAAGGCACGTGATGGTGGATTTTGGAGGGAGTTTCAGTAGCTTATTTTCCCCCAATTTCGAATAGAGAGTTCCATTGCATTCTCCCCAATTTCGAATTCCATCGCATCCTCCCCAATTTCGAACAGAGAGTTCAGCAGGAGTTTCAAGAGTTCCATCGCTTTCTCCCTCCCCATCGAAGAAGAAGCTCCATCACATCCTCCTTCCCCATCATCGACTCCACCGAGAGAAACCTTATTTCGAAGCTTGGCTTTGGTTTTTGGCTCCATCGCATCCTCCCTCCCCATTGAAGAAGAAGCTCCATCGCATCCTCCCTCCCCATCGTCGACTCCACCGAGAGAAGAAGCTCCTCATCGCACGAAGAAACTAGAGAAGGTAAGATCTAGGGTTTTTGGCTTCATTTCTTCTTGTGGGGTTCTAGATCTAGGGTTTAATAGAACTACAAATTTGAGAAATTAAAGTTCATATTGCAAGTTATTTGAGATGCATCTCATTTTTTCTATACGCAGACATAATTGCATCGCGTCAATTGTCACGATCAATCGTTATATGTTATTCGAATTCACGGTTATAATGAATGCACACTTGGCTCCCTTTGGTGACTTGGTTCCCATTGAAGGAGCAAAGATGAAAGCATAGAGCAAGAACCACCTGAAATCGAGGGAGGAGAAGAAGAAAATGTTCTCTTCGTCTTTTCATCAAACACTCGTTCTTGGGTTCTCATCATTTCTCCAAAAAACCCAAACTAAGGTAATTGCAGTTGTAATTTGTTTCATAGTTCCTTTAAAGTGTCTACTTAATCATATTTGTTTTTCTGCAAATGGGTTTTAGAGAGTTCTGATCAATCTTCAATTTCGAATCAGTGTTTGAGATTGATCTTTATGTTTTTTTTGTTTTTGGCAAATGGGTATGGCGATACCACTGAATCCATTAGTTAATGTTCTAATTGATTGAATATCTGAGGTGGTGTTTATGGATTTTGTCCAAATTAGTGTGCAAGATTTAGATGGTGTTTATTGTTTTTTTACACTGTGTTTGCGCAATGAAATGACCCAATTAGAGTGACCAAAATGTTCCACTTATGATCTAGATTAAACACTTTTCTCTCTTTCTTGTTGCATGGGTAGTGTTATTGACGACTACATGGTCCATTTATATTTGTGTTTGGCATTGTGTGGACTGATGATACACGCAGAAAAGTTCTGCAGTTGTATATGAGGATCATGTAGTTTCCGCTTGGCCTATTGGAAAATTTTCAAATGTTTTAGTGGCATGAATTTTCCTTGGGTGTTTTTGGGCGTGTGCTCGCCCTTATTTTTTTGGCGTGTGTTGTCCTTTGTGATACAGTTGCTCCTCATTCTCTTATAATTGAAGCTGAAGCTCCTTAATTGAGGTAACCAACTCCTATCTTCATGTAATGCAGGAAAAAGCTCAAGCTGGACTTAAAAAAATGAGGCAAACTCTTGGATTCCATCTTTGCAGACTCAGAAGGAGAGCTCTTTAAAATGTTTAAAATGCTCAAAGAATGAAAACAAGGGTGAAGCCGAGGCAGTGGATGATTTGAAAATGCTGAAAATGAAAATGTTGTGAAGATGCTGAAAATGTTGTGAAGATGCTGAAAATGATGAGTTTAAGCAGTGAAGATGCTGAATGATGAAAAATGAAGATGCTGAAAATGTTGAATTTGCTGAATTCTCTTGATTTGCTGAGTTTGCTGATTTGTTTGAATTTGCTGAATTCTGTAAATGCTTAATTTGTTGAAGTTAAGTGGTTGATTTGTTTGAATTCTGTGATATCAGATGTTATAGAAATTTGTTTGAAAAGGTTACAGGAAATTGTGTGATATCAGACTGAGTTTGTTATTTTGTATGCCATGAGACTGAAATTGAATGCTGAAATTTTGGATTTGGATGCTGAAATTTTTTGCAGAGTTTTTGTCGCTGAGTTTTATTGCTAAATTGTTGGATGCTGAATTGTTGCTAAAATATTGTTGGATGTTGAAATGTTGCTGAACTGGATGCTGATTTTTTTTTGGGTGTTTCACTGATTTGGATATTAATGTTTTGAAAATTTTAGAGTGGGTATCCTTCATTTTGATTTGTGATTGTGTGTTTAGTTGATGGTTTAGAGTCTAATTTTTATGTATTTTTTTTTTATTCTGGTCTAAATTTTTTCTTAAGAAAACTCTAATGGGTATGTTTTGTTTTCAAAATTTTCCCATTATTTTTTTAACTTTATGATTTGGTCTAATGTTCATGTTTTGATTCAATAAACTCCCAAGATTGATGGGCCTGGATCAACTATCATTGATTCAATAAACTTCTTTGCTTCCTCCAATACACCAGCTCGCCCGAGCATATCAACCATGCAAGCATAGTGCTCAAGCGCAGGTTTCATCCCATACATACAACTACTGATGGAATCAAAATACCTAAATCCTTCATCCAGGGGCATGGCTGCTCGCTGCAAAAACAGAAACAAAAGTCGTATAATTTGGTTGGTTACCCTCTGACAGCATTTTCCCCAACAATTCTATCACTTGGTGTACATAACCATGTTGTTGGGAAGCTGCAATTATGATTGTCCAACACACCACATTCTTATTTTGAATCTCTTCAAAAGCTAGATGTGCATCAGAAAAGCTCCCACATTTTCCATACATTGTTATCAGTGAGCTCCCACAGATGCATCAGCCATGAATCCAAATTTGATTACTTGAACATAAACAACACATCTTTGTTCTCATTACTTGAACATAAACAACACATACAAAGCCTGTAAAAAGAGGAAACTAATGGATTTCCTATTAATTATGACAGTAGTATAGAAACAATAACACGTAGTTATTACACCAAATTCCAAAGTGCATTCGACACTATCAGTTCAAGATAAAAATCTCATCCATTTACATCCTATAACATCAAATACAGTTACAACATTTGAACAAATTAAGAGTTACAACACTATCTTTGTTATCTTTGAGCTACTGTAATCACACATTCCATTAACTGTACTTAGCATAAGATCTCTGAAAGGCAACTTGTGACGACCCAATCCACACAGTAAGATATTGTCCACTTTGGGCCCAATCGGCCCGCACGGCTTTAAAAGGTCTCTTACTATGGGGATCCAACCTCGCACATATATAGCACATCTCCATTCCGCACCCAGGCGATGTGGGACTATGTCCCCCTTGAGTAGCTCGTCCAACCCCTCTTGGGATCCACAAGCCTGTTGGGCTCCAACCCTCACCCTCCCCTTCAGATCCGCCCACACACAGTCCACCCCCCTTAAGGCCCAATGTCCTCGTTGGCCACACAGGCACAACGTCCACATTGCTCGAGGGCCCACCTCCACGTGGCACACTTTCGGCTGGGTTAGGCTCTGATACCATTCTGTGACGACCCAATCCGCACAATAAGATATTGTCAACTTTGGGCCCAATCAGCCCGCACGGCTTTAAAAGGCATCTTACTATGGGGATCTAACCTCGCACATATATAGCACATCTCCCTTCTGCACCCAGGCGATGTGGGACTATGTCCCCTTGAGTAGCTCGTCCAACCCTTCTTGGGATCCACAGGCCTGTTGGGCCTATTGGGCTCCAACCCTCACCCTCCCCCTCAGGTCCACCCACACAAAGGTCTCACACAAGTGTATAAGCTTTGAGATGCAGTCAGATATCTTCTTGGTTTGAACATTCTGAGCAACAAGGTTCCAGTTATCTCCATGCTTCGAAAAAGACTCCAAAAGAAGTAGAGTTTCTGCATCAGTCCATGATTCAGCTTCATGAGTATCACCACTATCTTTGAGCTTCAAATCATCCACTGCCTCGCCTTCACCCTTGTTTTCATTCTTTGAGCATTTTAAACATTTTAAAGAGCTCTCCTTCTGAGTCTGCAAAGATGAAATCCAAGAGTTTGCCTCATTTTTCTAAGTTCAGCTTCAACTTTTTCCTGCATTACATGAAGATAAGAGCTGGTTACCTCAATTAAGGAGCTTCAGCTTCAGCTATAAGAGAATGAGGAGCAACTGTATCACAAAGGACATCACACACCAAAAAACAAGGGCGAGCACACGCCCAAAAAACACCCAAGGAAAATTCATGCCACTGAAAACATTTGAAAATTTTCCAATAGGCCAAACAGAAACTACATGATCCTCATATACAATTGCAGAACTTTTCTACGTGTATTATCAGTCAACACAATGGCAAACACAAACGTAAATGGACCATGTAGTCGACAATAACACTACCCATGCAACAAGAAAGAGATAAAAGTGTTTAATCTAGATCATAAGTGGAACATTTTGGTCACTCTAATTAGGTCATTTCATTGTGCAAACACAGTGTAAAAAGACAATAAACACCATCTAAATCTTGCACACTAATCTGGAAAAAAATCCATAAACACCACCTCAGATATTCAATCAATTAGAACATTAACTAATGGAATCAGTGGTATCGCCATACCCATTTGCCAAAAAAAACATAAAGATCAATCTCAAACACTGATTCAAAATTGAAGATTGATCAGAACTCTCTAAAACCCATTTGCAGAAAAACAAATATGATTAAGTAGACACTTTAAAGGAACTATGAAACAAATTACAACTGCAATTACCTTAGTTTGGGTTTTTTTGGAGAAATGATGAGAACCCAAGAACGGGTGTTTGATGAAAAGACGAAGAGAACATTTTCTCCTTCTCCTCCCTCGATTTCAGGTGGTTATTGCTCTATGCTTTCATCTTTGCTCCTTCAATGGGAACCAAGTCACCAAAGGGAGCCAGGTGTGCATTCATTATAACCGTGAATTCGAATAACATATAACGATTGATCGTGACAATTGACGCGATACAATTATGTCTGCGTATAGAAAAAATGAGACGCATCTCAAATAACTTGCAATATGAACTTTAATTTCTCAAATTTTTAGTTCTATTAAACCCTAGATCTAGAACCCCACAAGAAGAAATCAAGAAGAAATGAAGCCAAAAACCCTAGATCTTACCTTCTCTGGTTTCTTCGTGCGATGGGGAGCTTCTTCTCTCGATTCTTCTCTTGGTGGAGTCGACGATGAGGAGGGAGGATGCGATGGAGCTTCTTCTTCGATGGGGATGGAGGATGCGATGGAGCCAAAAACCAAAGCCAAGTTTCGAAATAAGGTTTCTCTCGGTGGAGTCGACGATGGGGAGGGAGGATGCGATGGAGCTTCTTCTTCGATGGGGAGGGAGGAAGCGATGGAACTCTTGAAACTTCTGCTGAACTCTCTGTTCGAAATTGGGGAAGATGCGATGGAATTCGAAATTGGGGAGGATGCGATGGAACTCTCTGTTCGAAATTGGGGGGAAATAGGCAACTGAAACTCCCTCCAAAATCCACCATCACGTGCCTTGGACCCTCCCAGGCGCATGTGCCAAGGAGCGTCCAGGCAGCCACCCAGGCGCAGCCAGCTAGAATTGTTGATGGAAATTAGCTTTTACTCTTCTTTCGCACCTATTAAAGATCTCTGTCAAATTTCAAGCATGTGGAGTAATATTTGTTTCGGAGAATAAAATAACATTATAAACGTTACCATCACCGTATTTTTTTAGTTTTGAGGACAAGGTTCCTCACTCCAACGCATCAACCAAAACCTCATGTATTAGAGCTCTTGGAAAAAGGATCAAAATATTTGCAAGCAAAGTGTGGTAAACTAATTATTAAATCCTCAAAATTTTAGGTTTCTAACTAATTGTTGAAAGAAATTAAAGTTTTAAGAAAATGATAATTGTATATCTAATCTCATAGAATAATATTTCGTAACACATGCAATAAAGAAGTTTGTGCTGAGCAGGGACTTATATTGCTGGGAACATTTCGTTGCATGGTCAGACGGGGTTCCATTTGCTAGGAGTAGTCGTGTGATGTACATTATATTTTTTGTAAAGTTGTGAATGAACCAATTATAATTTATTATTTCAATACATTTTTCCCTATATTATGACAACACAATTTTATGTTTAGAAGTTGACTTCTAAGGATCTGTTTGGTTAAACATTTTTCTTGGAAAATAGAATCTATTTCCCTTGTTGTTTAAATTTTTGCTGTTTGGTTGTCTATTTACTGACATGAAATCGATTCTTCATAAGACTGTTTTTCCACTACCCATGGGAATCCAAGTCTGAAGGGGAAGCCTTGAAATCATATTTATAGAAACGGTTTCAATTTTCATGTCTATTTTTCATGCAATCAAACAGTCCCTAAATATATGATTCATTAGTCATCTAATTGGTATTGGATTAATCATGTGTTTTGGTCATTTACACTCAAACTGTCAGCTCCATGTTGACACCTTTTAAATTTTAATACTCATTGTTTAGAATATAATTAATCATTTCTTATTTTGATTAAAAACAATTATTTTCACATAATACAAATGTGAGTGCATTGGCAAAAAGGAAAACCCAACAAAAAAAATTTTGTAATGCGCCTTAAAGCATATGGGGATCGGATCTCAAATCAATTTATTTTCTCTAGATTGATCATAGCAGAAATTTCACTGTGGGATTCGAGTATATCTGGATTGTACTAAGATCCAGTGGATATCTCATTGATGTAGATCTTAATCCTTATGTATTTGATCTAAAATTGGTGAATCAATTTGTTGACTTCGAGGTTTTCATAAGTAGCGGAATGATAAATTTTCATTGTAAATGATTGACCAAATACATAATCCAAATCCACCGCCTCTATATATATATATATATTAATAAAAAATTAAAATTGCAACCATGAATATTAACTTATTAAGTAATATAAATTTATTATGTTGGATTACTTATACAATTTGAGGAAACGGTATACAACTTCAAAATATAAAAAAAATAAAAATATGATGTTTGAAAACCTTTGGTGACTTGAAAGTTGTGTCCATTGAATAAGAAAAATCTCTTTAGGTTTTACAGTTTGATTTAGCTTCTTTTGAGATCTCACTAATTTCAACTCTATTTATGGTTGCTTGAATCGTATAAGTAAAATTCGTCATTCTTAACATCTCATACACACATACCGTGACACCTACTTAAATTTGTTTTATTGTCATATAAGACAAAATCTTTTCTAACAATAGCACCATTATCGTCGTGTCGTGTTATTAAGTAGGACGCTACTGGAATATCAACCCATTAACGACTAAATTTAATTGTAGTTTTATTTATAAGCGAGTGTATGCTCCCAAAAAACCGTCTTCTTTGAATCATCAATGGATGGTCATAGTCATCACAGGAGCTATTACATTACGGACACGTATGTGTCCGTAGACGTCAATTTTTCTCCCTAACACAAATAAATAACCATATGATGCAAAACCACAAAAAATAAAAATAAAAATAGCAAACTTCAAAGCAGGATGATGTACATCATCCATTTGTGATTTATATTTGTCGTTAGCAATTGTTGTTGCTTGGTAAAGAGTCAAAGCCTTTAAATAACTAAAATTTAAATTGAAATTGGTAAAAATATAGAAGGTTAACTAACAATAATAACAGTTATGCACGTAACGGATTTTTCATTTATAAATATCACAGTCTATGAAATGGATTTGGATTGTCTAAACTTGTATTAGGGTATTACACCTACTATGTCACGCCCCAATTTTCGAAGAAAACGAAAATCCCAAAATCTACGTAGGATTAACCGTTTCCCCCAAAACTCGGGACGTGAAAATTCAATAACAACATAAACAAACAGCAGCAACAACTAAACATGATTTAAATTACTGAAACAAATAAAATTCTAACCCAAGAAGACTGGCGTGGCTAGCTCACTAGTGAAACTCCAATAACGCAGCTCAAAAGTCTCTAAACCTGAAAGGATAATTGGCTACATTCCACAAGGAATGTACCTAAGAAGCAAAAACTCACTTGGGTCAGCAATAAAGTTGGTGTGAGAAATCATCATCCCAAAATCAATAAATCCGCACCTGACACACTACACCAAAAATGCCCATTAGCAATGGTTTTAAACCGTGGGGGTAACCCATTGTCACGACTTAGAACCGTGGGCTGTAGAGGCGTCGCTAAATCCTCAGTAACAGCTAAAAATCGTGGCAAAAATATTATCAACGATTTTATGCTCGAGAATGGTTGATGATTTAGCCACGGTTATAAACCGTTGCAAACATGTTAGCCACGGTTTTAAGCCGTGGCCAGGAATAGCCACGGCTTAAAACCGTGACAAGTCCTAGCCACGGTTCTAAGCCGTTGCAACAGTTTTAGCCACGGTTTTGAGCCGTGGCCAGTCCTAGCCACGGTTATAAGCCGTGGCAAGTCATGGCCACGGTTCTGAGCCGTTGCAATATTTAGCCACGGTTCTAAACCGTTGCAATTTTTTTTTTAAACCGTTGCAATTTTTTTTTTTTTTGCTATCAAATGACTTTTGGTTACATCTTATAGGTAAGTATAATTCAGCACGTGCATCAAATAAATAAAATTTAATATGACTTTTTATTAAATTTAAAAACAACATTTACAACCTCTGATCAACAAATTTTAGCAATTGCTTTCAAGTAATTCATTACAGCAGCAACATTTACAATTCATCATTGGCTACTGATCATCTATCTACATGCACTACAAATAAACCTTCTTTCTGAGTTTGCTTTTTCTTGCTGCCTCTCTATTCTGAGCAAGCCTTCTCGATGTCTGCCCAAAACATAAATGCAACCAACATCAACTACAAAAGTTCCAACACTAACAGTCTCATAAATGAGTGAGTGATCACGATGGAAAGAATCAAACCTTGGGGTCTGGTGTCTTGGGCCATTCATGTTCAAAGCTTGAAGTTGGCCCCTTTCTGTTTCCTTCTCTCTGCTCCCCCAACAACCCCATCAAATTTAAATATATTAGAAAGTGATAACATGAAAATGCAATTTTGTTGTAGAAAAAAAGGTGTGTAGTTAGTGTATATACATCCTTGACAACTCTGGATTGTTCTTGATGAGGTCCACATGCAGCCTCATTTATAGTGTTATTATTCGCCAACTCCATAGATGGTTCTGAGGTCCTCTTTGAACCACTGCTTGCTGGAGAGCTAACCAAACCAACCGTTGGCGTCGCACTAGTTCCCTACTAAAAAAATAAGAGAACCCCATCAGTTTAGAGAATTTTAGAAGAAGAAGAAGAAGAAGAAAAATTATCAACACAACCCCATTTTATATAAAATTCATACCTTGTGATTGTTCAGTGGCTCAACATGCATTGGCTGAGAAGGGAAGATGTTCAAAGTAGCTGGCCGGATACCTGAGTTCTCTGCATACATCATAACATCCATTAACAACTATCAAGCTAGCTAGTTAGCCTCTTCAACTGTCTGTTTAACCCAAACTTAATATTTGTAAGCAGCAATAAGTTTTCCATGTAAACACTGAAATATATCAACCCTGCACCTATCATATATAAACACTGAAATCAGAATATTGGAGACCCCCTGCACCCATCATTTGTAAGCAGCAATAAGTTTTCCATGTAAAACCATATCTGAATTTGGATTAGTATGTAAAAGATTCGCCAACTCTATTCAATTAGAAGTGTCAGAAACACTAAAATGAAGCCCAAAAAAAAAAAGATTTGAACTATACACATTACTAATTTGACTAGCAAATAGTTACGAAATGAATACTTATCTATTATTCTAGTATTCAGTTTTCGACTATTTTGTAGAGCAAATAAGCACAAATCCTAAAAACATATGACAAAAAAACCCTCTAAAACAAGCCTGAATGCAACTTCAGCCTTGGGGTGTTTGTTCTTATCAGGATTAAGTTGCAAAGCTGCACAAAAACAGACAAAGAAGCCAATAATAACAAGTAACCTGAAATTGGTAACACAAATGGAGCGAATTCCAGCATCTACACAATGCATTACATCAACCCAACTGGTTCATATGCACAAGCAAAGAAATATCAACAGAAATCAAACCCTAAACCTTGTTTTAGGTTTGTGTTTTGTTCCAACAGCTGGAACCACTATCATAGTTCATCAGAACTATAATAGTGTTCCTCACTCAAACATGAAGCCGCCTAAAGGATTGCAGCCCAACCTGCGATGATACTTGCTCCAAGACATTTCTGAACATACAATATCCATACTATAGGAACAGTGTCAGAAATCCAAATTCAGTTCAAGCAATGCAATGCAAGAGGGGGGAAAACGTTCCATCACATTCCAACATCCAACTATTCATAAACTCGAGACCTCCAAACATGAAACTAAACAAGGAAGAGGAAGCATAAACTAGTTTCTGATGCATAATGAAATATCAAAATGGCCTAGTATTTCTTTCTTCTTTATTGGGGGGATGAAAGGCTTCATCAGGTAGGACCCGGAATTTTTAAAACTAAATAGAAGTAAAATCTAAAGAAAGACCAACAATTCTTGGCTAAATCAATTTTATGTCTCTTCCATAGCTCAAAAAGAAAACTGAAAACTAGGGGTCCCTCCTCACCTATAAATATTGGCATTCTCAATAGCCACCCTTGGTTAAAACTGTAAATAAAGTACAACAGAAGAAGTCGAACCTGACATCTGCATCATTTTCTGCTCCTTCATCTGGCTCAGGTTCCTGATATCATAGTGAAAGACAGAAAATAAGCAATAGAATACAAAAAATATTACCCTGTTATCATGAATGAATACCCTGTTATTGCCATTCTCCTATTTATATGAACTTCATTGTGACAAATGTAAACAAAAAAATCACTACAAGTGAACACTATCAGAGCAGGCACGTGCAGCAATCACTTGCAGAGAGCAATCATCTCTGACAATTTAGATTGTCCCTTTGCAAACAGACACTAGCTTTCAAGTTAGAAACAAATTTTTTTTGGTGTTTTACCTTGTGTGGCTCTTCTTCCATTTGTCGATGACCAAAGCATCCATACCAACATAACTTTGTTTTTCTTTTGGGTTCTCTCGACTGTGAGCATAACAACCCACTTAATTGGAGCTGGTTTCCCTGACATATCATTGGTTTAATCTGATATTTCCCCAAAAAACTTGCCATTTCTAAATTCTAACCAATTGGTTCTACAATGATTTAAATGTTAAATATATCCATCTTATCTACTACATTTTATTGAGCTACAACAATTTGATGTTGTTAAATCTGTTTTTTGGTAAGGATAAGATATATCAAAGTGAGAATATCACCATCATATAAACTTAGTGGGTTTCAAAACTTCCAAGTGGCTCAATCGAGGATTATTAGATTGTAGTAAGAACACATGTTATATTATTTGAGCCACCTAAGGCATTGCGGCGAATGTGGTGGCTCAAAGAACACAATCTGCACCAAAGAAATTTTCATTTCATATGGTGGCCACTGTCCAATCTAATAACAGCAGTCTAAAATGCACAAAAAGGCCCTAGTTATGAGAGAATAAAAGATCCAGGTATGACTGCAGAGTTGCAGAAGCCTAGTGACTACATAAATAAATAAAAATAAATGATGAACATTTGCTCTCATCTTATTGGGTTTGTTATTAAGCAACCAGCCAAGTTTTTTATTAAATAAAAACTGGACTAATACAATAAAACTAACAGAGCTTACCTTTCAATGAACTTCCTGACATGTGTTCTTCCCTCAGTCTAATTTGTTCTCCTACAATAAATCTCCTACGTTTTATCTTTTGCTCTTGATCAAAAGGATTCCACATTTGTTCTCCTACAGAGAGACTCTCTGATATTGCTTCGCTTTTAATTGTTGCATAGTCTGCTGCACTATATTTTCCATCATTTCGGAAAGCCATCCATTGTAAAGAAGAAAACATGTTTAAGTCGCGTCTAATGAAGGAATGCCAATACACCTAACAACTAAATAATTGATAAACTAACCTGCTCCCCTGTTTTTGTTTCAAACCCTCCCAACAGTATCTGGATATTTGGACAGATGTCTTTCGAACCACTCTACAAAAATGTGAAAAAATATATATGCATATTTAAACAAACACATCCATAGACCATGTGCAAATATAAAAAGTGAAGGTTTGAATTAATATATAGGCTTTCTAGTGAGAATAACATGTTTCTTCCCTCCTGTTATCCTTACTTGAAGGAAAATATGAGCATTTAGCTCATTTGAAGACATCATATTTATGCACAGAAGAATATTAAATCACTAGGAAGATTCAATATACGAAGAGAATGAATTTAAACAAACAAAAAAATAAACACCCAACAAACAAACAAATCTAAGTACCTATAATAGCATTAATAAGAAACCCATTGCATTGCTCAAAAGTAGATGACTCAATAAAAGGCAAATGATGAGAGTCAAACACTTACTGGATGTTTCTCGTCATTCCTTTTCTTTCTCAATAATTCCTCCTATTCATGGAACTTGCGATTAGAACAACTTAAACACAGGTTGATGATGGTGTGGGAGAAATTTTCCAAGAGAGTTTTGGAATCTACTCATATTCTTCCGCTGGGATTTTTTGACAACTTCACATGCCAATTACATAATCAATAGCAACTTAAAAGAAGAATCTGCATCAGAGAGAAATTTTCATCACATAAGCAGGGAGCCATTCTTTCTCTCTTAACAATCAAGTTCATAGTCTAGCAGCAAAAGTAATGTTTAGTGTACAAACCTCATTTGATACATCAAAGACACCGTCCTGAATCTTCTTTTAGATTGTCGTAGTTGTGCTTATAAAAGCCTGCAAAACTGTTTTTATAAGATACAAAAAGAAGGCTGGCATATTATGATAACAAAATATGTTCATGTTGACAATTATCACAAGAGATAAGGCCCATTACCTCTTCAACATTCTGAGCGATTTTTGCGGAAGCCTCAGAAGATCTCACATCAGGTTTTTGCGGAAGGACTATAAAGAAATCAGAAGATCTCACATCAGGTTAAGACACCGTATCTAGTAGAAAAGACATTTCAACGTTTGAAAAGGCAGTTTGCATATGATGGAAAAGACATCTTAACAGGAGAAGGCGAAGTAGTCATTGTTTCTGGATATTTGTAAAAAGGAAAGCGCCACAAGATTAAAATAAATAAATAAAAGAAGCGCAATTCGCCAAATATTTCTCATCATCAGTGGAAGGCAAGTAGAATCAATGCTGCAAATATTTTAACTTGGAAAACTTATTTGATTTGAGTAATGAAAGTAGATCTATAAAAAAAAATTCAATCATATCAAATTAGCACGCAAAGCATTTATAATCAAAGAAGATATACGAACACAACCTTTCACTCTTTGGTCGAATGTAGCTTTATCACGCATCATCAAGGCCGCAGCCTCTCCATTGAACGGGTCTGATGGATTGGGGTATAGAAGAAGTTGTGGAAGGAACACTTCAAAGACATTTACTAGATCTGAAACATATAAAATCCATTGTCAGGAACTGAACATGACCAACGAACTACAGCCCGTGTAAAAAAAACATATTTAATTCTTTGACGAAAAATATAACAATCTTATTCAAAGAAGACAATGATCTAGTTTGTTATTTACCAAACATGGGGCTCCAGGTCTGATTGATAACATCCAAACAAACAGAGCCTGACCTGAAATTTGAAACCCAATGAAACATTTTCAGTTATAACATTTCTCCTTACGTAGATAAACAAATCACAACCACTTGAAATTAACTCAAAACCGAAATCACAACCACCATACAGAAAGACCATGTTATCATGGACCCAAATGCACAAAAACATTAGATTACAAATGAGGTTCTAGTATTCTACAAGACTTTAACATACTTTGAAAATTCAAGAAATCAATCTAATTGAAAAGTCCATAACTTTGCCCCCACCATTGCCAATTGCACGACAAGGCGTGGAACATTACCTAATACATTGAAAGGTGTCAAACCAAGATCAATTACAGTATGTTCACCAGCTAAAGTATAGCATGTTAAATAAATATCTACAAAACCTAAAACGAACTTTCATCAACTCTAACACTCAAAATATCCACGTTCCTGACAACCCTGACAATGGGCGACTTGAAGTCTCAAACCAACAATTTTTTTACCTAGACTGCTTTCATTCTAGTCATCATTTCTGAGCAATCATGGAAGAAGCTGATTTTTCGCTCTTTTGTATCAATTTTTAACAATTACCAGTCATCAGTTGAGGGCCAAGGCTATCTAATGGTTGTTTCCTTGTGGTAATGACAATGGTAGAAATTCCCTTAATCATCAAATGTTACCTAGTGCAGTGATCATGCAATGCTGACACACTGTTTACACAGAACAACTACTGGTAGATAATACATTTGGCAGTGATGAGTACACCATAACTAAGAAATGATAAACTCCTGGGACAAAAATATAAGCTTCGAACCATTAGAACATGGAAATACATAAAGGTTGATCAGTACCTAGCGGTTTCTCTGACACAAATCCACCTCTTTTCTCAATGACACGTTTCTCTTTCTTTGGTTCATGATCCTTAGATATCTGTTTGGCTTTACATTTCTTGCATATAACTGCACGAGAATCTCCAACATTGCTCAACCAACTTCTCATTCTCCACTATCATTGTTGTAACTGTTGTCGACCCTCCACGGGAAGCAACAACTCTGTCCAGAATTTCTTCATCTATTTTCATATATGCCCTCTTGATTGCTTTTTCAGTATTTGTCCATAGATCGGGCTAGTCATGATACAAATGTGGTGATAACATCAAAACAGTGATCCATTTTAATTTTCAAATATGTTATGAAAGGTTCATGTACTGATAGCAAAATAGTTAAACCAAAACCTAGTTAGTGGTGTTAATAAGGAGCCACTTTTTACTTTAAAAACAACAACAACCAAAAAAGGAGGAAAGCTTCAAGCTTCAAGTTAAAAGCAAGTACCTCATCTAAGATATTGTCAAAAAGATGCCTCTGCAAGTAATCTGCAACAAGACGACCTGAATGTCCATCAAAAATAGCAACACAACATTCCATAGCATGACCTTGTTTCCCTTTGACCAGATGACATCCATGACTTACAAATATGGTTCCAATCTCATCATCGTCATCAATATCTGAGGTAAATAAATCAGATTCATCGTCATCTTGTAACAATAGATATTTAAGTATGTAGGTGCGCTGCAAGCCTGCTCGACGCGCATCCTCGCTCCTGCATAAAAAACAATAGCATCAGCCTAAAGAGTCCGAAATTAGCAAAACAAGTATACAACTCATCAATTTTATAAATTAGGAAACTCAACTTCACAAGAAAGAATAACATTCACTTACATTAGCTGTTTGAACTTTGGAGAATAGCAAAGTGGTCAAGCAGAAGACTTAACAGGGAATAATAAATTGGAAGCCAACTCAAACAAGATGGATTTATGTAGACCGAGGAGGATATGTGACATGCCCACGCACATGGAAACTTCAAAAGAACCCAATATGCATGAATATGTAATAAAGAAATATAGAATGTTTTCATAAGAAAACATGTTTCTATAAGAAACTTTGTGCCCCTTTTCCCCTACTTCTTAGCCTGGGAGCAACTAGAGTCCATTTTCAAAAGCAACCAATGTTAAAGACATCAGTAAAGTCTGATATCACTCAACTAAGTCAAACAAGTCCAAGCAAAATAATGATCCACCATACCCAAGATTACTCAAACTTTGACTTTAACAATCCTTGGATGTATTTAACAAATAAAACAACAGACTTCACAAAGAATAAAAGTACAAGAAAACATACCATTGTCTAACATCTTTTTCACTAGATGAACTGAATATGCGTTACGTGCAAGCGTAAGAAGATCTGGTTGGAGCTCCTTAAATATGGCATCTCGCTCAGGTTGGGTACAGTACTTGACACAAGTCTAATATGAAACAAGCAAAGCCCTACTGCAGTTCATAGTAAATCAAATGAAAATGGAAGAGAAGTCAGCAAGAGAATAATATTTACCTGCAAAACCCGAGAAGATACATGGGACATGGCAATTTCAGGTATCTTCCCGTTCATCTTCTGTACAGCTTCACTCACCATTCTTAAAATAATAAAATGAACAAAGTTAGCCATATTACTAAAATATTTCTACAAAAGAACCCCATTATTAAAAATGAACTTCTTACTTCGATCTGTCTTCTTTAGCAATATTGCGCCGCCTCATTTTCTCCCATAGGGCTGCAAGCTCCTATACAAACCAAATATGAAATGTAACAAAGAATTTTATTTTTTAAAAATAATCCTTTGACCAATCAAAAAAATCCATAACCCCTAAAAGAACTTGGTGCTTACATGTTGAAGATCATAGTTTTTCTTCCTCTTCTTCTTCTTTGCCTCTGTTTCTGCCTACAATAAGTTAAAACCAAAAATATGATGCATCTTTGACTTGATGTAGCACTAACATCACACGAATCTACATTACCAAGAAATATACATAAGGCATAGAAACGTAAGCTCAACATAAGGCATAAGAAAAGTGAGATGTCAAACACATTTTAAAGCATATAAACAATTGCAATTATGGTATAGTAGAAACTCAAATAATTAAATCTAGTACCCAAACATGGCGCGCAGAAGTGCTAGAGTACAATTGCACTAGCAGATTGATGCTTGGTAGTCATTGTTATCTAAATATATCAAGGATATAAGCACTAAACAAGAAGGTTATGACACTAAAAAGTGAATACCTGATATAAGTGGAAGAGAAATACTGAAAGCATGTCAGGTGTTGAAGCACACTTTGGATGATGATTCACATGGAAAGTTTTGTATGTGCAGAGAAAACCTAACCTGAAATACAAAACACAGATAATTCCTTATCAATTTTAACATCTAAATAACTTATAGACAATAGTGAAGTTTCTTCACTGATGACAAAACCAAACAATAACAATCCGATTTTTATCAAGCAAAAAACCCAATTTAAACTTTCCCCCTAATCGATTGAGATTCAAAGTAAAACCTTCAATCCAATTGGGATGCCGACAGTCTTCAACAGGAAAAACAAAAAAAGTTCATCTAACATTTAACATAAAAATCAAAAATTCATTCAATGGGTTGTTGGGAAATCATAACAGGCTTGCAAAACCAGGCTTCATCATCAACAATCTTCTTCGGGAGCGGAGAAATTGATCCATTCGGAGAAATCTTCTTCTTCTCCTCTTCAGAAATCGAGTTGGAGAAAAGAAGAAAGTGAGTTCTAGGGTTTGCTTTGCTGAAAGAAGAAAAAAAATAAGAAGAAGAGATCTAAAGAATAAGGAGATCTAAAGAAGAAGAAGGAGATCTTACCTTCTCAAACTTTCTTCTTCTTCTTCTATCGTCCTCTCCTTCTTTTGTCCTTCTTCTTCCCTGCTTCGAGAATCTGTTTCGTCCCTGCTTCTTCTTCCCTACTTCGAGAATCTGTTTCGTCCCTGCTTCTTCTTCTATCGTCCTCTCCTTCTTTCGTCCTTCTTCTTCCCTTGTGAGAATCTGTTTTTCAACAATTTTTTCCACCAAAGCGTGAAAGTGAAATTTTTTTTAGCTATGGTTTTCAACCGTTGGCAGTTTTAGCCACGGTTATAAACCTTTGCAACCTTTTGGTGTATTGTTTTTAGCCACAGTTTTAAACCGTTGGCCATTAAAGCCACGGTTTTTAGCCGTGGCAATTAAACCAACTGTTTAGAGCCGTGGCCATTTTTCCACACTTCTACGTGCAACACACGTGTAATTTAGCAACGGTTTTAGGCCAATGGGCACTATAGCCACGGTTGTTAACCGTGGCAAACACACCAACGGTTTAGAACCGTGGCCAAGCCTTTTTTAGCCACAGTTTTAAGTCGTTGGCCACTATAGCCACGGTTTTAGCCGTGGCAAATAAACCAACGGTTTAGGGCTGTGGCCACCTCCGTGTAGCTAAATAGGCCTTTTGGTGTAGTGACAACATCAAAATAAACAAAACAATAAATAATCACACCATCAGGTAGTTCTTCAATGAGGCAAATGTGTCATCATCCTACCTATATAAATATGCACTATTTATTACTAATAAAATTTTTTATTAGTTATCACTCCTCATAAATGCAACAACAATACAATTCATAGTCATATTAGACTATTATTGAAATATTAACAAAACACATTTTTCTACCTTTAGGAAGACATGTAGTTCTCATACAATAGTTGAATGAGCATTTAGTTTCTTCCTTTAAGGTAATCATGCACATACACAAAAAAGAAATCTCGCATCTTTTCTACAATCGCACTATCCTCCATGTGCCGAACACACCTCACCCAAGTGTGCCTCCCTTGCCATCGAAACCACTCGGAGCGTACACGTTTCAAGTGGGGTGCCACCTCGAGGAACATGTCATCTCACCCGAAGTTCGATCACTGGCAAGATTTATTCCTAAATCTACACGTACAACCGAACTCACATGGAACAGTGCATCGATATGCAATCAAGTCTGCATACCCATAATAATATCACACGTCTACAAGCAAGTTTCTATACAAAAATTTCTTTTCTTTTCACAATTTTTTTTTGGAGTTGTGGAAAATAAGCATGAAAAAATGTCAACTAAAACTCAAAACTCTTTTATGGTGACACTTTGTCAACCATAAGTAAATCAATCACAGTATCCACTATTCTCTTGGGGAACAAATAATATTTGGCGCATTGCCAATTCACACATCTCATCTCTTTGCATCATATGAAAAACAATATGCATTCCAATTCGCATAAAAATACAAATACTCAAGCTAAAACAAGTGCTGAGTTAAATTCCAGCCAATATCTATTACAAGAAAATTTCTTCTAGCCCTAAACTAAATAAGGGTTTAATCATACATAAAACTAATACAAACAAGACATTATCCCTTAAGCTACCACTTCTAACAAGTTGCAGAGAATGATAGGGGCAACAAATGCTTTCTAAAATGAAATATTGAGCTTACGAGCGCTACCCAAAAGGGTAAAACACTGCTTCCAATGTCAAGTTGAAGTTCAGATAGCCATATCAAAGTCTTTTTTTTTTGAGATATTTCCTACTACGTAATCAAATGAGAAAACAACAGTTTTTTATATCGTACCCCAGTTGGTTACAAACGATGAAACTATGACAGGACCTTAGCAGCTAGGTATACTCCAGGATGCAACATGGAAAAGCTCATTAGGCAAAAAATTCATATGAATTTGTTGGATGAACTATCAAAAGAGAAGATATGCTAAGGTAGTTCACAACCACTGACTATACAGATACCTAACAATGTTCAATACAATGCTTTCCTAATGATGATGACCTGGAATACCCCAAAAGCCTTGACAATTGCCTAAAATCTATGTGAACTACAATGGGTATCCATTCATTGATTCATTTAAATCAATTAATCAAAGTAATCAAATCCCATCAATGTAATATACAAAATTAAGGGGCAAAAATATCAGGAAGAAAGAAAATGGGGGTTTAATCAAAGTAGATTAACCACACAACACATAACTATCAAAACCATCACATAAAACAAACTGAAAGGGGTAAAAGAGAACTCACCGGAGAGACCGCAAACCGTAAAGGATTTCGCAATGGATCCACGCAATAACCTTTCATAGTCAACGCCATCATCCCATAATCAGTCCTCCAGTTGGAAAGGCACGTGCAGGCATGTACTCCAACAACTCTTGGAGCATAGCCTCTGGATTATGAATCAATATAGAGAGTGCATCCACCAACTCTCAAAGATTGTGTGAAGGGATGTTGGTTGCCATTCCAACCGCAATACCAGCAGAACCATTCAACAAAAGGGTTGGCAACCGAGCAGGTAGTAGGGATGGTTCCTTTTGTGAATTATCAAAGTTTGGTACAAAATCAAATGTATCTTGGTCCAGATCCGCCAAGAGCATCGCTTCTGTAACTGCATGTAATCTGCATTCAGTATAGCGCATTGCAGCATGAGGATATGCATCAATAGACCCAAAATTTCCATGCCCTTGAATGAGCAACCAGCGCAAGGAGAAATTCTGGGCCATTCATACCAAAGAATCATAAACCGCCGTATCTCCATGTGGATGAAATTTACCTAAAACCTCCCCAACAACTCTAACACATTTCTTGAATGGTTTTCGAGATGAGAGCCCCAATTCATCATCGCAAATAATATCTGACAGTGGACAGGCTTCAACCCATCGCGAACATCAGGCAAAACTCGCTCGAGCAGCACAGACATTGCATACGCCATGTATGCTTCGGTCGCCTCTTTGTGAAGTTCAGCGGGAACTATTCTCCCCTCTCTGGCTTCCTCCTTCACAAGCAAGCTTCCATTCCCATTCCTCCCCTCCTCATTCATAGATACATCTCTCCGTTTTGCCTTCACGAACCGTATGGAGCGAGGGGTGTTGGTCGAGAGAAAACGAAGGTATGAGCCGCCACGGTGGCGGAATCTCGAGGAACCCGAGAAGATCGAAATAGCGGGGTGCGAGAGTCGGTAGCAGATGAAAGAGGAGGTAGTGAAACGAAGGCCTGATGAGAACGGCATGGACGGTGGTGAAAAAATAGAAGGGGTTTGAGGTGTGAATATACGAGGGTTTCATTCGTTCGCCATTAGAGACTCTTCATCTCCTCGTCTTTGCGGTGTAGAGAGTTTAGAGCGAAAGGGTTTGTTTTTTTATTTATTTATATATATGGTGGGTGGCTATTCGCCCCCACTAAAATTCTAAAGCACCCACCTTCTAAACTCACCAAATAAAACCCTAATCATTAGTTAAATAAAAACCCAAAACCAAGCCCAAATACAATTGAGTAACAATCCATCAACATTAAGGTTTATAAATTTTTGGCTAAATACACACACCTTAATCAATTTAGCCATGGCAAACGAAACAAATCTTTTTCCCAATAAATGAGATTACCATATATGTCCCAATTAATAAATAAGAAATTTTTATATTTATTTAATTAGGCGGGTATTACAATATATACAACTCAAAAGAATCTCGTCCCGAGATTCGGTAGAGGAAGGTAAGTAGGAAATTAATTCTTAAATAAACAAACTACACATCACATGGACAAACAAATAGCTCATACGTATGCCCATAACTTAATGAAGACAATCACACAAAAATATAAAAATTCAGTAAGTACAAAAATTACGAGGTGCTACAATATATACAACTCAAAAGAATCTCGTCCCGAGATTCGGTAGAGGAAAGAAAGTTAAGCAAATTTCGAAAAAATACAACCTGTCAAACGAAAGAAGATTTTAAAATAAAAATTTCAATTGAATTTTAGTTGCATAAATTTTTAGTGCCATTGGAAAAGTAGGGGTGTTACGATATATACAACTCAAAAGAATCTCGTCCCGAGATTCGCGAAAAGTGTTAATTAAAGATTCAAGATAACAAACCGCTACAAGAAAACGACACGGAATAATGTCATCCACTATTGACATTAAAATAAGTTAGTCACATAAATCTCATCCTGAGATTTACGAAGAAAAAGAAACAATAATAAAAGTTCAAGGTTCACCCTTGTCACTTTGTCTCTAGACATTCACACCACTACTCTCCCATATCCACATTTCGAGGATCACCTAGACTCTACCCCAGCTTAGGCTAACCAAATGCTCTGATACCAAACTGTCACGCCCCAATTTTTGAAGAAAACGAAAATCTCAAAATCCACGTAGGATTAACTGTTTCCCCCAAAACTCGGGACGTGAAAATTCAATAACAGAAACAAATAGCAGCAACAACTAAACATGATTTAAATTACTGAAACAAATAAAATTCTAACCCGAGAAGACTGGCGTGGCTAGCTCACTAGCGAAACTCCAGTAACGCAGTTCAAAAGTCTCTAAATCTGAAAGGATAATCGGCTAGATTCCAAAAGGAATGTACCCAAGAAACAAAAGCTCACTTGGGTCAGCAATAAAGCTGGTGTGAAAAATCATCATCCCAAAATCAATAAATCCGCACACGACAACATCAAAATAAACAAAACAATAAACAACCACACCATCAGGTAGTTCCTCAACGAGGCAAATGTGTCATCATCCTAACTATATAAATATGCACTATTTATTACTAATAAATAAAATTTATGAGTTATCACTCCTCATAAATGCAACAACAATACAATTCATAGCATATTAGACTATTATTGAAATATTAACAAAACACATTTTTCTACATTTAAGAAGACATGTAGTTCTCATTCAATGGTTGAATGAGCATTTAGTTTCTTCCTTTAAGGTAATCATGCACATACACAAAAAAGAAATCTCGCTTCTTTTCCAAAATCGCACTATCCTCCATGTGCCAAACACACCTCACAGAAGTGTGCCTCCCTTGCCATCAAAACCACTCGGAGCGTACATGTTCCAAGTGGGGTGCCACCTCGAGGAACATGTCATCTCACCCGAAGTTCGATCACTGGCAAGTATTCTTTCTAAATCTACACGTACAACCGAACTCACATGGAACGTTGCATCGATATGCAAGCAAGTCTGCATACCCATAATAATATCACATGTCTACAAGCAAGTCTGTATACAAAAAATTATTTTCTTTTCACATTTTTTTTCGGAGTTGTGGAAAATAAGCATAAAAAATGTCAACTAAAACTCAAAACTCTTTTATGGTGACACTTTGTAAACCATAAGTAAATCAACCACAGTATCCACCATTCTCTTGGGGAACAAATAATATTTGACACATTGCCAATTCACACATCTCATCTCTTTGCATCATATGAAAAACAATATGCATTCCAATTCGCATAAATTTACAAATACTCAAGTTAAAACAAGTGCTCAGTTAAATTCCAGCCAATATCTATTACTAAAAAAATTTCTTCTAGCCCTAAACTAAATAAGGGTTTAATCATACATAAAACTAATACAGACAAGACATTATCCCTTAAGCTACCACTTCTAACAAGTTGCAGAGAATGACAGGAGCAACAAATGCTTTCTAAAATGAAATATTAAGCTTACGAGCGCTACCCAAAAGGGTAAAACACTGCTTCCAATGTCAAGTTGAAGTTCAGATAGCCATATCAAAGTCTTTTTTTTTGGAGATATTTCCTACTACGTAATCAAATGAGAAAACAACAGTTTTTTATATCGTACCCCAGTTGGTTACAAACGATGAAACTATGATAGGACCTTGGCAGCTTGGTATACTCCAGGATGCAACATGGAAAAACTCATTAGGCAAACAATTCATATGAATTTGTTGGATGAACTATCAAAAGAGAAGACATGCTAAGGTAGTTCACAACCACTGACTATGCAGATGCCTAACAATGTTCAATACAATGCTTTCCTAATGATGATGACCTGGAATACCCCAAAAGCCTTGACAATTGCCTAAAATCTATGTGAACTACAATGGGTATCCATTCATTCATTCATTTAAATCAATTAATCAAAGTAATCAAATCCCATCAATGTAATATACCAAATTAAGGGCAAAAAATATTAGGAAGAAAGAAAATGGGTGTTTAATCAAAGTAGATTAACCACACAACACATAACTATCAAAACCATCACATAAAACAAACTGAAAGAGGTAAAATAAAACTCACCGGAGAGACCGCAAATCGTAAAGGATTTCACAACGGATCCACGCAATAACCCTTCATAGTCAACGCCATCATCCCATAATCAGTCCTCCAGTTGGAAAGTCAGGTGCAGGCATGTACTCCAACAACTCTTGGAGCGTAGCCTCTGGATTATGAATCAATATAGAGAGTGCATCCACCAACTCTCAAAGATTGTGTGGAGGGATGTTGGTTGCCATTCCAACCGCAACACCAGCAGAACCATTCAACAATAGGGTGTGCAACCGAGCAGGTAGTAGGGATGGTTCCTTTTGTGAATTATCAAAGTTTGGTACAAAATCAAATGTATCTTGGTCCAAATCCGCCAAGAGCATCGCTTTTGTAACTGCATGCAATCTGCATTCAGTATAACGCATTGCAGCATGAGGATCTGCATCAATAGACCAAAAATTTCCATGCCCTTGAATGAGCAGTCAGCGCAAGGAGAAATCCTGGGCCATTCGTACTAAAGAATCATAAACCGTCGTATCTCCATGTGGATGAAATTTACCTAAAACCTCCCCAACAACTCTAGCACATTTCTTGAATGGTTTTCGAGATGAGAGCCCCAATTCATCCTCGCAAATAATATCCGACAGTGGACAGGCTTCAACCCATCGCGAACATCAGGCAAAGCTAGCCCGAGCAGCACAGACATTGCAGACGTCATGTATGCTTCAATCGCCTCTTTGTGAAGTTCAGTGGGAACTATTCTCCCCTCTCTGGCTTCCTCCTTCACAAACAAGCTTTCATTCCCATCCCTCGCCTCCTCATTCATAGATACATCTCTCCGTTTTGCCTTCACGAACCGTACAGAGCGAGGGGGTTAGTGGAGAGAAAACAAAGGTATGAGACACCACAGTGGCGAAATCTCGAGGAACCCAAAAAGATCGAAATAGCGGGGTGTGAGAGTCGGTAGCGGATGAGAGAAGCGGTAGTGAAACGAAGGCCTGATGAGAACGCCATGGACGATGGTGAAAAGAGATAAGGGGTTTGAGGTGTGAATGAACGAGGGTTTCATTCGTTCGCCATTAGAGACTCTTCATCTCCTCTTCTCTGCGGTGTAGAGAGTTTAGAGCGAAAGGGTTTGTGTTATATATATATATATATATATGGTGGGTGGCTATTCGCCCCCACTAAAATTCTAAAGCACCCACCTTTTAAACTCACCAAATAAAACCCTAATCATTAGTTAAATAAAAGCCCAAAACTAAGCCCAAATATAATTGAGTTACAATCCATCAACACTAGGGTTTATAAAATTATGGCTAAATACACACACCTTATTCAATTTAGCCATGGCAAACAAAACAAATCTTTTTCCCAATAAATGAGATTACCATATATGTCCCAATTAATAAATAAGAAAAGTTTATATTTATTTAATTAGGCGGGTATTACAATATATACAACTCAAAAGAATCTCGTCCCAAGATTCGGTAGAGAAAGGTAAGTAGGAAATTAATTTTTAAATAAACAAACTACACATCACATGGACAAACAAATAGCTCATACGTATGCCCATAACTTAATGAAGACAATCACACAAAAATATAAAAATTCAGTAATTACAAAAATTATGGGGTGCTACATACTACCTTAAAAATAAGTTGTCATCTCAAGATTTTACTAGTCAATATGGTAAAACTTAAAATCATAATAGGTATAGAATTAAAATGACATGTGATATTATACTTTTTTGCTCAATACGAAGGGTGATCTCCATCAACACGAGGTGCCAAAGAATTGCGATAACCAAACATCGGCGAAATGGTCAATCATGATCCTTGGCACAAATGATTTGGTCATTAGAGATTTGTGAATTTGGATTCATCTATTGGTAGACAATGATTAATTAACACTAAAAATATGGGCTTTTATTAAAAAACGACCTCTATTTTTCACATTATAAAGGTATTTCTCCTCAACCTAGTTATCTTGGTTTAGTTTATAACTTTTGAACACAAGTATTATAAGTAAATAAAAAAATAACATTGGCAGAAATGATAGACTCGTCAATTCAATTTGGAGAATTATCGACTTGAGGTGGAATGAACAGTTACATCATCCTTTGCATGCAGGTATTAAAGTCAAATTTTATAGTTTTTATATTTAGTCATTTCTTTATTTTTTTTAGTTAAAGATAATGAACTCATATTATAACTTATTTTTTATTTTTAGCTGACTTTTACCTAAACCCCTCCATATATTACAAGAACACTATCGATCAGACGAAGGTAAATAAAGAAATCAAAGCGTGGATTATATCATGTGTTGCAAAGCTTGTGCCTAAAGAAGCAAACTATGTTCAAGTTGGACGTGACTTGACCATGTATCGAGATGAATTGAGGCTATTTGGGATTCTATTAAACGAACAAGAGATAAACTCTCACCTAGTAAGTAAAAGTAATTCAGACTCATAATTTGTAGTATTGTTTCACTGAGTTTTTTTTTTTTTTTACTCATAATTATATTAATCTTATTGAATTGTTGAATGATGGTTCAATTATGGGTCTGAAGCTTCTCTTCTCCAAACGTTTGAAGTAAGGGTTTTATCCCTCACATGTAGCGCGTTACAATGTGAGCGCAATTGGAGCACATTTGACAATGTAAGTAATTATTATTAATATGTCATTTTTTATTTTTTATTTATAGTTATTTTAATTATTTATGAATAATAAATATTAATTCCTTTTTCTTCTGTTACATATAAAAATGAGGAATTGTCTACTGCAAGCAAAGTTGAATGATCATGTTTTCATTCAATACAACAAGAAATTGGAGCAAAGAAGGAATGAAATAGATGCAAACATCAGATCTACAGCTCATGATTCCATTGTGTTGAGGGAAGTTGACAAAAATGACGATTGACACATTCCTCCAGGCAACGAGCTAGCAGAGTTTGTGAGAGAATGTGATGATCTTACTTGGACACAAGTAAGAGAGGCTAAAGAAGTCGTTGATCTAAGGCCAAATACAAGGAGTCAGTTGCAACAACAAAGTACAAGTACTTCATTTCGTTGCGATTATTAGGATCAAGGAGAAGAAGAAGAATATATTGACATTACTGATACTGCTTTATGATATATTTTCATTTAGATGTTTTGTAGTTTATGAATTTAATGTTATGAACATGATATATTGCTTATGATATGTTTTAATTTAATTTTTTTTTACTCTATATTATATACAACATTAATGCTTACTGGAGGTATAAAAATATATTTTAAAAAATATTTTGTTATTTACCGTTGTATACCATTATATCCCACTATATCTCGTTATAACCTATAACGCTCCTGGACCATTATCCGTTTTAACTGTATAGATTTGATGTCATTTTGAGTGGCACCACTACCTTCATCATTGTAAAAAATGTTGTGCAAATTTGAGATTAATTTGAGATTCATCTTTTATATATTGATGAACACAAATTTCACACTTCTTTAGTTCCTTGAGAGAGCAATTATAAATTATTTTTTTTCACGTGAAGTATTTCATCGCATCTTTCAAATAATTTCGTTTCCAAGCTTTCAATCCCTTTGATGTTTTGCTCACACTGGTTAGACTACTCATATCGCTTCATTATAAGAGTAGTTATGATCTTTGCTGATTAAGTGATTCAGCAACCCTACAGTGTACTTTTTTCTGTTCAAGCTCTTACAGTTTGAAAAGCAGACAAAAATACAAATAATAATTTGTTAAGCATATGAGGAAGAAAAGTGAGGATGACGGAGGAAGGTCTGCAAAACAAATGAGGAAGAAGGGGGAGAAGGAATGGGTGATGGTGGCGGTGGAGATGTGAAACAGATGAGGAAGAACAGGGAGGAGGAGGAGGAAGAATGAGGAGGGAGGAGGAGGAAGTGGGAGGGTGGCGACGGGGCTGCGAAAAAAAAGAGGAAGAATGGGAAGAAGGGGCAATTTTTATATTTTATTTTTAACAACTGTTAGATTTTTCTCGAGATACAATTACGATTTAATTTGGGTTATACGGTTTTATTCGAGATGTGTTTATGATTTCAACTGGACCCTACGATTTTATTTGAGATGCAATTTTTTTAACAACTGTTGGATTTTCTTCGAGAGACAATTAGGATTTCAAGTGCGCATACGATTTTTTCAAGATGAGATGTTCAAGATACGAAACATTCAATCTCAGTCTTTGATTTATCGAAGAAATTTTGGTCATCTATTTTGAAAATACACAGTCAATGCACATTGTCTGTTAGTCTCGAGGGAAAAATACAATACAGATTAAAGATGGGGGCACATCCCAATTAGTTATTATTATAGGGGCACATTGCAAATAACCATTCTAAGTTAATTCTAGTATTTGACGGTAGTTTTGCTAGAATATCTAATAGTTATTGTAATGGACTAATATGTTATGCCACAATGCGATCTAGTTCTGTTTTCATTTTGAACCCATCCACCATTACCTACAAATAATTACTTGCGCAGAGCATACCCCATTGCATTGATATGAGTTTGGAAATCGCCATTCATCCCAGTACTTGAGAGTTTATAGTTTTACTTTCTTGGTTGAGTCAAGAGTATATGAAAGAAATTGAGATGTATACACATAGAAACGATTTATGGATAACAACACAGGATATTCCTTATGAAATGGAATGTTATCATGATGGCAATCACGCTATAATAAGTTTCTTTAATGAATCATTACATTGGTTTACATGTAATGCTAAAAATTTGAAGGCACTATGATATTTGATGTAGAAAGGGAAAATTTTGACAAAAGCTTTGACGTGTCCAAATCTCGTCCTCCCGAGAGTTTGTCCTGCAAAACAAATGTTAAGTTGCCGAAAACCACATTTTTGGTGCCTGAAGGCACTTCGATGATGCTCAAGTCAGTAACTTTGTTTGAAGAATGAAGTAAATTTGGACAAAACTTAGTTAAAATTGTATATTTATGTCGAATGTTATCTTTACCTTTTGTAATGGTCGTGGTTAATTCTCTACGTGACTTAAGTATGTGAGATGCAACGGAATGACTCCTCTTTTATGGAGATGCGTCCGTGGAGGCATAATTCCCTCCACGACTATTTTTTGTGCAATGTTCCTCTTTTTTTATGAGAGAGCTCGTGTCAGACTTGATTTGGGCTTTGATTCGTGCGGGCCTGAATTTGGACTTCAAGTACGTTTTCCTTTAATTGGCCCTATTTGGGTCTTTATGAATGGTTTTAACCTTCTTGGGTTTTACGAGCTGACCTAGTAGAAAATGTGCCAGATCCTCATGATGGATGTTCTATGCCATGTGTATGGCCGCGATGCCGGTCTATTTTGATGTATCATTATGCATGTAATTGCCTATTTATGATCATGGCGAAAAGGAGAAACGTGTTAGCACCCACTTGGGTGTACATCGTGGTTGCCTTTGTATGACTTGTATATTTTATCTAGAATAGTTTGACTTGCCGGTGATGAAGGAGCATGCAACAAGTGAGTCTTAGACACTACAATTCACCATTGACTTTTTGGTGATGGCCTCGACTTCTTACACACACAATATTAATATGATTAACATGAGGTAATTTAACAAATTTATTGTTAACGGATACACAATATTTTCTTATATAATATCATATGTAATATATGCTTTTAATTTACAAAGACATTTCATAAAATAAAATTATATAACAAAAAAATATTCATTCTTAGCACTAGTTTCAAAAGTTAGTTACTCATATAAATCAGTGTTCTAAAAATCGGCCTAGGCGCTAGAAAATAGAAAAATGCCTAGATTAATGGCTGGGTGTGTTTTTTTTATTATATTAAATTTTTTTAATAAGGTTGATTGTGTTCTTATTTTATTTTTCTTTCATCTTTTTTTAGAAATAAAAAATTTAATTATTTTTTTATTCAGTATGTGTCTAAATGTAGCAAATGATGATTACTTAATGGAATTCTCCAAAGATCTGCCGATATCAATTTTAGTAATGTAGAATTTATCAAACATTACTGAGGTTATTCATGCAATTTGAAGAAAAATAAAAGAGTAGGTTTGAATATTTGTCCACAAATTCAACTTTGTATAAAGTATCCATCATGATCAATTTCAGTCATTTGAGTTTTAATAAATTCATGATTGTTAATTTTTTATGTTTTTAAATTTTGCATATGTATCTTGGCATTAAATTTGATGCAATTGATAAGGTATTATACTTAACTTTTGTAAATTATTAAAGTTATAATACAAAACGTAAAATCGCCCAAGTCCCTGAGCGCTAGACACTTGCTTGCTGTCTGCCCACCGCCGAACGCTTTTTAGAACACTGATATAAATATTCCCAAATCACTTATGTATGTGTCTCCACCAACTTTCCTATCTTGAAAAAATCAAGTGTAAATATCATGAGGATACGACACAGTGAGTACTGTACACTTCTACTTCAATCTCAGATTCAGTCACGCCCAATATCATTATGCAAACCATCACATAATATCTGAAAAGTAAGTATCATATAGTATAGTTATATTCTCATTCTAATCATTAAAAAAATGTGAGTGTAATGACAATCATAATTAATGCACATAAAATGTTTTAGCATGGGCATAACACAATTCATTCTATATTATCAAGTGTGCAATTAGTGCACATTAAATTTTACTCTATATTATATGTGCGTCTAACATATATATCCTTTATCATGATACAATAACATGCATTTGTCTACCAAAATTATATATAGAATTTTTATGCATCATCAATATAAAAACATGACATGTATTGATTAATGTTCGAATATAAAACTAGAAAGTAAACCATTTCACATTATTTTGTCTAACATATTATTTATCAATGCGAAAGATAAAACCATTAGTGATAAGCTATCCTAAGCAAGCTACTTGTATCATAGAAGAAAAGTTGGAATTTCAATTAAATTTCTAGCAATAATCCTACCTCAATGTTGGGCTCTTTTATTGAAAGAACCTTTCTTATTGTCGAGGAAAGGGACGAGGAAATTAGCGAAGGAGAGGTGTTTTACCACTCATCCTTATCGAGATTCACACTATTATATATCTCAAGAGTGCAGACACGCATTTGAGATGAGCAATCGCACCCTCCCCTTCGCTGGTTTCCTCGCCATTTAAAATTTCTGTTATTAGAAGAATGCCTCGAAATGATAGATGGCACAACTGTTTACGTTGTGCTGTCGTTGGATTTGAGTTAATTAACCCGTCCACTCATCCTTAACCCAACACAACCACTCCGTGCCCCACCGCGTTCCCTCGGTGCAAATAACGTAGAAGACCATTTCTCCCCTTCGAATTGAAACCCTTTAATTGCCTCCAACGATGCTTAAACCAACACGAAAGAAGGCTTTAGGTCAGGTTTTAAGTCTACCTACCTAAGAAGGGGGCTGGAAACTAACCAAACCACGGTTAGTTTTCTTTCTCTCCTCCTGCTGTGGTTAGATTTCTAATGGCCTTAAAATTAGGGCTTCGTTACTACCCCCAGCATTTCGTCGAACACATTTCGTGCATCTTTTGATCTTTTTCGATCGTCTCCTTTTTCATCTCTAAAATTGATCCCTCTCTGCAACCCAAGAGTTTCATGGAAACTCAGTGGATCACTGAATTCCCCCACATCAACATGGATAAACGCCCAAGGAAGCGTCCCCGATTGACCTGGGATGTGCCCCCTCCCGCTCCTCCCCCAAAGGTATAATCTTTATTTACGTTCTTTGAGTTTTCGTCGATTTCGATCTGTCGGTCTCTGTTTCTCGATTCGATTCTATGTCGTTGATGCTCAATATGATTAGTTTATTTATTTATTTTTATAAATTTAGCTCGTTTTCGTTTTTTCTTGGATCTTAGAGTTTCTTGTTATTTTTCAAGATTCGTCAATTTTTGCCATTAGGTTGAATTTGTTATTCTTGTTATTGTTATTGTTGGAGCCCTAATTGGGGATCTTGCAATTAAGTTGAATTTGTTTAGGGTTTGGTTTGAATCTCCCTTTCTATAGAGGCAATTTTAGCTCAATTCAGCCAAATTAAGAATCAGAAAATTTATGCGAAAGGCTTTGCTGAAAACTGGTTTGGTTGATGATGAAGAATTGATGTAATGTTAAATCTAAATATGCAAGGTCTTCAACCTAGTAGTGTTCTGTGCAACATTTTAATATCATAAAACTGGAAAATTAGATCTATGCATGGTTATGTATAAGTTATGGAAAATTGTTATATGAAGAATGGATTTTGTTTGTGTAGATTCTTCCAACAATATATTATGGGCAAGAATTTAGTGGTGGAGTTCCACCCAACCATGCTTGTGCTACTCAATACCATAAAACGCAACCTCGCAATGGATCTCCTCCATGGCGGAATGATGACAAAGATGGCCATTATTCTTTTGCTCTCGGAGATAACTTAACTCCTCGCTGTAAGTTTAATTCACCATTTTTTTTTAGTACTATTTGTTCTGGACACACATCTTTGTGAATCAATCAATGTTTTTGATGCAAAAATCTGGTGGGTTGGCTTTTGCAGACAGGATTATCAGTAAAATGGGTGAAGGTTAGTAGTTACAGGATTTTTGAGCTTTGTTATTCTGTCAATAGTCGACCACTTTATCTGCTATTTTGGTTTTTGGTTTATAGACAGGCATGGTTTGGTTTCTCTCTCAAAACAAGGTTGAACTGGACTTTTTTCCTGGATCATTGTGTTATATTTTCTTTTATTGCATGTATGTGTTCAGGTACATTTGGACAAGTCTTGGAATGTTTGGACAACGAAAAGAAAGAGTTGGTGGCCATTAAAATTGTACGTTCGGTTCAGAAATATCGTGAAGCTGCCATGATTGAAATCGATGTACTTCAGAAGCTTGTAAAACATGATATTGGTGGCTCTCGGTAGGGCTCTTGTTTCTTTTTCTTGTTTTCTCTTTCTAAGTTTTAGGTGAATTGGGTATAAGTGGTTTTATTCTGTGCAGTTGTGTGCAAATACGGAATTGGTTTGACTATCGTAATCATATTTGTATCGTAAGTATTTAAATATTTATTGATACTTATCGTTTGATTCATTTGGGAAGGCTATGCATTTCCCTTCATACTTGAATTTCTTGCGAGTTAAAACTTGCAGATGAATTTAAATGGTTTTAACAGGTATTTGAGAAGCTTGGACCTAGCTTATACGATTTTCTCCGGAAAAACAGCTACCGTTCATTTCCCATTGATCTTGTTCGGGAGCTTGGCAGACAACTTTTGGAGTCTGTAGCATGTGTGTGGACAATACTTGCACCATTCGTTTTATTTTTTTTGTTTTTTGGTCTTGCAAATTGTTGATATCCAACTGTTTTATTTGGAATGAGTTGGGTATCAACGGTACATCTCTCCAACATTTCATAGTTTTTTGAAAACTTAGTTTCTTTTAAATAGTGAACTATTAATTCATTCTCTGGAACAAGTGTTGCAGTATGACAGTAGAATTTTGGCTTGCTCTGGTTGACTAATTCGTATCACAACTAATCCTTGTAGTTATGCATGATTTGCGGCTCATTCATACTGATCTGAAGCCGGAAAACATTCTTCTTGTTTCCTCGGAATATATTAAGGTGCCTGACTATAAGGTAATCATCTCAGAAACATGTTAATCTCGGATTCTAAGTAAGAACATTACTGCTTACACTGCAGAATATAACTAGCATTCTGTTTGAACTGTAATGGAAGTTTAAAATTAAGAAAGAAAACTGTGCATCTAGTTCTTATAACTGATACTTGTTTATTTTGTTTTGGTTGCAATGAAGTTTCTTTCAAGATACACAAAAAATGGTTATTACTTTAAGAATCTGCCCAAGTCCAGTGCTATTAAGCTGATTGATTTTGGGAGTACAACTTTTGAACATCAAGATCACAGCTATGTGGTATCTACACGCCATTACCGTGCACCAGAAGTAATACTGGGTAATATTTTAATCGTATCGGGAAACTGCTGATATTTTGAACTGCATTTATTCTTGTACCTTCAGGAATAAACCTTTGTTATTCATGGGCCTTTTATGTACTCCTTTTGTGGGAATATTTTATATTACTATTTGCATATTTCTGCAATATGTTTTGCAATGTAACTCAAAATATATTGTCATTTTCTACTTGACATGCATAATTGATAAATTTAAATTTCTGTGGCATGCATTCGCAAAATATTCTTCATCCATTATAGGTTTGCCTTTGGCGATACCATAATTAGTAGTTGTGAATTAGATTTTGATGAAAATTGTTATACCGGATTATTTGATGATAGACCGATATTTAATGTTCTAATAGAAGATTTTAATGAAATATGAACATGTGCACCAAGTAGGTGTCTATTTAACATTTGCTTGTGTCTTCTCTTACAGGTCTTGGATGGAACTATGCATGTGACTTATGGAGTGTGGGTTGCATACTTGTTGAATTATGCTCGGTTAGTTAATTTATTTTATTGATACAACCACCGAATGAATTAGTTTCCTTGTCAAACCAAAGGAATGGGCATATTCTTATTATTCTTCTGGTTTATAGGGGGAGGCATTATTCCAGACACATGAAAATCTCGAACATCTTGCCATGATGGAGAGGGTGCTTGGCCCACTGCCCCAGCATATGATGTTGAGAGCTGAGTGAGTACACATTGTTATTGCTCGTTATTTATATTTCCAGGTTTTCAGCAAGTTAATTGCCTAATGGTATGTATTCTCTGCAGTCGCCGTGCTGAGAAATATTTCAGGAGAGGTGCACGATTGGATTGGCCTGAAGGTGCAACTTCAAGGGAAAGCATGAGAGCTGTTTGGAAATTGCCTCGTCTCCAGGTAATTGCTCTACACTGTTAGGTGTTTGTTTTAATGTGAACCGAAATTTTGATTTTTTTTCATCGGGTCAATCTCACTGTTGGTACATTTTGACTCGTTATAATTTTATTCTAATATTAAAATTTGGTTATACAAGTGATTCTTATGTAATATGTAGTTTGTATGACATTACGAGTCTCGTGGTACTCTTTATGTAATTTGTAAGAGTTTAAAATGCTTGACTTATATTGATAACTTCAAAATTATAATCGAAATTTTTACATTTTTTCTATACACGACAAAATATTTCAATATTTCTTAAAATCAACTTACTGACATTACCTCGAAAAACGAAATCAAATCCTCGCTAACAACAATGGTTCATTCATTTATCATTTTTTTGTGAGGTTCTATTTGGTTCATCAGATTATCCTTCTTATTATCACTTTAGGGTGTGCTTTGAAAATTTACCAATTGTAGGAGAGGAAATAAAGAGAGAGAATGTAGAACATGAATTTGATCTCTATCCTCGTATTCCCATGGAAAATGTTCTCTTAGGGTGGGAGAAAAAATAATTTCCCAGAATACATCTTCAACCACAAGGTGGTTAACTGATTTCTCCTCTCTCATGAAAAACTTTCCTTACAACAAAATACAACCTATATCAAACTCAGAAATCAAGGTTAAGGACACCTTGAGCTATATGATAGATGTTCACAATTTAGTTAACTAGTGGAATTTTGTATCAACGAAGAATTCCTTGAAATTAGATTTGAGATTTTTTTAGGTTGGCTTCTTAATTATATGAAATGATCCATTGACAAGCGAAAGATTTCATGGCTATCTTATGTATTAAATGATATATCATTCTATATTAAGCTAATGTTAATGTCTTATGTTGCAGAACCTTGTGATGCAACATGTAGATCATTCTGCTGGAGACTTGATTGATTTATTACAAGGTCTCCTCCGTTATGATCCAGCAGATCGGCTCAAAGCAAGAGAAGCTCTAAGACATCCTTTTTTTACGAGAGATGCTAGAAGATGTGGCTATGCCTTGTAACTGAAGAGCTTGTGTAAAACTTCAGATTGGGTTTTATAACAAGCATTGGTCACAGATATAAAGTGAGGAATCTGTCTGATTGAAGAGCCTTCTGACTTGCACCAAATTAATTGTAAGATTAGTATGTTTTGTATAGACGAGTTTTGTCTTCATTTGTTGTTTTCTTGTTCTTTGACTATTCTTGAAGGTTTGAGTCATGTTATAAAGGAATCAGATGATGCAGCAATATTAATTGCACATTATTTATTATTATTATAATGAATTTTGGTTTGTGTTAGTCTTTTTCAAGTCCATTCACAGGAGGATTTCCCTAATGATTCCAACCCCTTAGATAGTCCAAGATCTCTATGCTCATTTTCAGGTCTCTATGCTCATTTTCAGGATTCCAAGGAGGCCAGACACGCTGAAGGATATTCAATGGATCGATTGGGCTTGAGTTACTGAAACCTGATCTGGGAAAGTGGAACACAATGGTTCTGTCAGGATGTAAAGTTTCCTTTTCTCATCCTTGACATTACCACTCGTTATGCACCTGGGTTCATCAGGTACGTGTTCTTTGACTAATGGGTGGCGATCTGATGATCAAGTGTTTTCAGATGTATTATTGGTTGCGTTGCTCTTCATCGAGGTTGTTTTCAGAAACATGAAAAATGCATTTCACATGGTTCTAATGAGGGAGCTACACAAAAGCTTTGAATGGTACTCTACACAAAAGCATTTGTGTACATTCAATGCCTGTTCAAACTTGTTGATACGGTGTTTATCCGTATTCAGTCCTCTGCAAAACAAATTCAGGAGGTCTGAATTTCCTTTATTGCTAAAAAGTACATTGAAAAATTACACAGTTAGATGCAGATACTGATGGTTTTAAGTTACGCTGTCTCTCCCGATCTCAGCATTTCCACCATTGTCTCGTGCACTTTGATCTGAATTCAGAATTCATTCTTACCATGTTTTTCATTCCTTAATCATTTTTGCATGTCTTCACGCTCAGATCTGACATATGAGCCAATAATCAATTACTCCTGGCTCCTTATAAATCTTACTTGTGACAGTCTTGGCGTTGGACTCAGCAGTGTTGATCCAGGTATATATGGTCATGAATAGGTTTAGAATTTCGTTAATTAATATCTTTTTCCTCTGAAATTCGGCTAGGGAGAAACTGCAAAGGTCAAGACATACAGCTACCTTTTAGAGTACTATCTGTAATTGTTGATTTAGCCACGGGTTCCTGATTAAATTCTTATATTGTTTTCAAACAAGATTTCTGATTGTTTTTTTTTTCGTTCTTGCAGTAAGATCAAATGTAACACCCCAAACCCCAAAGTAAATAAATAATCTCCCATTGAAACATTGGTTGCATGAAAAGTGAGCAAATGTAGGGAAATGTCAGAATTTTAGTGTTGAAATGAAATCTGGAAAAAAAAAAAATCTAAATGATATCACTCTTCATTAAATTAATATGCCGTTGTTTAGTGTTCCAAGATTTCAATTACACAATATCAGTGAGGTACATGGTTGGAACACTCATTCATTAGTAATTATGTAATCCTGACCCCATCTTTTATCAAACGTTGGATTGCTGGCACTGTTTTAATTCAATGCTCAGCTCGTCAGTTCCGGACATCAAATGTGAAAGGTAACTGCTGGTTGGTTGTAAAGGCTAAAACTCCGTTAGAAATGCCATGGAAACTTGGTTTTCCTCACTGTAATTCAAAGGGTAGCAAAGAGACTCCAGGATGTTCAAAAGCGAAACTAGCTCCACAGGTTTTCCAAGACTTGATGTGTAGTGTATCATTTGGATCCTCTGGGAGAACGTCGTCCTTTGAATCCTATGTTTCTTACTGGTTTATGATCACAGACGAATCCTTTCTCGTTTGCATGTTGAAGATCACAAAGGTCCCTTTCATTCAGTTGTGAGTTGTTCAGTTTAATTTATTGTATTGCCAATATTTTCATTAAAATATGTTTGAGCTACTTGCATCTGATGTGAACTGGACCCAGCTGCCCCAACCCAACTAAATACACCTTGAATGATGGGGTATTTGTCTAATGTCTAATTCCTGTCAGGGAAGAAAATAAACTTATCTGATAGAAAGTGGAAAAACCCATTAACATGTTTAATTGTTGGCTAGTATAACACCTATCTAGATAACGCATTTTGTGCTACCATATAGAATTGATTGGCCATACCCATATCTACAGCACGCGCTTAATCTTGTTATTATTCTGAAATGACTAATAGTAAGTAATCTAGTTAAATGAGATGATAAAAAGGAAGGTATGATCAACAAGAGCATCTCCAATGGAGAGCAACCCCAAGATTAAAAAAAAAAAAAAAAAAAAGTGGACCAATTTAAGGTGAGGCCATTCAAGAAATTCTAACCATCTTTGTTGTATTTACCCTTAGATAGAAGGTCAAAATAGTCTTATGATTGCATAACTATATTGTGTGTCTAGCTCTACCTACATCCTCACGGCTCATACCCATTTGTGTAATGCTGTGTTGAAAGCTTTTGGTCTTTTTTATTGGAACATAAAAACTCACCCTATTTGGATTTTGAGAGAGATTGCCGTTGGAGATGCTCTGGAGTAGCTGTGTATCAAAATATATGGCTAGGAAATTCTGCCATTCATCGGATATGGACCATAGGAAATAGTAGCTATATCGTTAGATTCTGGTGCTGTCTAAATCACGTTATCCAAATTAATTAATTAATTATCAATTGTGGATTATTCTTGGCGCACAAAGGTTGACTGGCTGATGTTTTAGAGGGAAGATGAAACAAAAGAGATATTAAAAGGTACCGAGTGGATCTCTCTCTCTCTCTCTCCATCTGATCCGCTACGTATGCTTTGTGAATTATCTGCCACAACACTACACCACCTCTCACCTCTCTTGGGTTTTAATTTTAATATTTGGGGGAGATACCAAGTACCAACGAACTGTATGGTTTAGATAACTTTCTGCGATGATAGTTTCACTGCGTTCTATCCACATTAATAAAACGGGAATTCTTCAGGTTTTATAGTAGCGCAGAGCTTGGTTTGCTACCAAAGTCTTAAATTGAAGTTGTAAAGTTAAAATGTCAAACAAAAATCAGGTACATGAAATATCTTTTATGGTATCAAAATAAAAAAGGACATAAATGACGAAATTACTATAAAGATTATCAACTTTACGGGAGAGCATCAAGAAGCGATTGCGGAACGTGGCAGGGATGCAGTGATAGCAGAATGCATATGATTAAAAAATGCATTCGAAGAGGTCAAGAACCGCACAGGCAGTAAGTTGAGACAAGAAAATTGTCAAGCTCCTTAAGAAGAGCATGAGCCATACCTCTTTAGCGATGATGTGATTATAAAATTGGCTGCAAAGAAGTTTCCTAATGCCTACACCAAAGACTTTAGCCTCTGTCTCCAAAGATCCAATAGACCCTTGAAAGCAAACAAATGATGATTTTCTCTATAGTTTAGGCTTGTATTGGTGAATACTCTTTCTTGTGAGAGTTTGTTTATGTATTTTATCGTGTTTCTTTTAAATAAAGGTTAAGGGATCCTTAAAATCCTACTTGCTTTCCAAAAAAAAAAAAAAGACTAAACTGATAATATTTACATCATAAACTTTGCTAGCACACTATTAGAAATGCTTATTATCCTCCTCCTTTTTTGAACATCTAAAAGAAAATGTAAGTAATGTTTTTATTGGATCTCAAAATCATTAACGCTTTTAACAAGGTTTGAAAACTTTTCATACTGTCAGCTACAAATTTACTGGCTAAGCTAGTGCCAGTTGGCTTCTTCTTCAAACATGTTCAGATTTGACCGATCGTAGGATTCAATCAATGGGATGTCAGTTTTTCTAGAGAATCAAGCTAAGCCCAACACCATCCATCATCCTAGAGATGTAGAGATGTACATATCTAGGATGATGGATGGTGTTGGGTCTGACCTAGCTATTTAGAAAAGTTGATGGGATGTACCAGAATAGTACTCAAACACGTGTCCCGTACCATATTGCCTACAAGTCAAATGCTACGGTGCCTGACCCAAGACCAAGCACTATAGATCTACTTCGAGATATGAATTGTCTATTATCTCACTACAAATCTACGGTGCCCTGATACCACCAGGCACAATACCTGACACGGTACCAGTGCACCTAAGAATTTTCCCCACCTTTATTTCCTGGTTAAAAAATGTCCGCCTTTTTCAACCACAATATATAACAAGCTAGGAATTCTACCTTCGATACAAAACCTTTGTTTCTAAACTCTCACTGATTACTAGTACTACTTCAGGTTTCAGTTCGCCGGAAACAATGGTGGATCCAGTGAACCCCAGCAGTGACGAGGAGGAGATCCTGTTGCTGAACACCGGGAGTGAAGAGAGGTCATGGAGGTTGAACTTCGACGGGATACAGCGGTCCGAGTATCCGGAGAAGCCTCCACGTGGATTTCATCACTGTCTTGGTGTGTTAGGTAAGAAGAGTATTAGTAGTAGATTCTCTCTATCTTTTTCTTTATTTGGTCTCTTTGGCCTTTGGGTATCTGGAAATTCTAGTCGCCCCAAGAAGAATGAACTTCAACCACCCCACCCCTCAAGTTATATCATCATGCCATGTTATCATCTTCTAATGGAAAAATATTTTAATTGGGTCTTTTTATTTTTTTTGACAAAAAATGAAAATATAATCCATGAGAATAGTAAAAGAAACAAGAAAATGAGAGAAGAAATCGAGCAGGTGAAGTTGAAGATTATGGATGATATATGGGTATGAAGGTGTATAACTATTCCGCTTACAAATAGCTTTTTACACTATTGCTTATGTCTAATTTAACTTCATTTTTATGCTATTTCCTTATCTTTAATTGAACAACATATTCATTCTTGTTACAAATATGGAGTGATGGACAACCAGTCCATAATTGTGTAAAGTTTCTCAATTCGATAGTATTCAGCAATGGTTCAGTTTCAAGATATGTGCATACACTGCACAACACATATGGTGCAATTCAGATGATAAGAACCACCTCTCATTCTCTGGATTTTGAACACTCAGAGCCCATGCTTATGAAAATCTGAAACATTTGCTACGTTTTCATTGGAAGAAGAGTCTATCTCAATCTTGATTCATGTATTTGATGGCAAAAGACCATTCACTATGGTCTCTTATACCAAATCTGGGCATGAGTTACTAAATTACTTAATCATCAATCTTATTTCCTGATTTGTCTGAGAGGGGAATGTGTGCACATCGTTTGAATGAATAGAAAGCAGGGGAAGTTATGTATAACTACAAGATACATTTGAACAAAGTCATTAACAGTTTGTCAACTATGAAAATGAATTTACAAGGAAATTAAATTTTCTAGCTGTTTCATTCACCAGCTACGGAAGATGTGGTGGCCGAGTATTATCAACAGCAAGTAGAAATGTTGGATGGTTTCAATGAAATGGATGCCTTAGCAGATCGTGGATTTCTTCCAGGAATGTCAAAGGTTGGACAAATTTCCCTTTTTCTCTTATCGATTCTGGACTACGACAAAACATTGAATTCTATAGGTTAAATTACTTATATGTTTGGTTATAGGAAGAGCGAGAGAAATTGGCTAGAAGTGAGACAACAGCCATCAGAATATCAAACATTGCAAATATGGTTCTTTTTGCTGCCAAAGTCTATGCATCAGTCAGGAGTGGTTCATTGGCCATCATTGCATCAACATTGGACTCTCTGTTAGATCTATTATCAGGTTTTATTTTATGGTTTACCGCCTTCTCCATGCAAACACCGAATCCCTACCAATATCCTATCGGGAAGAAGCGCATGCAACCACTGGTCAGTTACCTTCTATGATCGTCCTTCTATAAATCTTGACTATAGTCTGTGTATCACATGATACCACCATCCTTTCTTACGCCCCACAATATGGAAATTCTATCACACCCGTATCAAATTGTTTGTCTTTAACAATATGCGCATTTGCTGTTAAAGTTTTTAACTTTCACTTGCTACTCGTAATTCTAAACAGATTGATGATGGCTTTTTTCTTTTCTTTTCTTTTCAACACTAAAAATAGAAAAGGCTCATTGTGATCTTTGTTATATGTCACTAGATCTGAAATGATTCTGGTGGTACTAGATTTCTTGGTTTATCGTTCTCATGTCCTGGACTGAAAATAATCTTTGTAGGGAATTCTTGTGTTTGCCTCTGTCATGGCAACACTAGGTCTCCAGATAATATTGGAGTCGATACGGACACTGGTATCTGATGTAAGTTAACTAAATTAAGTTATTTTCTTCTTGACTTGTAAAGTTACTGAGGGCTTGCTACTCATGCTTTCATTTGTTTGGTTCCGCATCTGGGTATCCCAAAATTTGCTGCATCTCTCATTAACACTTAGGTTATTGGGTACAGGATGATGAGTTTAGCCTGACCAGGGAACAAGAGGCATGGGTGGTTGGTATCATGCTCTCGGTGACATTAGTAAAGCTCCTCCTGGTTTTGTATTGCCGTTCTTTCACAAATGAGATTGTCAAAGCGTATGCCCAGGATCACTTTTTTGATGTTGTCACGAATATGATTGGTCTCATTGCCGTCCTCCTTGCAAATTATATTAATGACTGGATGGACCCTGTCGGAGCTATACTTGTAAGTCACGGTTACTGATTTACAATCCATCAAGGAATACTAGCATGAGTGCTGGTGACAATGTCCATGGAATTTCATCTTGTTTTTATTAACACTCGTTTGCCTGCAGCTGGCATTATACACCATTCGCACATGGTCGGTGACAGTGTTGGAAAATGTGAACTCCCTGGTAGGCAGATCGGCAGCACCAGAATATCTACAGAAACTGACCTACTTATGTTGGAACCATCACAAGTCTATTAGGCACATCGACACTGTCCGCGCTTACACTTTTGGGTCTCACTACTTTGTTGAGGTTGACATTGTCTTACCATCAGAGATGCCCTTGAGGGAGGCACATGACATAGGGGAGTCCTTACAAGAGAAGCTTGAGTGCTTACCTGAGATTGAGCGTGCCTTTGTTCATCTTGATTATGAGTTCACGCACAAACCCGAGCATGCACAATCACACTCTTAGCAACATGGAGCAGATCTGGTTCTTGACAGACAGACTAGTAAGTAGTTTTTCTTGTTGGGAAATACTATGCATTTAGTTGTATATATTCGGAGTGGAAACTAAGTTAACTAAGTCTGATTCATGAAATCCATGTGGCAGATGTAGTTGAAACTTTGAGTGGAAGATATTACGCTAATCCTCAGTTGTATATGATCTGATATTACTCTGTGTTCTATGCAACATATGACTAGCAAAAGTTCTCAATTCTTCGCTAGAACAATGGCTTTGAAATTGGATTTTTGCATCTTGTGAAAAAACAGGGTCTGGAAGCCTTGAAGGCCTAGAATACATTAATGTGTTACACTTCGTTATTGATAGATAGTCTGTGATTATGGATATTGGTGGAATGAAAGAAAGAGTAACTCGGTGATTGTTGAAATAACCATAATGTACAAAATGTCACAGAAAACATAAAATCTCTAGCAATAACATCATACAGAACATTTCAATATTAATTTATAAACTTTATGAAACTATATGAGTCAAACTTATTCCTAAAACCGGAACATCGTCTTTTTCCGAACTAACCTAAAACCGAACTGAAAGAGTAAACATGATATGCTTCTTCATATTGAGGCACCGACTGGAGAAGTAGATCCCGATTTATTTGGGTGCAGGAAAGAAAATCTCATCGGAAGTCCTCTTGGATCGGAAAAGCTTCTCCACTTTTGGAGCCACATTGAAGGAAGCCTCGAGCACTTGAGGTGATAATGCTTTCCACACTGAAGTCTTCCCTGCCATGTGAGTGAAAATAGGGCTGCACTAGGGCTGGGCAATTTAGACCGAAAAACCGAACCGGGAATCGGCCCGATCCGAACTGGTCAGTTCGATTTTATAATAGATTTTTAATCTTCGGTTCAGTTTTTAGGCCCGGCTCGAAAATTTCGGTTCGGTCCTCGGTTCCAGCAATCCTAAACAGTCGGTTAACCGGGCTCGGCCCGAATGTTTAAATAGAATACCAATTTGTTCCAAAGTCCAACCCAAATTATCCCTACCAACATCAAAACCCAACCCAAACTTACCCCTCTAGTATCAAAAGCTCAACCCAAACTATGCCTACAACCTGAACCTACCCCTAAAACCCATTTAGATGTTCCAAATGAAAATATTTCAAGACAAGAAACAAGCAAAACTATAACATATGAAAAATGATAAGTTCAAATTCAAATGCTCGTTTCGTTCTGGATTAAAAAGAAACAAAGAAAATAACCAATCTGCATTTAAGTCTACTATCAAAATCATCCTAGATGAAACAATACATAATTATCTCAAAGATAGACCATCAGTTACACCTTGATGGAATACTTTCTCATGGGGAAGTACATCTCTTTTTTCTTCTCCCTCTCTGTCTTCAGAGAAGCCTGATGCTTGGTAAGGCGCCTTCGGATGGCCCTGGTCTTCTTGGGTCGAAAATCAAGAGGCAAAAACTTCTTGTCTTGTAAGCCTCCCTCAGAGCTACCTTCTGTTTATGAGAAATCACAGTCAAAACCTATGCAATTGACAACCTCACTACCTTGATCTTGGGGAGCTTGTTGGGTGCACCACCAGTGACCTTGGCGACACGAAGGAGAGCAAGCTATGCCTTGAGATCCTTCAACTTGTTCAATAAGTCGGACTTGGACTTGTTTCTGAGCTCATAAACCTTGATCCTTGCCATCGCTACTGCTTTGCTTTGGTTCTTACCGTTTCTCTTTGCTCCTCTCTCTTTCTGAAAACCCTAAAACGAAGAGATGGAGTTATTTATAGGGACCACAGTGGCTTTTTCTTAAAAGATTGCGGTGGACCGAGACCGACCCGACCTGGCCTCGAAAAATCGGTTAACCGGCTAATCCAGTCCGGGCTCGGTCATTAAAATTTTGGGCTTTCAAATGTTGGGCAAGTCCTCGATTTGGGCCTACACAGCCCGGTTAACCGGACTTGCCCAACCCTAGGCTGCACAACCAATAACAGCATAAGACTTCAGAAAATCATAAAAGCACAAGTACTAGTAAAATGTTAGGCGGGGCGATCAATATTCTATTCAGCAAACAAGCCACAGTAAAAGAAACTTACTCAAGAGTACAGATGATGGAGAACCTTGGGACAATAAACAGATTGCCAGCCTTGACTGTTATTTCAAGAATGTGCTCGCCATCAACACCAACAATCTGAGCACGTCCATTTCCCCTGATAATATAGGTCACTTGGCAGGCAGGGTCACAAGAGAACCCTGGTGAGCACATGGAACCAGCATCAATTCTTACAAGGTCTGCGCCAAGTCCAACCTCTCCAACCAAAGGCAAATTCTTAGTGTTCAAACAATGACACGTCCACCATCCTTAATGTCAAACATCCGATGGCGCTTCCGTGCAGTTCAAGGCCACTCCTTGTCTATGTTCTGCCTTAGGCTCAGGCATGCTAGCACCATCCTTAAGCTTGACAATTCCTACGGCTGGCAGACTGCCAACAAGAGCCTTTACCTTATCTTCTTCCACATCCCAGTCACGTCCAACAAAGATGCCATTAGCTCCAGCGAGATAGAAGTCGGTGAACTCACCAGCTTTGTGGATTTGGAGGTATCACCCAAGAAGAGGATAACAAGTTGGGGATCCTCTTTGTTGTACCACCAGGTAACAACACCGAAAGGAAGGGCACGAGTATCACCCTTCTTGATTGGGACCACCTTCTCTTCTTTCTCTGGCTGGACAATACCAGCAGTTCCACTGCCTGTGAAAATCAATATACTTGGCCATGAAAAACCAAACATAGTAGGCCAACAATTACAAGATCTTGGTTATTGATTGTTGGTGTTATAGTTGCTAACTCAAATCGAAAGAAGACACAATACATCAAAATCCCCCAATCCCATGCAAATTATAGGAACTTGGAAGGGCTTCAAAGAATAATCAAGGAAATTGGCTCAGATAACCGATTATAAATAAATGATTTTGTATAACTCCAGCCAGGATCAATTTCAATTGGCATTATAATCAGAGCAAAAGTAATCAAACAAGGCACAAGGAACCCATTGCTGATGATCTTTGTATTAATTTCCCTTTGATATGCAAGAAAGATGTACCTTGGTGCATGTTATTTGCAGATGATATTGTCTTAATGGATGAGACTAGTGCATGTTTAGGTAAGAAATTAGTTAAGTGGCAGGAGGCTTTAGAGAGCAAATGTTTTAGAATTAGCCGTTCGAAGACAGAGTATCTAGTGTGCAACTTTGGGTGTGAACCAAGAGGGAGAAGTAATGCAATTGAGAACGAAGGTGTCGAAGTCCAAGAGTGTGAGACTTTTCAATATCTAGGATCTATAGTTCAAAAGAATGAGGCTATTGGAGAAGATGTAGACCATAGAATTAAAGTTGGTTGGTTGAAATGGAGACTGGCGTCAGGAGTATTATGCGATAGAAGGATGTCTGCAAGGCTAAAAGGGAAATGCTATAAGACAATTGTTCGACCAGCCATGCTATACGGTTCAGAATATTGGGCTACTACGGGACAACATACGCATAGGATGGCAGTAGCAGAAATACGTATGTTAAGGTGGATGTGTGGTAAAACTCGTAAGGATAAAATTAGAAATGAAAGAATTAGGAGATACTTAGGTGTAGCGCCCATAGAGGAAAAAATTAGAGAAAGACGTTTAACTTGGTTTGGTCATGTGCGGAGGAGATCAAGCACGACGTCAATTAGGAAATGTGTAGATTGGCAAGTTAATGGAGAGTGTAGAAGGAGGGGACGACCGTTGAAAACTTGGATGAAGACGGTGAATGAAGATATCATTGAGCTTGGATTAGGCGAGGAAATGTGGGAAAATCGCATTGCTTGGAGAACCAAAATCCATGTAGCCGACCCCGAAAATCTCGAAAATGGGTTTTGATGATGATGATGATAGATAGATCTAACATCAAAGAAACATCAAGTTTTGAATCAAACGGGAAAAAAAGAAACCTACAAAATCAAGAAGAGATCACCAAGGGACATATCAAAGAAACATAAGATTTTGGAGAAAATAATCTAAAACCAAATCACCAAGGGACATATCTAAGAAACATAAATTTTTGGAGAAAATAATCTAAAATCAGATTACCCATTGCATGTCAAGAATCATTGAACACAACGAGAGAGGGATTGAATCGAATAACGATACCTTGAAGAACATAGGCAACCTTGGCAGAATCAGAGTGTCTAGGAAGGGCTAGACCATTTTTATTGAGCTGAAGCTTGGAAGCTCCAATGTTGCCCATGTGTGGTATGATCCTCCCTCTCCACCATAGACTTTGTTGGCCATCTTTGGTGACAAATCAAGATCAATTGCTGCTAACTTTTTCTTTCTCAACTCACCAAAATAAAAACAAGGAGAGATTATAGTAATGGTTGAGGGTCTGGGTCTGGTTGGTGCTTATTTATAGCAAAAATTTGAATAATGACTTGGCAAATTTACTCGACTAAGGATTGCATTCATCAAGTCTTTGAATTCTTTATGGATTAGAGTTTAATGCTTTTTGGATAAAAATTGAACTCTGTGTGGAGTGAGGACCAATCACTGCCACCTGTTCTCTTATATTTACCAAATATGAAGAGCAAATCTCCTCCATGGATAAACTATTCATGTTCGACAAAGTTGTCATCATCCTTATCTCACTAAATCTGGAATCTTTTTTTTAAAATCTCTATTTGGATAAAAACTATGTGCCAAATCATAAAATGATTTTCAAACTTCTTTGCAAATCATATTTGGTTTGAGTGTCTTGTGAAAAAATAATTCTCTAGTTTGCTAACATTGTGGATAATTTAGTGATCTCTTTATTTCACAACCCCCTCCAGTTGATCCACTATAACATAAAAACCTCGAAATTTTACCTTAAAATGGTTATATTTGAGTTAATTTAATTTATTTTTTATTTTTTGTTTTCTTGTATTTAGAAAATACAGGAGTCACATCCTCATTTTTTTTTCTCTTAAATCTAAGGGGAGCAAAGAATGTGATTCCATATAAATGTGAATTGGGAATGTCCTCTGCAATCACTCCCTTTTCATTTCCCCACCTTCCTGGAGATAATATTCATGTTTCATATGGTTTGCTATTTCTCTAACTTTTGATGCTTCTCCAAGACAATCTGACAGTTTAAAGTATTCGTCTTCGATACCCAATCCTTGCTCTTCTTCTCCTTATTGATCAACTTGGATGTTTCCATGCAACGGCGAAGATGAAATATCAAAATCGTTGTTTACAGTTTGTTAAGAATTTTGTGGTAGCCAGCCCACTCTGTAACATCTGTGATATCAACAACCTGAAATCATCCAGCTCCTTCTCTGGGACTTCTTCTCTGGGACTTCAATACCTTTTTCTCAAATTCATCACCTACAAAACCAACTGTGACAAGCATCTAAACCAACATCAACTTTTTCACCTGGTTTGCTCCAAGGAGCTAGCCGAGGTAATCCAGGAAACTCCGGGCTGTGGGTTTTTATATTAGAGGTTCAATGGGGAGTTGAGAGGTTCCAATCTCTACAATCAGCTAGACATTCCAGACTACCAACGACATAGCTGAATCTCTAGTTATGCTGCATGGTCTTAAAAAAATGGTTTACAATTAATCTATAATCCTTCTGAGTGGTTATCTGTCACGCCCCGATTTTCGAAAAAAACCAAAATCCTAAAATTCACGTAGGATTATCCGTTTTCCCAAAACTCGGGACGTGAAATTTAATAACAACAGAAACATTTAGCAGCAAAGACAAAAATAAATTTTAGAAAATAGGAACAAACTAAAATTTATAACAAAACTCTAATCAGGAAAAAAACTGACATCGCTAGCCCCACTAGCGGAACTCCATAATGCTGCTCAAAAGTCTCTAAACCTGAAAAGCTAATCGGCTACATTCCCAAAGGAATGTACCCAAAAAGCAAAAGCTCACTTGGGTCAGCAATAAAGCTGGTGTGAGAAATCTTCATCCCAAAAAAATCAATAAAATTGCATTTGATAAACATCAAGCTAAACACAAACAACAATAGGTAGTTCCTCAACGAGGCAAAGGTGTAATGCAAGAAAACACAGTCCAAAGAATTTAGTTCCTCAACGAGGCAATCATATCATCATCCGAATATGTAATATGCATTTACATGTACTTACCCTATAGGAGTTGACTATGGCAAGTCGGTACTGCAGAAATATTAGTGGATTTGTCATCCTGCATAAAAAGAATTAGAAACAATGCAACGTCATTTATTCTTTTTATTTGAATTAGGTTCATCTTTTTAACAGATTGATCACTTAGACGATACCACATTCGCACCATCTCCGTGCCGAACATACATGCCCGTATGCCTCTCTCATATAAAGGAGGACTACTCCGTCATCCATGCCTAAGTGGGGACATCACATACAGGCATGCATCGCGGATACCCCTAACTATATGAGTACCAAAATCCACTTTTGGGCTATCAATGCGCATAAACTCACGTCACATTTTTACGGATAAATATCAAAGCCTATTTTAGGCATACAAACTCACCACATTTCCGCAAGACTAACCCGAAGATTATTTTAGTTTCTCTAGTAAGAAATGAGTGCCCCAACTCCGCAAGACGATCCACTGGTCATTTAGTTTCTCTAGTAAGAGAGGGAAAATAATAAACAAAAGAGATGTGGTAGTTCTAAGTGATACAAGTCCAAGTGGTTTATATTTTTCAGAAATCAAGGTTTACCAATATCATTTATTTTTGATAATTCAGAATTTCTCCACAATGACATTTTGTCATACATAAATTGATTCACCATCTATCCACCCACATTTTTTGGGAAAAACATAGTATATACATCAATCATGTTTTATAACAACATGGCAATCAAGCCACTCATTGATTCAAATATCCAATTTATTCATAATGCATAAACAAGTCAATATGCGTATAAATCTCCAAATTTATCACAATACATTAATATTCATCAACCATTCAAACACCAACCAAACAAAGCCACACCCAATCAATAAAATGGTAAACATGGGTGACCCCAAACATGAACTCAGCAAGCTAGGAAAATCTCACGCATCAAACAAATCAAAAATATTGGCGATCAAGCGTTTGCAACACAAAACACCACTAATAAGGCAACCTCATTTTCAAACATGTCTAAAATCTCACAATTGGATTACCTGAAATGAAACTCGTCATTTCCATACAAGCAATATACATATACACCAAATAACACAAAGCTTTCAATCGCACATTCAGAGCTATTTAATAAATATAGCAGCAAATATAGGATTCAACAGTAAAGAAACAAGGGTTTTTGCAAGAAACAGGGAATAAGAAAAACTCACAGTAAAAAAGAAAAATGAAGAAAACTCACTTGATTCAGTCTCTCCATCCATCACCACGGCATGTGGCCTCCCAAGCACATCTTTTTCAACCGGTCACAATACATTGCAATTTCCTTTGAAGTGACCCGAAGGTGTACCATTGATGGAGATATTGCAAGATGCAGGACAAGGATGGTGTGGATTCAATTGACCCATTTCTCACCCACCCCAAATCTATATATCATGTCATAGAGATAACTCCAAGAAATGATATCAAAAGCTTTGTGACACCTCTAGTTGCTTTTCCAAAGGGACCCACCATGGGTGGCAATGTGAGATTGAGCAAACCACTCACACATCTTTCTTTTTTTTCCTCTAAAAAACGACTGTAATAATCAAAATCTGCTCTCACATGCTGCTTGTAGTAGCAAGGCTCTCGTAAAACAGTATGTACCCATGGTCGGTGTTGCTTGTGTACTCTTGCGCAGACCCAAAGAATGTCTACACTGCAGACTCGTCAATCATCTCCACATTTTCATCATCAAAGAACAACCAGTGATTGTGACTCTTCACAAGACTGACATAGTGGCCATGTTACCAGCATTTCCATTGTTAGTAAGCAACAATGAGTTTTTCTGCTGGCCCATCATCTGCTTTCGAGCAATAACCAACTCCCTCAGCTACAGCAAAACGATAAACCCAAACCACTAAAGTCTTAGACTAACTCAGTCCAATGAAGGTATATAGAACTGGGATCGAAGCCAAGACTCAAGATAAGAGTAAGCAAGTTCTTCCTTTCCTTATCTGACAGTCACCAAACAGCCAAAACACTACATGCCATGAGTATGGGTAGCCTAAGGCCAAGCAAGGACCACAAGCCACCACACCAAGTCTCACAACTAACATCAGCTGACAACCTATTGATACTGTATGATGGCTATAACTGAGAATTAGGGTACCCCCACTTTCAATACCTCCACGTAGGACTGACCTCTATTGCCCACTGAGTGTGCTACTAGTATTGAGTATGTCCTCTGCATCTTCCCCATGCTCTCCTTAGGTGTACTCTACATATGTGAGTTAATCGACATCAAATGTGAAGACCTGGATTCCTAATTGTTGTGCAAATAGACAACCTGCCTTCACTTCTGCATTTCAACCTTTTAGAATAAACAGTATCTTTGATTGTGATCCCCATTGAGGGAATGAAATCCAAACTACAGAAACCTCTGCTCTTAGATCTCCTTAAATCAAATCCTCATTAAACTCTATCAACATGTAACCAAATAAAGCAGCACGCTTGCAAGGAATATGTACTCCCTCTCTGAGATGCATGCAACCATCAATAATGCTCCAATAGTATTGAACCCAGACACTGAAGCAAGTAACATTCCACCCCTTCTCCATTCACAACAGTACTGTCCAGACAAACATTCAAGCTGAGAACAATGCGACCGTGATGAATCCTAAGAGAACAGTTACACAAGCTCCCACTTCTGCGACTCCAATTCAAGTCAGCGATAGTATGCATCAAATAGACAGGTCTCGAGCGTCTACCTCACAGAAACAACAAACAACCATGGCTTCCACTCAAACATCCCTCCTCAGCATAAAATGTGATCATAGCATTCCAAGCAGTTATGTCTTTTGTAGGCATCTGATCAAAATAATCTCGCGCATCCTTTGTCATTCCATTTCGTGCCAATCCAATAACCATAGTAATCCAAGTCACTTCGTTTCTCAAAGGCATTGATCCGAACAATTCAATAGCTTCACTCACTCTTTTGTCATCCAGATACGTTGTAAGCATTATATTCCATGAATATAAATTCCGACTAGGCATCTCATCAAACAAATTCTTCCCCTCATCAATTTCACCATTTTCAACTAAACATTTAATCGTAGATGTCCAAGCAACCACATTCTTCTCTGGCATCCTACCAAATAGATCTTTCGCCTCTTGAATCAAACCATTTCGAGCATACCCCAAAATCATCGTTGTCCATGACACAATATCCTTAAGTTTGAGGTTTTCAAACACATTGTAAGAACAAGTAATATCCCCACTTCTAGAGTACATAGTAATCAAGGCATTAGCTAGTGAGTCTTCTGACTCAAATCCCAGCAATATCGCAAGAGTATGAACTTGCATAATCTCCACCCTACTCTCACATGCAGAAACAACACTAGTGATCGTAGTCTCATTAGGCCTATCACCTCAGCATTAATGGGTTCCAGTTTCTGCGGTTCCACAAACCAGGCTCCATTTACGTTTTCTGCAGCTATCCCACTAACACGCTCAACCTTCTGGCATCGACAACTCAAGGAACAAAATTGATTAACATTTTTATCAGAGACTCCTCTTACCATTCGATTTCCACCACCATTTTCAGCGCCGCCATGGTGAAGAAAGCACAAGCAATAGATGAAGGAAGAAGGAGAAAAGAAGGAGAAAGAAAAGGGAGAGGGTTTTCTCTTTATAGGGCACTCACCCTCTAAACACACTAAATAAAATCCTAATTTCGAAATTCACATTCAATTAAATGTAACTCTATTTTATTTAATTAAAAATAAAATAAATTATCTTTATGAATTTTAGAGGTGTTACATTCTCAGGTGTTGATACAGGCCCTCTCAAAAGAAAAAGATATTGAACCTACATCTCCAAAAGTTTGACCTTGATGTGCCAAGCACTATTGATGAAGTTCCAGCAGTTCAAGCTCTGCAGAATCTTCCATGAAGACCAGTTGACTGACTAAAAGCTTTAAGGATTATCTTTTGGTGTCTTTGATCAATCCCCATCAAGTTGTTAGTTCCTCAGCTCTACTTATATGTAATCCTTACATGTGCGAATTGTGATCTTGGAATGCTTTGGTCATAATTTAAAATTGAATATCTGTTTGTAAAACAAATTGTGTAATATGAAAATCGATTAATTGAGTGTAATCCCATCTTATTGTCATGATCAGATGAATGGACCTTGCTAGCATTCGATGAATTCGCATGTCACTAGAGTCTGTCAGACTGTCACTGTGAGTTGATACATTTTCAGTATAACTGACGTGGGACCTCAGGTAAGTAACCAGCCATTACAATATCCAAAAACTATATTAACCAATTCCAAACTGAAACATCATAACAGGTCTTTTGCCAAACTAACAGAGAACGGAAACTTAAACTGAAACTGAAAAGAGTATTATGTATTGAGGAATTGCATGGAGAGCTAGATCCCATCTTATTTTGGTGCAGGAAAGAAGATCTCATCAGAAGTCCTCTTGGATCGGAAAAGCTTCTCCACATCTGGAGCCACATTGAAGGAAGCCTCGAGCACTTGAGGAGATAATGCCTTCCACACTGAAGTCTTCCCTGCCAAGTGAGTGAAAATTGGGCTGCAAATCCAACAAAAGAATATAAGAGTTAAGAAAGCTTTCACACTAAAAGTCAGTAAATAGGGAAAATGTCAGATGAACGTTCTCACAACAATTGATTAAGGAGGACTTACTCAGGAGTGCTGATGATGGAGAACCATTCCAATCCCTCACTATCAGCAATCTTTGAGACAACGAAGAACCTTGGGACAATAAACAGATTTCCAGGCTTGACTGTTGTTTCAAGAACGCGCTTGCCATCAACTCCAACAATCTGAGCACGCCCAGTTCCCCTGATAATATAGGTCACTTGGTAGGCAGAGTCACAAGAGAACCCTGGTGAGCACATGGAACCAGCATCAATTCTAACAAGGTCAGCACCAAGTCCAACTTCTCCAACCAAAGGCAAATTCTTAGTGTTCAAAACAACGACACGTCCACCATCCTTAATGTCAACATCCAATGGCGCTTCCTCGCAGTTCAAGGCCATTCCTTGTCTATGTTCTGCCTTAGGCTCAGGCATGCTAGCACCATCCTTAAGCTTGACAATTCCTACGGCTGGCTGACTGCCAACAAGAGCCTTTACCTTATCTTCTTCCACATCCCAGGCACGTCCAACAAACTCGGAGGAGAACCCAGTGAAGATACCATTAGCTCCAGTGAGATAGAACTCGGTGAACTCACCAGCTTTGTGGCCTTTGGAAGTGTCACCCAAGAAGAGGATAACGAGTTCGGTATCCTCCTTGTTGTACCACCAGGTAACAACACCGAAAGGAAGGGCGAGAGCATCACCCTTCTTGATTGCAACCACCTTCTCTTCTTTTTCAGGCTGGACAATACCAGCAGTTCCACTGCCTGTTATCAATGCCAAAATACATTCAGTGACCATAAACATTACTATTTCACACAATAGTTATACAAACACTTGCTGATGCACCTATAATTACAATACATGGTTATACAAACTGCACCAATAATACCTTTGATCTTGAAAACTACAAGACAGAAGACAGTGTTGTAATAATAGTTAAACCATGGTTGGTTGTATATTTGTTTTTTTTTTTTTAAATCTCTATACATAATAGGACAAAAATATTTTCTAAACAATCACATGTGTCTCGTTTACTTAAATATATATTAAATGTTTAGTTAGGAATAGACCTGTTTGACAATTTTCTTTTTATACTGATTAACAAGGATGCATGGACATGGATACCACATGCCGACTAGACAATTTTTGAAAAATTAGAACTCGGTGACACATCATACCTTTTTTTTCAATAAAAACAAATGAAGATAAACAACAATTCAATAAAGAAAGATTTTAAATATAAAAACAAACAATGCATCCATCTTTCTACTGCAAGTAGGGAAAATAAAAAAAAAAGAACATGAAGAAAGACACTAGAAAAAAAAAAAAAAAAAAAAAGGTACAAAAGTGGAGAACATAATAACATTTTGTCAAAAGAAAATTAACATAAAGAAGTAGAGGAGAGAATAATAAACAAAGATTAAGAAGCATAGACTACTTCTATGTTTTAGTGGTTTTTCATCGCCCTTCTATGCTTTAGGTGGTTATATGAGACCAATTAAAAATAAATAAATAAATAAAATTGGTTATCTAGTCTTGACTTTGTCCTGACTGAGTTTTGGGTGTGTCAGAGGCGTATCCAACACGTTGACCATGTGTATGACCCCGCCGACATGTTGACCAAGTGTCTAATACATGTCGAGTGAGTGTCGGTGTCGGATACGTGTCGGACACGGGTGCGGCAAGTTTTAAGAGTCCGTGTATCCTTGTTGATTAACCAAGTCGTGAATTTGTTTGATTGGTTTTCATGATTGAAGGAGATAAATCTGGTACACCTGCATCACAATCTTGGATGGAATTTATAAACCAAAATGAGGAAGCTGATTGAAAGACTTATTTGGTTCTGTATAACTACAACAAAACAGTGATCAAGCAATTGGGTTTTCTCATGAAGTAAACCAATCATTGATTGATTCTGAAAGCTATCAAACAGGGCACAGTAAACCAAAATCAAAATACCCTTGAATGCAAACCATATCAGAACAAACTTAATCTTCCCTTTTTCATTTGTGATTCGAGACCTAATGAAAACAAATCAAACTCAAATACCATTCCATGAAAGAGCATGATTATGTCAAGAATCAATAGAGATTTGCAAAAATAGCCACCAAAATCAAATAGTCTTTTAAGAACAAAGATTAAAGAGAAAGGATCAGTAAGGCTTAGATCAAACATGAAAGAAACACCAAGTTTTTAAATTAAATCCTCATAGCATGTCAAGAATCATTGAAAACTACTATAGAGGGACTGAAACGAATTACGTTACCTTGAAGAACATAGGCAACCTTGGCAGAATCAGAGTATCTGGGAAGGGCTAGTCCATTCTTGTTAAGGTGAAGCTTGGATGCTCCAATGTTGCCTCGACCAAGCATTTGAAGCTCATCGGGAGACCATGTGTAATATGATCCTCCCTCACCTCCATAAACTTTGTTGGCCATCTTTGGCGACAAATCAAGATCCATTGCTGCAATTTTTTTTTTTCTCAATCAACTCAATGAGATCATGAAGGTCTGGGTTGCTTATTTATAGCCCAAAATTAATTCTAGACTTCTTTTGTTTTGGATTATGATAAGTTTAGGAATTCTACCCGATAAAAAGTCTTTCGAAATCTTGATGGATTAGTTTTGCTAACTTTGATGCTCTCTGTGGGGACTCACTTCCAAATCTGACTCTTTTGGTGATCCGTAAAAATATATTACACAATCATGTTTTGGAATCAAAACATAATTGATTGACTTGAGGATTAAGTCGCTCTTTTTTTTTTAACCAAAATTGGATCAGATGCCTGTGATACGGATCTCAGAGTAATTTTAATTCTTTAAAACTCTTTAATGGAGAATAAATCTCTACTATGTGGAGAAGAATTAATTGGTGTCATCTTTTTCTTATCTGGATATGTTTTAAAAACTGTAAAGTTTCCTTTATATCCTCTAAAAGTTCTCACCAAATTTAAATTGGAGATAATCTTACACATCGTCATTGGGGTGCCAATTCTTCTAGAAATCGTTAACATTGTAATCTTTGTATTTTTCTATGATTTCATGGTTGTAGATAAAACTGGAGTAGTGCTCCATCCCATGCTCAGCATAAGAATTTCAACCTAATAGGGTAGCATTAATTATTACTTTTGTATGCTTAAAAGATAGACAGTGGGCCAAAAGGGAATAATTTATAGTTTGACTGGCCATTTAGAATCCCCTTAGGTTTAATTTACTTAAAATGATTCAATTAAATAAATAAAAATAATTTTGTTATGGATTTTAATGATACATCAAAATGGACCGATTATCACGACAATACACATGGCATAAAGCCCCATCACGAGAATACAACGTCCGATCCATTGGCCCAACTCATAAAGCCCAAAAGGATTGATGACAATTATAGAGGTTCGGAATAGGCCCACCTCTTTGGAAGCATAGGCAGGATCTGAGTCCAGGCCCAGATGAATCAAAGCCCAAATCCAAGTTTGCCACACGTTCTTTCATTAAGAGGAAGAACATTGCACCAAGAAAGAGCCATGGAGGGACCTACGCCTCCACGAGCACATCTCCATTAAGGAGGAAACTGTTACAGAAACATCTCCTTCATTGCGCCTCACATGCTTAAGTCACGCAAAGAATTAACTACGACCGTTGTAAATGGAACTTTCGACAAAGGTATGCAACTTTAACTGAGTTTTGTCCAAATTTAATTCTTTCTTCCAACAAAGTTACTGACTTAAGCATCGAAGTGCCTTCGACCACCGAAAATGTGGTATTTGACAGTCTAACAGTGGTTTTGCAAGTCAAATTCACAGAAGGACGATTTTTAGATACATTGGTTTGGCATCGTCCGTTGGGAATGACGAGTTTCCTTTTTTTCCTAAAAATAAGATTCAGTGATAGAGCTCGCACAACTTGACAGAAGATCAATGGAATACTCCACAAGTCTTCGGTCCGACAATGATAGATATGACATGCTGCCCAATACTGATTCAAAGACAACCATCGAGACAACTATCCGTACCGGCAGAGAACTCCAGTAGGTAATAGTTTAGACATCTCTTACGTCATGAGGAATCCTATCGGATCCCCGAGTGGATACATTTATGGCTTAGATGGAAAGCGTGATCGAAATGATAGATAAGATCATCCAGAACCTACAAAGCAGTAGCTTTCAAGAAGAAATTGCCCAGCTTAGGAACCATCAGGCTAACAACAGCTCCAAATGCAAGCAGGGAACGCCCAAATATAAAAGAACATCCTCAACTTTAACAGCAAATCGAAGCGAGATCCTCGAGATGATGGCGAGAAGAGAAGATGTCAAATGGCCGCCAAAGATGAGAGGAAATTCGAAGAAGCGGAATAAGGGCAGACACTATCTCTTCCACAATGACTACGACCATGATATTGAAAATTGTCGTAGCCTAAGAGACGAGATCGAACACCATATCGAACAGGGATGACTCAAAGAGTTTACCAAACTCGAAAGTGAAACATTCGTTTCAAAGGAGCAAGTGAAGGAAACAATCTACGTCTTGCATGACACATGAGGAGAAAATGAGTAATCCAATCGATCCATAAAGCGCATAGTCAGGGACTTACGCACAAAGATCAAATTCCAGGAACCATCCGCATAACACGCAAAAACAATGCAAATGACTCTAAACTTCTCAAACGAGGATGCTGATGGAGTTAATTTCCCACACAACGATGCTTTAGTGATTTCGGTCATGATAGCTGATGCAGTCATTTTTCGCTTCCTGCTCTGACCTAGTCCCACTGACTTGTTTGACCTGCACAAGTAGCACATGTGATCCACAGACCACCGCGGGGTGGCCGATGACACTCGGATACTAAAGTCAGACAAGGATCTGAGGAAGGTGTAATGTTGTAACAGAGACTTTGTAACGTACCTTAGCTTACCAACCTCATCTCTTATTTATAGTGCAAGGAGTAGATTAGGGAGGAGATCTTCCTCTAATTAGGAGTTGTGTTGTAGGATGAAAGTTCCCTGTTATCTCCGTGTTCCTAGATGCGTGGGAGATAATTCCCAATCCGAGAGCATTCCGTGGAAAGGAGTTTCCCTGTGTGGAAGATACTATGGTGTTTGCTTCCTAATTGGAAGCAAATAGCAGTTGTGGTTGCCCGTTTAAAACAGATCCTCGAGATACTTTCCTGAAAAGAGCTTAAGGGTATCGAGGATAGCTGTGAGACGTGTGGGCCTAGCATGTTGTGAGAGTCCGGACCCTCCTAGTGGGCTGAGAACCGCTCGGGCTGGATCCGTATTAGGCTGCTGCGTGAACCCGTAGTTCCTCTAGAACATCATGACATGTGTACGATTAGGGGGTGTGACCGTTGTTATGTATCATCAGCTACTCCTCCCAAGTTAGTGGGGTGTTTAGTCGGCCAATTGACTCAACTGTTGTGATGATTGGACTTGAAGCGTCAGTTTTGAGCGGCGCATAATATTTAATGCGTCTGCTTGATAAGGGAAAGTTTGGTTTGTTTTCCTTATAAATATTTATTGTTCTGAAGATGAGCCCTCCATTGTTTTTCGAATTCGTGATATTTTTTTTCTTCCAATGGCTGACAGTGTCTAAATTACTCCCCAAGATCCGATATCCCTTGCCTGTATGAATTTCTTTGATGGCAGTTTGGTTGATGAATTTGAGTTGAACAGGCTTCACGGCTTGTATCGTATCCCTGATGATTTGCTAATTGTTCCTGTGTTTGGAGTGTTAGGTCCCATAGTATCTCCTCATGGGTTCATAGGTTTGCACTGAGGCGTGCTACCCGTCTTCATATTCCTCCCGCTCAAATGGCATCGAGTGGGTTTAAAATACTACTGGTGATTCTCTTGAGGGCCCACGACGCTGGCCTTCGTTTGACTGCGCCGGTGATTCATCACTTGACTGATGCTCGTCTAGATGCCATGGGTATTTGTAGGCTGATTTGTCCCTCTAGTTTGCAACTGACGGCTGGCAGCACCGAATCTTGGGAGAAGCAGAGTGTCTCGGTCATTTTAGTTTGACCTTGGTGAGTTCCTTGGTTGTTGATGCATGCATACCCTTTCACGTTTCTTGTGATTCTGATGTTGTTTCTTAGTCTTAGGGAAGCTTGTTATTCTGTCCCTCAGCGAGGAAGAGAAGCGAATAGAGAAGAAGTTTCTTGGGCTTCTTTTGATTTCTGTTGAAGAAGTTGTGATGTCTGGTAATGTTGTGCGCAGCGGGTTGATGCAGTGCTCTTATAGGATTCACCTAGCGTTTGGTTCCCTGGCTAAAGGGGTGATTGCTCGTCGCGCGAAAAAGAAAACTTTAGCCCGCCTAGCCCTTCCAGCCTTGCCGAGTTGGAGGCGAACGTGCCTCCTGTTGTTGTCCCAAGGAAGAGGCAGACTTTTATCATGGCGGCATCTCCTTTCGGTGCTCATGTCATAGTGCCGCACGACATCTCCTCTCGGTGCACCCTGAGGCCTGTGGGAGGGTTCTTACTTTGGAGAAGGTCTTTGCTGACCTGCAAATGTCGTACTTGGACACTCTTTATCGAGCGGAGGGTTTTGGTACTGCCGCGGGCTGTGAAGGTGTGGAGGCCACATCCCTTATTTCTGACTCAGCCGTTGAAGGTATGAGGGCTCAGCCGAGGGTTACCAAGTCTCACTTGATGTCAACCCGTGCTGACCTGTATTGGTGAACTAAGGCCGAGCTGGAGTGTCTGGATACTGCTATGGACAGGTGGTCTTCCGAACGAGAGGCTCAAAAAGATGAGAGGAAGCGGGCAAAAGTGATATGGGCCGTTGAGAGGCAGCTGCTAAAGGCTGCAGTTGACGAGGGGCTTCGTCGTGCCCTTGATGCAGAGAGATTGTTGGCGGAAGAGCGCTCACACTATGAGGCTTTGCTGGGCGCGTTGGATTTCAATGTGTCGGGCAGGAGGCCACAAATCTTGTTTGAAATCATTCGTGGCAGAATGGAGCTTCTGGAACTGATCAGGGGAGAACTCCCCGATATTGATCTTGACTTCGCTCGTTATAGGAAGGTTGCTTTTAGATCGATCAACAGAGGGAAGGGTTCTGGTACTGCGAGGCTATCAGACAAGGTAGATGCTTCTCTTTAGATCTGTTGTAATGTTCCTTTATGGTCGGATATTATGTAAATGTGTTTTTCTTTGAATGAAAGCATTGTTTTGCTCTCATAATAGTGTCTATTTTGTTGCTTCGTGGTTCGTAGGGTCGTCATATGTAATGACTCTTCAGTATTGGTGGACTAGAGCTGACTTTATCTTCCATTCCTTTTGTCGCTGTGATCCGCACGAAGTGGGTTATGTTTTGCCTGACAAGTTCGGCGATCATTGTCTGCAGCGAGTCATCGTCATCAGCGGACAAATGCTAACTAGAATCCCACTTCCTCCACCATCGTGAGCGCTGACTAGACTCCCAATTCCTCTGCCATCGTGATCCGCTCAGAGCGGATTAGGCTTTGGGTACCAAAAGCCATCGTCATCAGTTGCGAACTGATTAAGCTTACCTGGCAAGTTCGACGATCATTGTCTGTAGTGAGAGCTATCCCTTGGCGAGTCATCGTCATCAGCGGAAAAACGCTGACTAGACTCCCACTTCCTCCGCCATTGTGATCGACACAGAGCTGATTAGGCTTTGGGAACCAGAAGCCATCGTCATCAGTCGCGAACTGACTAATCTTACCTGACAAGTTCAACGATCAGAGTCTGCAGCGAGAGCAGTGATCCCTTGGCGAGTCGTCATCATCAGCGGACAAGTGCTGGCTAGACTCTCACTTCATTCACCATCGTGATTTGTGCAAAGTGGATTAGGCTTTGGGCACCAGAAGCCATTGCCATCAGTTGCGAACTAACTAAGCTTGCCTGGCAAGTTCGGCGATCATTATCTGCAGTGAGAGCAATGATCCCTTGGCAAGTCGTCGTCATCAGCGGACAAGCGCTTACTAGACTCCCACTTCATCTTCCATCGTGATCCGCGTAGAGTGGATTGGGATTTGGACAGGTGTTAGAGTCTGGCCATAGCCGGGTTTATTGTGAGTCGCAACGGACAGTGGTGAAAGTTTTCGTAAAAGCAAAAATATTTATTGATAATATTTTTTTAGATGCTCTACATTTCATGGTCGTTTTAGCTCATCGTCGGCGTCTTCCAGCCAGTACGTCCCCAGCCTGTTGACCTTGACAACTTTATAAGGTCATTTTCAGTTCGAGTTTATCTTTCTCGTCCCAGCTTCTTTGGTGTTTTGCTAGGTCTTCCTGAGTACCCAATCTCCCACATTGAATCCGTGTGGCTTGATCTTCTTGTTATAATATCGCGTCATTCTTTGTTGGTAGGCGGCAATCTTGATGGAGGCTAGGTCCCATTTTTCTTCGAGGGGATCTAGTCCCACGCATAAGGCTTTGTCGTTACCATCTGGTTTGAATTCTTTTGTCCGAAAGGTTGGCACCTCATATCTACCAGAACCATAGCTTCGGACCCGTATGCCAGGGCAAAGGGTATTTCCCCGGTAGGGATTTTTTTAGTCGTTCGATATACCCAGAGTATTCCTGGTAACTCTGAAACCCATTTTCCTTTGGTCGCGTCGCGTTTCCTTTTGATGGCCTAGGGGTGTCCTGGTGAGGAGAAGTGATGCTCGACTCCCAAACTTTTGCACAGTTCTTTGACCTTACTACCTTTGTATTGAGTTCTGTGTCGCTGACCAATACCTTGGGGATGCCGAATCTGCAGACGATACGGCCCATATGAATTTTCCGATCTGGACTTTCCCTATTTTGGATAGGGACTCAGCCTCGACTCACTTGGTGAAGTTGTCGATGGCTAGAATAATTTTTTTTACCAGCTGATGTCGAAAGTGGTCCAACGATGTTCATTCCCCATTGCGCGAACACCTCCACGAAAATCCTTTACTCCCTCTTAGTATTTTGAAGAATGGGAGGCATTTGTCGGATGACTTTGATATAAATCCGTTGAGTGGTACTACCTTCCCAGTCAGGCTCTGGACGTCTCTGATAGTGGACGGCGATTCCATGTCGAGAAGTGCCTAGATTTATTTCGGATCAATCTCAATTCCCCTTTTGTTTACTAAATAGCCTAGGAATTTCCCGGACAGGACTCCGAACATGCACTTTTACAAGTTAAATTTCATTCGGTACTTCCTGAGTTGATCAAATGCTTCAGCAAGATCTTGGACGCGGCCTAGGCTGCGAAGGCTCTTGACTAGTATGTTGTCGATGTATGAAAAATCGATTAACTAATCATTGGTAAGTAGCACCTGCATTCTTAAAACCGAATTGCATTACCCTATAACAGTATATTTCTCTATCCATTATGAAATATGTTTATTCTTAGTCTAGAAGGTGTATCAATATTTAATTGTAGCCTGAATAGGCGTTCATAAAGCTGAGGGGGTTGTGTCCCGAGGAGGTGTCTACTATCTGATCGATGCGAAGGAGTGAAAAATTGTCTTTAGGACATACTTTGTTCAAGTCCGTATAGTCTACGCACACTCTCCACTTCCTATTCTTCTTTTTCACGAGAATGGTATTTGCCAACCAGTCAGGATATCGTTCTTTTTTTATCATGTCTGCGTCGAGCAAACGTTGCAGTTCCTCGTTTATCATCGCGTTCCTTTCGGGTGCCACGAGCCTTTTCTTTTGCTTGACAGTTTTCTTTGAAGGGTCTACTTCGAGGCGATGTGTGATTATTGACGGATCGATTCCTACCATATCTTGCATAGCCCATGTAAAGATGTCTTGGTTTCGCCGTAGCAACTCCGTAAGTTTCCCTGCCACCATTTTGTCTAGGTAGGAACCAATTTTAATGGCTCTGTTGTTCAGAGGGTCGTCAAGGTAGACCGTTACGATTTCTTCTTCCAGATGTCCAACATTGGGCCTTCTCCGAGGGCTTACCGGTGCCTCGTCACTCAATGCTGATTGTTCTCCTCTTGGGTTTCGAATTAAGCGAAGGGTAGTCTTAACCATTGGGTTGGCTACCGATCGAGATCTGTTAGATAGCAAAACCACCATCTATTGGCATTCCCTGGCCAATAGCTGATCTCCGCTCAACGTACCATTTGCTCGGTTCGTAGGATACTTGAGGCACTGGTACAAGGTGGAGACCGTTGCCCCCATCTGATGTATCCAGGGTCTTCCTAAAATCACGTTGTACGTCGAAGGCGTATCAATCACAATGAACTCTTGAAACAGGGTCTTATGGGTTGGTCGTTCCCCTGTTGTTATCATCAGTTATATCTGATGATACATAAAAATGGTTACGCCCCCGAGCCGTACACGTGTCATGATGATCTTGAGGAACTACGGGTTCAAGCAACAACATAATACAAATTCAGCCCGAACGGTTCTTAGCTCGCCAGACAGGCCCGGACTCTCACAGCATGCTAAGCCTACACGTCTCACAACTATCCTCGATATCTATAAGCCCTTTTCAGGCAAGTATCTCGAGGATCTGCTTCGGACGAGCAACCACAGTTGCTCTTTGCTCCCAACTAGGAAACAAACACCAGAGTATTTTCCACACAGGGAAACTCCCTTCCACGGAATGCTCTTGGATTGAAAACTATCTCCTGCATATCTAGGAGCATGGAGCTAACATGGAACTTCCCTCCTACAACACGACTCCTAATTAGAGAGGGATATCCACGAAGATCTCCTCCTTAATCTACGTCTATGATGGCCTAGTTAAACCAAAATTCCTTGCACTATAAATAAGACATGAGATTGGTAACCTAAGGTATGCTACAAATTTCCTATTACAACATTACACATTCCTTAGATCCTTATCTGAATACTTCAGCATCGGAGTGTCATCGAAAACCCCACGGTGGTTTGTGGCTCACGTGTGCTACTTGTATAGGTCAAATAGGTTAGCGGTACTAGGTCAGATCAGGGAGGGAGAAATGACTGCATCAATTTGGTGTCGTCTGTGGGGATGACATAGTTTTTAACTTTACACTAAGCGTCGTCTCCTACCAAATCCCAGAGAGATAGTGATCACTAGGTTATGCAACAACGAACCAGGGGACATGTCCAATGCTCCGGTTGCCCCTATACCAGTTCCTACCATGCACGTGCAGCCTACTCACGCCCCTGAACCAACGGCAGATCCCATAATCAAGGTGTTGACATCCTAAATACAACTGGTTATCAAGGCGGTGGAGACACTCACAAGATAGAATCCACTTGCTGCTGATGGAGACCAGGAACAACACAGACTTCCACCTCCAGTGGACGATAGGGATCAAGCATAGGAAAGCCAGGCCCCCGCCAGGTCCTATTACACTAAGGGAGGTTGTATGGCTAATACTGATCTAGCTGCTAGAACAAAGAGGCTCAGTCTTGGAAATTCCCTCCGTAGAGGAGCGCATGATCCTGACGTCTTGTATCGGCTCTCCGTCCCGCCATTCATAAATCGGATAATGAAGACCCTCCCAAGGAAGTTCACTCCCTCGAAGCTAGATTCCTACGATAGGACCACCGATCCCTTCGATTATCTATGCCACTACCAGCACGTGATGGCTCTCAAAGAAAAATCAAAATTCGTCATGTGCAGAACCTTTCGCTCTCAAAGAAAAATCAAAATTCGTCATGTGCAGAACCTTTCCTACCAATCTCAAAGGCCCTACATTGGCGTGGTTCCATAGCCTTCTATCGAAGTCAATTGATTATTTCAAAACATCGGCGAAGGAATTCCTGACCCGCTTCATCGGAAGCCAGCGTTTCAGAAAAGACCCGCACTACATACTCTCTTTAAGACAGAGGTCTGGCAAGACGCTTTGAGAGTATGTCACGCGCTTCAACAACGAGCTAACCCTCATCGACAGGAGCAATGACGATACAACCGTGGCAGCCTTCACTGCGGGCCTCAAAGAAGGAAAGTTCTACGAGGAGATCACCTTGGAGCCCCCTCTTAACATGGCAGAGCTCCTCAAGAGCATTCTGAGACACATCACCCTGAAGAAATCAAGGACAACCAAGAGTGAAACCGATGGAGACGAAAACCCTCTACTTCGAGGGATAAGAAGGAAGGAAAGAGACACAAGGAAGAGGAGCGAAGCAATAAGAAACGCACTTACAATAGACAAAATCTTGATCGTCCCAGGCTAGAGAAATCATCCAACTACGTTGGATCCAGAGCCGTGACACCCCTGAATGCTAGTATGTCGGATATAATCAACTCCATGAAAAATTGGAAGGAATTAAAGTGCCCCTGAAGACACGCGAAGACCTTGCCAGAAGGGATAACAGCAAGTACTGTGCGTACCACAAAGAAAGCGGCCACAAAACCAATGGCTGCAAAAGTCCGAGGTATGAGGTAGAGTATTGGATCCACAAAGAAAAATTGAAAGACTTTATGAAGTCTGAGAAGCAGTCAGAACAAACCAGGGACATGGGAAGTCAGTCAAAGAGGTAGAGAATGAGACTCCTGGGATAATATACATCATTTATGGAGTCGGATCGAATGAAGACCAGTCGCACAGGTCCCGCAAGTGAAATCTGCTGGATATGCGAACACAACCCGTGGACAAGGACGTACACGTTTTCTATTCAAGAATTCAGAACCTCATTCCCACTTTGACCTTCACGGATAGGGACTTAGACGGAGTCCGAGCGCCACATAATGACTCCTTGGCCATCTCTGTGTCCATCGCAAAATGGGAAGTAAAGAGAGCCCTCGTTGACATAGGATGCTCGCTCAACGTTCTGTTTTACAATGTTTTTCGCAGCAAGGACCTCAAGGATGAAAGCTAAACGCCATCAGAGCCCCCATTGATTGGATTAAGCGGGAAGAAGTGCTTACTTGTCGAAAATATAAGGCTAGCTAGAGTAGCCGGAGAGCCACAACTAAGGAAGGTATTATTTCTAGCCTTCATGGTGGTAGATGCACCATCATCCTACAACCTCATCCTGGGAAGACCGTGACTACACCAAATGGAAGCAGTGGTTTCCACCATTCACCAGTGTGTTAAGTATACTGCTAACAACCCAGAGGATACAATACGTGGAAACCAACTTACAACATGAAGCTATCACTATGCAGCACTGGAATAGATAGAGTGCTCCCAGATCTAGCTACATCATGCAGAGCAGCTTGACCCAATGCAAGGCCTAAAGGCGGAAGAGGCACCATTTTCGAATTGTACAGGAGTAGTCAACTCTCCCTCCCAGCGAATCGTAATGGCAAGACAAGCGAGAACACATCCCCCCGATATTCTGTCAGTGCGGTGATCCGCCACTCTATAAGGTTTGCTCTTCAGTGACCTATGTAACGCCTCGACAGTCCGTTAAATGATCTGCGAAAGCTATTCGAATTCGTTTTGAGGCCAAGATCAGTTTATCTCCAACAACAATTAGTTTGCTTTACGTTGTTTGTTTCCCTTTTCGTAGTCAATATTGAGTTTAGATTTATTAAGATACTTATGCGATTCACAATCATTTAAGAAATAAAACAAGAATTTCAAAAACAAATTCTATTGATTATTGGAAAAATGTAACAACAAGCACCTTGAGGCGGCTACAAAAAACTACATACTGTGAACGCCCTGAGGTGGATACAAAAGATTACATACTGCGAACGGTCTGCAAGTGAGAGCAAAGATAAAAGTTGCTCGACCCCTTCCGAAGACGGCAGGGGAGTCAAGAAAATGGAAGATGCTTGACCCCTTCCCAAAATAAAGACAAAGTGTAAGATGGGATTGAAAGGACTGAGACGGATTGCTCCGTCACATCACCCCATGGATACACCCTTGTTGAGGCGTTGAACACCTCCCAAAGAGCTTTGATCTTCTTCAGGAACATCTCACCCCTTCTTACTTCCTCGAATGGCTTCGAAGCGGGTGGATAGGATGGTCGCAAGAGGTGTCACAATGTTGTGAAGGGAGGCCACTTTTCACACATGCGATACCCGGTGTAGCTGAGAGATACCACACCCGGAGACATCGCACATCAACAACACTTCGATCAGCCGCGGGATCTGAGCACATGAAGATACAAGTGGTACGGTGTAACACCAGGGCATCTCCTCTGGTAATAAATTTGTATTACTTCTCTGTGATTTGAAAAATATTTATGAGACCTCAGTGGATCAACTACGTTCCCACCCATATCAGGTGACTCATGCATAATGACAACTTTCGCCATGCCTGAACAACATAAACATCAGAACACTCAGAGATTCCAGACATGGAGATACGGCTTCAGCCTTTGGAAAACCCAAAACATCTTCTTCAGCCTTTGGAAAATCTAAAATGTCTTTTCCAAACAAAAACATTATAGGAGATAAACTCTGTGAAAAATATTGCCTACAACGATTGGGAAACACCATTATATAGACGTAATGGTTCACCAAACGAACACTCAAACATTAAATGTCAAACATTGAATAGTGTTTGGAAAACAGGAAGATGACAGTTCCCAAGGAAACTATGGAGAACACGTCAATCAATTAATGACGTTGCACGCAACCCCATCAATTGGACATTGATCTCCGAACCTAATCAGGGAACCTAGCTGGTGATGACTAGCGACGAAAGCTTCGAGTCAAACCCTGGGCTTGTAGCCCCAATGCAAGGGTGTAGATAGTCTAAAAGGCAGCAGCCCAGTCAATTCTGAACTGATTCTGACGGCTCGCCACTGGACCACCGCTATTCAGTGTGGCCGCCGAATTACCAACCCTAGACTTGTAGCCTCAACGCAAGGGTATATATAATTTAGAAGGTGAGAGCCCAGTCGGTCCCAAACTGATCTCGACGGTTTGGCACGGGACTGTTGTTTTTCAGCACGGCTATCGAAACACTCTCAAATTGGTAGCCTGGTGCACTCAGGTGTAGATAATTTGGATGGTGGGAGCTTAGACAGTCCTGAACTGATTCTGATGGCCTGCCACAGGACCATTGCTTTTCAACGTGATCGCCGGACCCTCTCAAATTCGTAGCCCCCACCGCGTAGGGAAGGCATCACTGGTTCGAAAGGTGGGAGCCTAGTCAGTCCCAAAATGATTCCGGCGGCTTGCCACAAGACCACTACTCTTCAGCCTGGCCGCCAAATTCTTACTCCCTGAATCTGTCGTCTGCCTTGATCGGTCATAAATGATTCAGATGGTAGGAGTCTCAAGCAGCTCGCCACACGGCCTCCGTTGTCCCTCTCAACTAGCGGACACAAATATGAATCTAGCCAAGTCAACACCTTCACGCTCAAACGGATTGACATCCTAACATTGGAAAAGGCCACTCGTGTCAATACAAAGATAGTATAGTCGGTGCCCGCATAAAAGTGATTAGGATGTCGATTCGAGCTTACGATGCCTAACTCAGCATGAGCGCTCTGACACGAACACTCGACCACCATAACTCGCCCAAGGCAACAGTTGCAGCCGACTAGTCAGACAAACACGTGATGACCCAGGTCATTCACAATACAAAGCGATCAAGCCCTCTACCATAGATAGACCAGTCAACATCCTATTGATTCAACTAGTCTATGCCAAAACAAGACGATAAGGCAAAACGGAAAAGCATGCAATAGAGACAAAATTGCTCCTAATCAGGAGAAAGCACGAAAATAGAAGAGTTAGGCCAAATAGAAACAAGGGCGGAAATTGCATCCATATGCGCTTCAACCTGGACGTTAGGGACCAAATCATCCTATTTGTCTGACAACGCAGAAGAGAGAAACAAGTCTACATATGACATCTTCTTATAACGATCAATGTCCCACTCCAGATGTTCCTCCTTTATCAATGACAAAAGCTCAAACCGGCCATGTACGACTCAGCAGAGCTCACATTTGCCTTGTTATTGGAGAAGCTCTTCCTCTCGCACCTTTGCATCAATAAGTTCGCGCTCCAGCAGCTCCTACTTACTAGTCAATGCATCAACCTGAGACTGCTATGTGGTTAGACTGCTCTTCACAACACTAAGTTCATGATACCCCAGCTTCAGCTGGTCTTCAGCCTTCCTAGCTTCTCGAGCATAGAAATCCACATCGGATTCCAACTGTTGCTTCTCAGTGTTTTGGAACGTGGTCCATCAGCCAGCTGTGACGCCTACTTATATGTTTCCTTGAAGCATACTCTATATCCACTTCTTGGTGCCGGACCTATGAGCTCATTTTCACCAAGTTCGGTGCAAATAGGTTTATCCGCGCATCAAGATGAAGTGTCCCCTGATCTAGAACTATTCCAACACCACCTTTCACGGTCACCAGCGTCCTCAAACTCTCCTCCGTGGCTTTTTCTTTATAAAAACAATCGATTCTTTACCGTGAGATGACTCAACAGGATCCGGAGGCAGAGGAGGAAGCGAAATATCCAAAGGGCCCTCCAACACTTTTAACTGTGGCCCTCGATGAGACGATGAACCACGCAAACTACATGAAACACGACCAGTTCCACGACCACTCTTAGGCAAATCATCAGTAGGGCGATCATATTCCATTACCTCGGGCGAATATTCAAAAGGGTTTTCTATCAGAATGGCCCCACACGAATCAACGCCAGTAGAAGCTGCCATTGCAATCCGCACCAAATGGCCATTCACAGCCTTGACCTGCGCGTCACTAATTTTTTACTCATCTGTGACTCCTGCCAACCGCAGATAATCTTCCTGCAAGCTGAAAATGTTAGACTCCGCCTCAACAGTCCTATCAGACTCCCTCTCATTTCTCGATGGAGTGGGTCGTGCCAAAGATGAACCAGTTCTAACACATGACTTCTTCATAAAGGAAGCAAGCGTCTCAGGCGGCTACTCCACATCAGACATGACATGAGCATTGGCCCTAGTAGCCTTCCTCTTTCTGGAAGAGCCCCATCTTCCAACTTGATGCACGCCTCTCGGTACAACATGGGGTTACGTGCCAATTGTTACACAGTCCACTGCGGATGAAGTTGGAAATTTTGATTACATCAATCACCTCCCTTTGAGGTAAGTCACGGAATTTGTCCATGGTGGTTCGCTCCTCCAAAGTAAGAGGTAGTGGGGAATCTCCCTATAGAAGAACATGAGCAACTGTTAGTCAATCTATCGTCAAACACATCAAAGTTGCAAGAAAATAGTCGAACTTACGAAACAGTCTGAATTGTCGAGTAGACAACCCTTGCATCGGAAATACTTCGAATCTGAAGAGGCCAAGAAATAAAACTTCTGCAAGAACTTGAAGTCATCAGGCAGTCTACCGAAGCACTTCGGTGTCATTAACTTACAGACAACATTGCTCTGTAGCCGAGGAGTGATAAGCAACTGGATTACCCGCGATGTCACGCTAACACCGGCCTCCTTAGCACGGAACAAAATCATGAGGATAACCCTATATCCATTGGGTCTTAACTGAGTCAGTGGAATCCTTAACATATCCAAGAACTCCCAGATCACGTCCAGAACTGGGAAACACACTCCAGTTTAAAACATCCCACCGTGTAAACATATAAGACCATTCGGAGGTGACATTGGCGTCTGGTCGCCCGTTAGAAGGTACAACGAAAAATCCTTTGGAACTCCAAACCTAGTACGAATGTTAGCAAGACTAGGTTCAGACAACAACCTGTCTTAAAAACAATCTAGGCCCTCAGCCAAGACATCATCATCAAGAAGATCTTCTCGGGCCATGGGGAAGACAAACAAACTCTTCTAACCAGAACAATATATTTGAAACTAAGAAAAGTAAAAGAGTCAGATGCAGCACTGCAGATGACCTATATAGGCGATGGGTTCCCACCGAACCAACGCACGTTCAATTAATGCAGCGCGTGGCTCAAGCAACGATTCAACTTCAATCATCTTGAACGACACATCCCTTCTAGATATGACTTAGTGAACCGATGTGACAACCCACTAACTCGAGGGGAGTAACTAATGATACATAAAAATGATCACGCCCCTAAGCCGTACATGTGTCATGATGATCTCGAGGAACTACGTGTTCAAGCAACAGCCCAATACGGATCCAGCCCGAGCGGTTCTCAGCCTGCCAGACAGACCCGGACTCTCACAACATGCTAGGCCCACACGTCTCACAACATGTTAGGCCCACACATCTCACAACTATCCTCGATACCCGTAAGCCCTTTTCAGGCAAGTATCTCGAGGATCTGCTTTCGATAGGCAACCACAGCTGCTCTTTGCTCCCAACTAGAAAGCAAACACCAAAGTATCTTCCACACAGGGAAACTCTCTTCCACGAAATGCTCTCTGATTGGGAACTATCTCTCACGTATCTAGGAGCACGGAGCTAACATGGAACTTCCCTCCTACAATACGACTCCTAATTAGAGAGAGATCTCCATGAAGATCTCCTCCCTAATCTACGCCTATGATGACTTGGTTAAACCAGGACTCCTTGCACTATAAATAAGACATGTGGTTGGTAAACTAAGATACGCTACAAATTCCTTGTTACAACATTACACCTTCCTCAGATGTTTGTCTGACTTTAGCATCGGAGTGTCATCGGCCACCCCACGGTGGTCTATGGCTCACGTGTGCTACTTGTGCATGTCAAACAGGTCAGAAGGACTAGGTCAGAGCAAGGAGCGAAAAATGACTGGATCAATATCTTTTCTAAGGGGAGTTGTTTTCCACCGTTGAAGTCAGTTACTGGATGACTATCTGGGGTCAATGTCGTTTCGTTCAGTTGCATGCTGCGTAGCGTGCGAAGAAACATGACATTCATTGAGCTCCCCATATCAATCAAAGACCTCCTTACCTCCCAGACTGCGAAGGAAATTGTTACAACCAGGATGTCATTATGCAGGTGTTGTATGCTTTGGAGATCCTCCTGTGTGAACGTCAGAGGCACAGATGAGCCTCGCCTTTGCTCATGTTGCGTCAAATTCTCACCACATATAGCTTGAATCCTTATACCGCGCAAAGCCTTTTTTCTGAACCTATTGGATAGTTCAGACTCATAATACGTAACATGAAGCACATGTATTTTGTCGAGTGGTGATGCCTTGTAACCGGTTCTCGCCGACTATTTTTTTTAGAGTGAAGGAGTTTTGAGCCTCCTTCGTCGGACCTGACATGTTTGTCAGAGAGTCCGTCGCGACTATCGTCGACGCAGGGGTATGAGCTGGATGCTCGTGCGCGACAGGAATTGCTGGGAGAAATAGTATAGGGATCGATCAAGTGTTGGACGTGTTCCCTGGTTCTCCGTCATCGCATGACCTTGTGGTCACCATCTATTTGGATTATTGTAGGAGACAACGCTTAGTCTAGAATTAAGAACTATGTCATCCTAATGGATGACGCCAAACTGATGCAGTCGTTTTTCACTCCCTACTCTGACCTAGTCCCACTGACCTGTTTGACTTGCACAAGTAGCACACGTGAGCCACAAACCACCGTATGGTGGTCGATGACACTCAAATGCTAAAGTCAAACAAGGATATGATGAATTTGTAATGCTGTAACAGGGAATTTGTAGCATACTTTAGCTTACCAACCTCATCTCTTATTTATAGTGCAAGGAGTTCTGATTTAACCATGCCATCATAGACATAGATTAGAAAGGATATCTTCGTGAAGATCTCTCTCTAATTAGGAGTCGTGCTGTAGGAGGGAAATTTCATGTTAGCTCTGTGCTCCTAGATGCACAGGAGATAAGTTTCCAATCCGAGAGCATTCCCTGGAAGGGAGTTTCCCTGTGTGGAAGATACTCTGGCATTTTCTTCCTAGTTGGAAGCAAAGAGCAGCTGTGGTTGCCTGTCCGAAGCAAATCCTTGAGATATTACCTAAAAAGGGCTTACGGATACAAGGATAACTGTGAGACGTGTGAGCCTAGCATGCTGTGAGAGTATGGGCCCGCCTGGTAGGTTTAAGTTGAGCGGGCTGAGAACTGCTCGAGCTGAATTCGTATTGGTCTGTTGCTTGAACCCGTAATACACGTGTGTGGTTTAAGGGTGTGACCGTTTTTATTTATTATCAATAGCAAAATGGAAAATCAAGAGAGTATTGATCGATACCGGCAGCTCAACAAACCTATTATACCTAACAACTTTCAGAAGGGTGCAGTTCACCATTAAAATGCTCTCACCAAGCGATTAGTCTATGGTAGGATTCATCGGAGAAGAATGTAACCCATTGGGAATGATCTGATTACTAGTCGAAGCGGGAGAACCAGGCAAGTAGCGAGTGCTAATGACAAATTTTTTCATCATGGACGCTCCCGCTGCATATAACATGCTACTCGGTATATCATGGATACACGAAATGGGTGCAATATTCTCCACGATGCACAATTGCGTGAAGTACTACACCAATAACAGCGTTGGAAGAATAGAATGACACCAACCAACAACCCAGGAGTGTCATTTTGCTGCTATAAAGACTCCTCACAAATAAATCACCGCAACGCCTGGAAGAGTTTTCGTAGCTATCCGATGAAACAAATTTGAATACTCCAAATGACAACATGGCTCCAACCAGTCTGCGAGATCGACCCAACACCGGAAGAAGAAACGGTTGAAGTCTATTTAGACAATGAAACTAAAATGGCAGTCTGGATCGACACAAAAATCAAACCTGAACTCACCATGAAGCTGATCCAACCGCTAAAAGATAACCAAGATGTTTGCTCGTGGATGATAAAAGATATGATGAGAATATATCCATCTATCATTTCCCACAAATTACAAGTGAATCCAGACAAGAAATCGGTTAGACAAAAAAAAGTCCAGTAGCATCGGTGGGCAATCAGGCGATAAACGAAGAAGTACATTGATTGCTTAGCGCAGGAATGATACGGGAAACTCACTATCAGGATTGGCTGGCAAATACGATGCTAGTAAAGAAGAAGAATAATGAGAAGTGAAGGGTGTGCGTGGATTACAGCAAATTAAATAAAGTCTGTCCCAAAGACAACTTCCCACTCCCGCAAATAGACGAAATAGTGGACGCAACTGCCAGACACGAGATGTTGAGCTTTATGGATGCGTACTCCGGGTATAACCAAATACAAATGTACCCCCTCCCCTGAACCAGAAAAAAATCTTTCATAACAAAAAGGGGAACATGTTGTTATCGAGTAATGCCATTCGGGTTGAAGAACGCAGGAGCAACGTATTAACAACTAGTAAATAGAATGTTCAGAAATCAGATCAGCAAAATAATGGAGGTTTGCATCGATGACATGCTCGTCAAAAGCTCGCACAGAACAAACCATGTTGCGGACCTCAAACGTGTTTTCGCGCAACTTCGAAGGTACAAAATGAAGCTAAACCTAAAGAAATTCACCTTTGGAGTGAAATCAGGGAAGTTCCTCGGGTACATGGTCAACCAATGAGGAATTGAAGCCAATCCAAAGCAGATACAAACGCTTCTCAACATGCAATCGCCAAAAAATCAGTGGTGTTCAGTCTTGACGGGAGGATAGCAGCTCTAAACAGATATATTTTCTGGTCATCAGACAAGTGTCTACCTTTCTTCAAAACCTTGAAAGGGAACAAGACATTTGAATTGAATGACGAATGTGAAAAAGCCTTTCAAAACCTTAAGACATACATGGGATGTACGAAGTTGCTAACAAAGCCAAACACAGGAAAAACATTGTATCTATACTTGTATCTAATCACGCAGTGAGTTTAGCACTAATATGAGAAGAAAAAAGGTATAGAAACTAGTGTACTACATCAGCAAAACACTCGCAGATGTATATATCAACTATCCGGCCCTAGAGAAACTGGATGTCGTTCTGATCGTGTCATTAAGGAAATTGCGACCATACTTCCTGACACACCTGATCACTGTCATGACTGAACATTGCTTCGATCACTAGTACACAAGCCAAATTTATCAGGAAGAATGGTAAAATGAGCAATATAACTCGGATAGTTTGACATTACTTATGCCCCCATAACTGTTACCAAAGCTCAAACATTAGCATATTTCATCGCTGAGTTCACAGGAAGCAACAACCAACCCAGGGACAAGGAAAACAAAACATAACAGCCTGAATTGATCCCTGAAGGACGATCCTCCATTGTGACGGGACATCTATTGAATCAGGAAGCGGAGCCGGAATAATTTTATACAACTCGAAAGGCATAGCATTGGAGAAGGCGATAAATTCAATTTTGAAGCCTCTAATAGTAAAGTTGAGTACGAAACTGTGATAGTCCTACAGTTAGCAAAACACCTAGGAATAAGAGACATTAACATCTTTATGGATTCCAGGTTGGTGGTCACTCAACTAAGCGGCGAGTTCCAAGTGAAAGACGCTCGAATGAAAGCCTACTACCAGAGAACCATAGAACTAATAAAAGGCTTCCGAAATGCCACCATCCGACAATATGCACGAGCAGAAAACAAAAGAGAAGACGAGTTAGCTAAACATGCCTCAACAACAAAGGATAATAACAATCCACTTGCATGACGCAAGGTAGCTCCATACTAGAAAATCAGCCGGAAGAAGCATGCACGTAAACCAAGGTATTAATTGGATTACTCCAATCCTGGCGTACATTTTCAACGGAGAACTCCCAACAGACAAGATGGAAGCCAAGAAATTATGGAAGTGGGTAGCCAGATATACAATGATAAATGAAAAATTGTTCAGGTGGTCTGCCACGAACCCGTTGTTGAAATGCCTTACACCAGGAGATGTCGAATATGTCCTGAAAGAAATACACTACGACACATGCGAGAATCACACGTGGGGAAGAACATTGGCCCATAAAGCTCTAACATTAGGGTATTACTGGCCCACGATACAAGCGGACACTAAGAAACTAGTTCGTAGATGCGACAAGTGCCAAAGATTCTCCCCGTACGTTCAGATGTCAGGACAAAGTCTGATTCCAATAAGCAGCCCATGACAGTTCGCACAATAGGAAATGGACATTGTAGGACCACTCAACGTCCAACAAAAAGAAATTTCTTATCGTAGCATCAAATTACTTCAAATGGGTTGAAGTAGAACCCCTCACAAAAGTAAGGGAAGTGCAAGTCGAGAAATTTCTCTAAAGAGACATCATTTGCAGATTCGGAATCACAAGAGTAATCGTTACGAACAATAGAAAACATTTCAAAGGCAAAAGGGTCAAGGAGTTATGCAAGAACATGAATATCCAACAACACTTCTCTGCACCAGCTCACCAGCAAGCAAACGAGCAAGCCGAAGTCACTAACAGAACAATTTTGGAAGCAATTAAAAAAAGACTCGAGGCAACGAAAGGACTATGGACGTCTAAGTTACTTGGTGTCTTTTGGGCATACAGGACAACAAAACGAACTCTGACAGGAGAAACAACTTTCACACTTGTTTATGGGTCGGAAGTAATGATACCCGTGGAGGTCGGAATGCCAACAATCTGAACCGAAGAATTCCGCGTCGAGGACAATGCCGAAACATTAAGAGTCGGGATGGATCTCACAAAAGAAAAATGAGAACCAGCCTCCATTAAAACATTAGCGTACCAACAATGCACGACAGGGTACTATAACAAGAAGGTACGGAACCGAAACTTCAACGTTGGAGACTGGGTGTTACGAAAGGTTCAACTAAACACAAAAGAGCCCGACGCTGAAAAGGTTAACCCGAACTGGGAAGGACCCTATCGAGTGATAAAAAATCAACAAACCATGAACATACTGGTTGGAAGACAAAGAAGGTGAAACGACACCCCGACCATAGAATGTAGAACACATAAAAACTTCTTGCTTGATCAACCATGAAGTAAAGTATCGAACATAAGAGCTAGAATTTTACGTCGACTGTAATGTACGATATCGTAATCCGAATGAAAAACAAGATTTTGTAAACTAAAGTTGCCATACGACTAGAATGTCAAGTATCGGAGCTACCAAAATTTGGACAACAAAAGTCGAAGGTCTCCCATAAAACTCACAAATAAAGGCTAAACAAGCTAGACATATGGGACACAAAAATGCGAAGTAACAAATTTCCATTTATCTTCTAAAAAAAGAGATTATAAAAAGAAAAAAAAATGACAACTAAGAGGAATCACTATCATGCACAACATCTTCAGGAAGCATAGGTCAACAGGCTCTTCGATATTTGGATCACCGATCGAATCCGAAGCAACCTCTTCAACATCATCAAACTCCTGCTCAACAAGGCTGTGGTAGGGAGATATGTTCAAACCGCGCGTTTCCAGAAAATCTAGAAAATCATGGCTACCTTCAACCACTCTCTTAAAATTTGCGACCTCCATCGACTTCAACTTCTCCCTAACAATCGACAGCTCAGCTTGAGTAGACGCTAACTCCTTGTCAACATCGGCAAGTTTGGCTGCAACCGTCAACTTAGTATCAACAAACTCGATATTCAGCTCAATAATATGGGCGGTAGCAACCTTCAACTTGTCAGAGCACTCATTGACGGAGTGAACAACCTCGTCACATTTGGCCTTTCGGTCAGACACTCTTTCTAAGAACCAAATGGGAACACAGCCGACACAATTCCACCTCGGATGTCTCGAGGTTGGAAGCAAATGCATCACACGTAGCCTCGAGTTCCCTCAGCAACTCTCGCGCAGAATCCGCAGCCTTGTCATGTTCCGTGCACTGTGCCTTCAAAAAATCCATTCGATGAATAACATGAGAGAGAACCTAAATGTGTCCCGAAAGCTTCCGCTCGATATGAACAGCCTGATCAGAAGATACCTTACTATCTGATCCCATAACGGCTGTGTAATTAAGATGGGTAATCCCCTCCATAAAATGTTGGAGGCCATCGTCAATATGACAACTTTGTTGACGCACGGGCATAGGAGCTTTGTTATCTAACTGCCAGTGACAACCGCCAATAAAGTTGTGAACACTATCATCAGCCTCAGAGGGCTAGAAAGTCTTGCCAAGAACAGGAAGAGCAGGGCAAGAACCGAAAGCAGCAGAGCGAGAATTGAAAAGAGAAGGGCGAGAAGCAAAAGGAGCAGCATGAGCTCCCGAAGCACAAGCAACAACAGAATGCGTAGCAACTTGATCTTCGAGATTAGTCGAAAAGCTGCTTGTGATCTCGAGAATGAGCAGCAACTTGATCCTCTATCGACGGATCATAATCAAAATCATCCAAAATCTCAGTACCTTTCGGATTAGTCGATAGCCAAACGCCCATCTGAAGCATTTTATTATCAATGATGTGAGAATTTTCAATCGACATGCCGACAAAATCCGGCAATCCGTAGGTAGCAACAAGCGTCTTCTCATGATCATCCAACGGGTGGAAACTTGTTTCTTACTTACCTCGAGGACTCAGTTTACCTCTTCATCCTCACGAGCAGAAGAATCATCACCAGAACCACGACCCCCTTCTTAAGAGAGGCAAGATGAGAAGGGGTCTTGGCGGAGTCAAGAACAACATAGGCAATTTTTTTCCTCTTCGAGACACGACCATAACTAACGACCAATATCTTAGAGGGGCTAGGAGGTCTAGGACCTTTCCTTTTCTTAGCAATAGGAACAACGTTCCTAGGACCTCGAGCAGAAGTAGAAGCAGGGATTCCTACATTGCCAAAGCGCACAACGATAACCTCAAAAGCAATGCATGCCCTACCCGGCAAGAACAAACTACTACGGAGTTCTACCGATACTCAGGGAAGATTACAAAACCGACGACGAAAGTCATGCTCTTCCAAAGACAGTGACAACTCAACCTTCTTAGGCTTCCAAAACGATCTCAGAATCTGATCCCCGCAAAACATAAATGGTTAGAAGAAAGAGAGGCATAAAACCTGGACCTTGACCAACCCACATACTCCTCTCACAGATCCTCGAAATAGAGAGGAAAACACAAGCGATAAGTGTAACTAGGGTCCACACTAAACCCTGCCAGGGAATGCAAAAACCTAACATTCATAGGGATGCGAGTAGCATCAGCCCTCGCCGCGGTCGAAATCAATACCTTCCAACCATTAGGAACAAGTTGAGCCGAAACAATTCCAACCAAATTCAAATACTCTCAGATTATAGAAGGAGCCGAAAGCTTGAAACCAACATGAAACATACCTGGATACAAAGCAATGTATCCAAATCCCCGGGGAGAACAATCTCAAAAGCATTAGACAATGAACAATTGTGACGGATGTTGTCCAGCGTCTCGCGCTCTTAAGCATAAAGAAAGGTTCACAAACGGCAAAAGCGTCACCACCCAAAACTTTGGAGTTAGACATAACGAAAGGGACAAATTCGAAAAACCAAAAGGTTAACAACCAAAAAACGAAAAAGATGTAGAACAAAGAAGAACATACGCCAAGCCCCTCCTTTTTATAGGAATGGGCAACGAATGGACCACTCTTGGAGAACATGTAGAGTATGAGAACCGCATGAAATCCCAAAAATTGTGCCAAAACAAACAAGCGGATGGAACAACTGAGAGAAAGCAGCAGTGACAGATAGCAAGGGCACTAACCAAGCCATAATGTTGTGATAAAAAACAAAACCGCTACACAGTTTGTGAATACTTGAACATACCCACTAACTGAGGGGGGGGGAGTAGTTGATGATACATCAAAATGGATTGATTATCATGATCGTACATGTGGCATAAATCCCCATCACGAGAATACAACGCCCAATCCATTAGGTCAACTCATAAAGCCCAAAAGGATTGAGGACAATTATAGAGGCCCAAATAAACCCACTTCTAAGGAAGCGTAGGCGAGATTCGAGTCCAGGCCTAGACGAATCAAATCCCAAATTCAAGCCCGTCACATGTTCTTTCATCAAGAGGAAGAACGTTGCACCAATAAAGAGCAGTGGAGGGACCTACGCCTCCACGAACGCATCTCCATTAAGGAGGAGACTATTACATAAACATTTTTTTTCGTTGCATCTCACATGTTTAATTCACGTAAAGAATTAACTACAACCATTATAAAAAGTATAGGAAACTTTCGACAAATGTTGCAACTTTACCTAAGTTTTGTCCAGATTTACTTCCTTCTTCCAACAGAGTTATTGACTTAAGCATCGGAGTGCCTTCGGCCACCAAAAGGTGGTCTTTGGCAGTCTAACAGTGGTTTTGCAGGTCAAACTCACAAGATGACAATTTTTGGATACATCATATTCGTTTGAGCTCCATTTGAGCTGAAATTTTGAAGAAAATCAAAGACCAACTCGTTTCATTTCGACATGTGTGCCTTGAGATCTGTGCATAGTGGGATAAAGGTAATATATCTATTAATATCATGGAGCAAGAAAGGCGAGAACATTGGATCCTAAACTGGCAGTAAAAGCCCAATTAGTCTTTTTAGCCCAATAACCCATAGAAAAAAAAGTCATTGTTATAACTCATAAGAAGCCATGTGGTAGCATGATGAGGAAAAAAAAATATCAATCATAAATTTTATTTGCATCAAGTGGAACTCGAGTAATTATATAAAAAGGGGAAATGGAGTTGGGGGTTCATTTTCCATAATAATTGTGAAGCATTAGTCAAATGAGGTGGGAGATTGTTAGGCAATGGTGGGTGGCAACCATTGTTGACATAGTTAGGCCACCCACCACATCTTCTAGTCAAGAATGGTGGCTAGGTGGGTGGCAACCACCATTGTGGACTTCTTCCTCACCAACCAAATGGAGAGCCTATAAAAGGCCTCTCCCATTCCTTGTTCTATTCATCCCAAATCCCACAAGGATCATCCCATCCTAAGCTCAACCTCAAACCATCCCAAATTTGTTAACAGCTTAGGAAAATTAAGCTTGTGAGAGAAAAAGATTTAGAGTGTTTTTCTCGGGTGTAATTGGGTTGTGGGTAGTGAGTTGAGAGTGGTTGTAAACACTTGTATTTCTCCATTAGTGAAGGTTTGCAGCAGCCCGTGGATGTAGCCCAAGTTTTGGGTGAACCACGTAAATTGTGTGTGTTCAAATTATTTAGATTTGTGTTAAAGTACTGTTCACAGATAGACATAGTACTGTGCACTATTCATACGTACGGTACTATTCATCTGTACGAATAGTTCACACATACGATACTGTTCACACCCGGTGGTTAGCTTCCGCAGCAACACGAGGGTATCCCTCGTGTGGTACCAACATTTGGTATCAGAGCTTTTGTCAGATTTGGGTGGTAAAGCTCAAATTTGAGGTGTTTGGTCCTGAGAGAAGCTAGTGGAGGAATGACTTCTACCAGCGGCACAGTTAAAGTTGGGAAGTATGAGATTGAGAAGTTCAATGGGAAGAATGACTTCTCCTATTGGAGGATGCAAATGAAAAATTTGCTAATCTCACAGAAATTGCACAAAGCTTTGGCGGGTAAAGAAAAGAAGCACAAAGATATGTCTGATGAGGATTGGGAAGAGTTAGATCTTGAAGCACGAGCGTCAATCATTCTATGCCTTGAAAGGGATGTTGCTTTCTTGGTTGATGGTGAGGTAGCGGCTGCGGACGTATGGTCAAAGTTGGAGGCAAACTTCATGACGAAGACTCTAACAAATCGGATCTATTTGAAGTCCAGATTGTATACTTGCAAGATGGAGGAAGGTTCACCAATCCGGGAGTACATCAACAAGTTTGTTAGGTGTATATCAGACTTGAAAGACATTGATGTGAAGGTAGATGATGAGGATCAAGCACTTCTACTACTTCTTTCGTTGCCGAAGTCTTATGAGAACCTAGTACAAACATTGATGCTTGTGGGTGACAATCTTACCATGGATGAAACTAGAACGTCACTTCTAGCGGATGATCTTCGGAAGATTGCAACTAGTGGCATGGCTACTGGTGGTAACAAGGAGCAAGCACAAGGGTTGTTTGTAAAAGGCAGAAGCAAGGGAGGAAAGTCTAATTCAAGTTCTAGACCTCTTGCTGAAAGGTCGTGTTTTAAATGCGGTGAGCTTGGGCATTTCAAAGCAAATTGTCCTAACAAGAGAGCAGGATGGAAGAAGAAGAAAAACAACAACAACAACAGAAAGGCAGAAGGGAAGCAAGAGGCTGGTTATGCTTTGGAAAAAGGGAGCAATGATGATTGCTTCTCCGTCACATGTGAAGAAGAAATCTCCGACAAGTGGATTCTTGATTCTGGTTGCTCGTACCATATGTGTCCAAATAGGAAGTGGTTTACTACCTATAGAAGCATTAATGGTGGAACCGTGTTGATGGGGAATAACCATTCTTGTAAAACGGTGGGGCTTGGTTCTATTAGAATCAAGATGCATGATGGAGTGGTAAGAACTCTGATAGATGTGAGACATGTCCCTGATTTGCGGAAGAACCTTATTTCTGTTGGTGCTTTGGACTCCGGTGGCTGTAAGATAGTTACATGGAATGGAGTGAAGACGGTTGTTCGTGGTTCTTTGGTGGTAATGAAAGGTATTCGTCAAAGAAATCTTTATGCTCTTTTGGGTACGACGGTGACAGGAAGTACAGCAGTTGGAACTAGTGGAAGTGATGGAGACCCATATGAGTGCACTCGGTTATGGCATAGGCGGCTTGGGCATATGTCAGAGAGAGGTCTAGATCTGCTCGGTAAGGAAGGTTTGCTGAAGAATATGAAGAAGCCTCACATGGATTTTTGCGAGCATTGCGTGTATGGTAAAGCACATCGGGTTCAGTTCAAGTCAAGCAAACACAGAAGCAGAGGTATTTTAGACTATGTGCATACAGATGTTTGTGGTCCAGCTTCAGTTACTTCCAAGGGTGGTTCCAGGTACTTTGTCACGTTTGTTGATGATTATTCTAGGTATGCTTGGATTTATTTCTTGAAGCATAAGAATGATGTATTCAACACGTTCAAGAAGTGGAAAGCAATGGTTGAGAACAGAACGGGCAAGAAATTGAAGACACTGCGATCTGATAACGGTACAGAGTATACAGAGGGTGCCTTCAAGGAGTTTTGTGATCAGGAAGGAATTGCTAGACACTGGACAGTCAGGAACACACCACAGCAAAATGGGGTCGCGGAGAGACTGAACCGTACATTGCGGGAGCGAGCAATGTGCATGCGATCATATGCTGGTTTGGGCAGAGAATGGTGGGCAGAGTCGGTTGCTACAGCTTGCTACATTTGCAACCGGTCTCCTCATTCAAAGTTAGATGGAGATATACCTTACAGGGTATGGTCAGGAGAACATGCAGACTATGAGAAACTCAAAATTTTTGGGTGCACATCCTACTACCACGTCAACGAGGGAAAGCTTGACGCGAGAGCCAAGAAGGCAATATTCTTGGGGTATGCAGCAGGTGTAAAAGGCTATCGCCTTTGGTGTGTAGAAGATTCTAAGTTCATAATCAGCAGGGATGTTACTTTTAATGAGAACTCCATGGTAGCTTCTTCGAAAGCTATGGTGCCCGAGGATGATGGTGTTGGGACTTCTAAGTCTCAAGTAGTTGAGATAGAACCTAAAGACCAACCAGGTTCTAGTCGTGTTCAAGAGGAGGATCATGGAGACACTCATGATGAGAGTGATGATGAGCTTGAACATGAGACGGTTCAGCAAGAGAATGTACATGCACTTCAACAACAGCAGCTCGAGGATAGTTTGGCTTCCACTAGGCCAAGGCGAGCATACAAGCAGGTTCAAAAGCTGGGGTCAGACCAGCCTTTGAAACACTATGGGCAGGTGAATTTGGTTGAGTACGCACTCTCGGTGGAGGATGACGAGCCGGTCTCCTTCAAGGAAGCTATACAGAACAGTAATAGTGAGAGTTGGTTGGCTGCGATGGAAGAAGAGATGGAGTCTCTTCGGAAGAACCAAACGTGGGAGGTCGTCCCATTGCCCGAAGGGAAGAAAGCTATTGGTTGTAAGTGGGTGTACAAGAAGAAAGAGGATCCTTCCGAGCTCGGTGGTACAAGGTACAAGGCGAGGCTAGTGGCTAAGGGGTTTGCACAAAGAGAGGGAGTGGACTACAATGAGATATTTTCTCCGGTGGTGAAGCACACTTCCATTCGGGTGCTATTGAGTATTGTTGCTCATGGTGATCTTGAGCTGGAACAACTCGATGTCAAAACAGCCTTCTTGCACGGAGACTTGGATGAGGAAATCTATATGCATCAACCTGAGGGCTACAAGGTTGAGGATAAGGAACGTCAGGTATGTCGCTTGAAGAAATCACTATATGGATTGAAGCAATCTCCTCGGCAGTGGTACAAGCGATTTGACTCCTTCATGCTAAAGCATGGGTTTTCCAGAAGTGAGTATGATTGTTGTGTTTATATTCGGAAACTTCGTGGAAGTGATTATATCTATCTTCTTTTGTATGTGGATGACATGCTTATTGCTTCAAAGAGCAAGGTGGAGATAGATAGGCTGAAATCTCAGCTCAGTAAAGAGTTTGAGATGAAGGACATGGGCGCTGCTAAGAAAATACTGGGTATGGAGATCAGAAGAGAGAGGTCGAACCGTCGATTGTTCTTGAGTCAGAAAGACTACATTGAGCGGGTTATCGCGAGGTTCGGGATGCAAGATGCTAAGCCAGTGGTGACTCCATTGGCTCCACATTTTCGACTCTCTGGTAAACAATCTCCCACTACAGCGGAACAGAAGGCACACATGGAACGTGTACCTTATGCTAGTGCCGTTGGCAGTTTGATGTATGCAATGGTGTGTACACGTCCAGATATTTCACAGGCGGTCAGTGTGGTCAGTAGGTTCATGGCGAACCCGGGGAAGGCACATTGGGAAGCAGTGAAGTGGGTCCTGAGGTACTTAAAAGGTACCGCTGATACGGGTTTGTGCTTTGGTGGAGATACATGTCAGATCCGTGGGTTTGTGGACTCAGATTATGCAGGCGATCTAGATAGACGACGATCTACTACTGGATATGTGTTCAGTATACATGGTGCTCCAGTTAGTTGGCGATCGATGTTACAGTCTACAGTGGCACTTTCTACTACAGAGGCCGAGTACATGGCTATGGCAGAGGGAGTGAAGGAAGCATTGTGGCTGTGGGGTCTTCTAGGGGATTTGGGGATTAAGCAGGATTGTGTGGACTTGTGGTGTGATAGTCAAAGTGCGATCCACTTGGCTAAAAATCAGGTCCATCATGCTCGAACCAAGCATATCGATGTCAGGTATCACTTTGTGCGGGATGTCATAGAGGAAGGTGATATTTCTCTAATGAAGGTGCACACAGATGAGAACCCAGTAGACATGTTAACCAAGGTGGTGACAGGTAGCAAGTTTCAGCATTGCTTGGACTTGCTTCATATCAGCCCATGTTGATTGCCCATGAGGGCGAGGCCCTGCGGGGCGGTGTTAGGGTGAGGTGGAGTCTTCACCCGGTCATAAGAACTACGGTGGCTTGATTCTTGTAAGGATACGTAGGCAGCCATGGACAGAATGCATGGTGCAGCCGGTTGGGTCTTCTGATCAACCTTTGTTGAGGTTCAGTTCTAAAGTGTTTGCAGCTTCTTCTGGAGTTCGTCCAAAATTTGAGGTCTATCAAATGATGTACGAGGTGGAGAATTGTGAAGCATTAGTCAAATGAGGTGGGAGATTGTTAGGCAATGGTGGGTGGCAACCATTGTTGACATAGTTAGGCCACCCACCACATCTTCTAGTCAAGAATGGTGGCTAGGTGGGTGGCAACCACCATTGTGGACTTCTTCCTCACCAACCAAATGGAGAGCCTATAAAAGGCCTCTCCCATTCCTTGTTCTATTCATCCCAAATCCCACAAGGATCATCCCATCCTAAGCTCAACCTCAAACCATCCCAAATTTGTTAACAGCTTAGGAAAATTAAGCTTGTGAGAGAAAAAGATTTAGAGTGTTTTTCTCGGGTGTAATTGGGTTGTGGGTAGTGAGTTGAAAGTGGTTGTAAACACTTGTATTTCTCCATTAGTGAAGGTTTGCAGCAGCCCGTGGATGTAGCCCAAGTTTTGGGTGAACCACGTAAATTGTGTGTGTTCAAATTATTTAGATTTGTGTTAAAGTACTGTTCACAGATAGACATAGTACTGTGCACTATTCATACGTACGGTACTATTCATCTGTACGAATAGTTCACACATACGATACTGTTCACACCCGGTGGTTAGCTTCCGCAGCAACACGAGGGTATCCCTCGTGTGGTACCAACAATAATTAATAAAAAAAAAAAGCATGTCTTTTAATTACACCTTTACAACAAGTCTAGAACCCGGCCTTGACGCTAGGAGTGTGCCAAGCCATGTGGCTCCGCTTATGATTATGGAGAGAGAAAGAATGGGAACTTGACCCACTATGTCATAATTCCCACCAGCTCCCAAGACTTGCAATGAAGTGAGTTTACCAAGTGAAATGGGTAGGTTCCCATTGAGACGATTGTCGAAAATGAAAAGGTTTTGAAGGGCTGGAAGATCACCAATCTTGATGGGATTTTTCTTGTGAGTTGGTTGGAGTTGAGAATGAGGTCTTGAAATTTTTTAAGCTTACCTATGGAAGGTGGGATTGGACCAATAAGATTATTTGATCTAAGATCTAGAGTGATGAGTGAAGAAAACTCACCAATCTCAAATGGGATGAAACCAATGAGATTTGAACGTGAAATAACGAGTTTTTGAAGGGTAGTGAAGTTAGAGAAATTTGAAGGGAAGGGTAGTGATAGAGGGACTGATTGGATGTTTATTTGGGTGACCAAGTTTTGTGGTGAACATGTTATGTAACCCCATTTACATGGATTGATCTGGGAGGTTCCATGAAGGAATAAGAGATGAATAAGAAATGGTACTAGTACTTGTGTGAAGCCAAGTGAAGAGAGTGAAAACTTCATGGTTGCATTCAACCAATATTGGAAGAACAAACAAAGAAAAGAAAAAGAAGTGAGGTTTGAGGGTGGTGGAGGTGAATGTGGTGGTGGTGTTGAAGTAAGAAATGGAGGAGTTTCTGCTCCTCCTCGAGTTTGGTATAAAGATTTGGTTTCCTCAATTTCCAGACCTCTCTTTTCGAGTTTTTTAGCATTGGGTCTCCTCCGCTCTTTATAACTGAACTTTGCCATCACTACTTAGTGTTAGGTGTGTGTTCTCTAGTTCTTTTGGGTTCCTTGGTTTTCAAACATAGATAAATGTACAAAGTGAGTGATAGGACTTAGAGTGAAGTGAAGTGAAGAGACATAATGATTGATTGTCTTATGAGATAACAAAGCTAAAGAAGACAAGAAAAGCAATAACAAAATCCATTTTAACTTCACCACGTGTGGGACAACACGGCTTGACACACTCTGGACGTCAAGGCATCGCTTTCTAAACTTGTCGCCTGAGTAATGAAACTTTCAAATCAACTTACCATATATAAATTTTGTGCTAAATTAAAAAAAAAAAAAAAAACAACTGCACTATTAAAATCACTATATTTTTAGGCACACAAAGTCATGCGAGAATTGAGGTGGTGGAAGTGGAGAAGACAATTGAGCTCCAATATAAATGAAAAATTGTGAGGAGATGAATGTGGAGCCAGGCAATGTTGATAATTTTTTTTTAAAATCATAAGTAGAGTAAGTGGAGAATGTGGTTCAATTCTAATAGCATATAGTGCTGAAAAAGGAAGGATGGAGGAAACGAGAATACTTTAGGTATAACTTGAAAAAAAAAAAAAAAATCCTATTAACAAAAACATCCTTGAACATAATAAATGTTGTGCTACCATTTTCAGTCTCACAAGTAGGTTATAACATCAGGTATTTGATCATATTTTCATCTTACTGATAACTCAAATCATGTAAGATGTTGGGTTGAGATGTGTGCCGAATAAGATGGAAGTCATGATACCAACATCGATGTGCTATCCTAAGCATACCTCCAATGTCCAAATTCATTTTAAATTGACTTTGACTTATGCTCAAGCTATTAACTTGCGACGCGCTATCGTTGGCTACACTTGACTAGCTATTACCAATGTCATGATTTTAGAGAAGGCAATATTGTTTTCCGCACATTACTAAAAAAATTAGGTTTTTAAAAGATGGTGCTATACACAAGGGCGGACTTACTAAGGGGCCAACTGCTTCACCCCGTCAATTTCAAAATATTTTTAATAAATATTTAATCTTTCAAAATATTAATTATATAATGTATAATACAATAATTGTTTATTCAACTATTTCTATATGTTGTTTTTTGTGTAGTGGTTAGAAGCTTAAATTTTTTAATAAACAACCCGAGTTCGATACTTTTTTGAATATTTCTTTATGACTATTGACAATTACTATTAACTATACATTTTTATGCTTATTGATAATTACCATTTTCCATCATTGTTACTCGCTTATTTTTTTAATGAAATTTTGTTAGCAATAACATTTAACAAATTGTTTAGTTTAATAAAAAATTATTTTTGGTTATCTTAGAGTGTATTTTTTTAATGGCTATTGACAATTACTATTTTTGCCATTGTGACATGCCTCTACTTTTTTGTTTTCAATGCACTTTTATATGTAATTGCAAACATTAAAAAATGAATTATTTGTTCAATAGTGGTATAAAACCTTCAAAAAAAATACTTGAAATTAATATCTACAATAATAACTATATAATTCAATGAAAATATATACCATTAGCCAACTCATTCAAAATTTGAGGCTCACATAAACTATTTTTTCTATGAAATTGTATTAGGAACTTTTTATGTTTGTAAATTTCAGATTTGTTAAGCTTCTGCTAGATACTTATTCTATTTATTTTGTGATTTTAGTTATATATTTTAATTATTATGCTCATTGGCCCTTGCTAAGGTTATCGATATTGTGACCTTATTTTGGTTTAAAATTAGACTACATTGGAATCAATTTGGTATATGCAATATACTTTTGATAGTTGTATTTTTTTTGCTCTACCCTTGATAACTACTATTATCAACTATTTGTCATTTTCCCCATTGACTAAAATCTTGGGACGCTACTGGCTACATACCATTTGAGGTATGCAAAATATCATTATAGTAATTGCACACTTTGAGATTTCGCTCATTTAAGCGACGAAGTGGCTTGCAATACCCCTTATATTCCAATGCATCTAAAGCTTGCGAGTCAATCAATCTCCGCCATTCAAATTCCTATAGTTGGTATTTACAAAAAACTCGAAGGTAATTTTTGTCCCGACTGATAAATATCGTTGGACACACATGATACTATAAACGCACCTAGTATGACAAAGAAGGAATTCTTGTATGTTAAATTATCATTGGTTGGTTTCTAGATTTAGAAACCAAATTTTGTAAAAGCATGACAACGTATTGAGTGAAATGCCCAACTGTTGTGCAATTTTTCAGTGGATGGCATGTATCTAGTAGTGATAGTAGACTATTATTTGCTATAATAAGATGGCATCGTTCTTTAACACCACAAGTTACATTATCCCACACCACCAAACCAATTTTTTTAACCTGCTAATCAACACCATCAACATTCTTCTTCTTCCAACATCTTTTTCTCTTATTTCTCTTCACTTCTCTTTTCCTCCCTATCCAGGAGTGCCTTCAACGTAACCCTTAGATATCGTCTCATTTCCTTCAAATCGAAACTGAAGACAAAGTCGAAGAAGAAGAAGAGAAAACGTCTTTACAAGATTCAACTTAGTCTAATCAAGATATTGACCTCGATTACGCCGTCGCCTTCTCATTCTCCTTCCCCTATTTTTTTTCTATTTTCTTCCTCACCCTTGCGACGACCTAGGCGATGATGGGTTCCCCACTCGTAGAGGCCACCGCGAGGGCAAAAAAATTTGACCCTCGTGGAGGCTTTTGTGAGTGGAAAACTCGCAGTTGCGGGGGTACAAGGAGAGGGGTGATGGTCAGTGAGAGAAGAAGAGAGAATGGGAGAGGAAGAGAGAGTGGGATGATAATGGTTGCTATGGCTGTGTGGGAGAAAAAGAGAGAGTGAGATGATGATGGACGAGTGATGATTAGAGAATTGGGTGGTCATTGCGATGGCCACCATCGCAGCCACATCTCCTACATTTCTCGCCGTCGCCGGTCATCTCTCACCATCCCTCACAATAGATCACACCCTTCCATGTTGTTGCTGTTGTGGGAGGGGAGAAAGATTTAGGTTTTGCCTTTTGTGGGTGTTGTGGAAGGGAAAAATTATGGTGTTAGACAGAAAGGGAGTGGTGTGGGAAAGAAAAATTAGATGGGTGGTGTGGGACAGTGGAATATGTGGTGTTAAATAGTCGTTGCCTAATAAGATAGTTTCATCTAAGCCATATAATGCATGCTCAGCTTAGGAATAATGATATTAGCATTTCCAACTTAGGAACAACTTAGGATTTCGTCCTGATATTAGCATTTCCAGTTTTGCCCTATAAAATTATTGATATTTACCAGCGTATCTCGAGAAACCTAATGGCTTAAAATAAAGGGTTAATTGCATTTCCCCCTAAATATATAGCTAATTCAACTTTGCCCCCAATTAACATTCATATTGTACTTTCCTCCATAGACTACGTGCCTTAACTGTCAAACACCTCATATGCCACCATTCTTCCTATTTTGCATGACGAAAGTGCCCTTCACGTGCTTATTACGCCTGATGTGATAGAATGTAAATCCCAACCATTCATTACTTGAACCAGGCACGTGGATGGCTAGGGTTAACTCCTTGCCAGCTCGATTGAAGAGACGGAGAGTGGAGGGAAAACTCCCTCCGTTTTCATTATGTGTGTTCTATTTCTCCTATTTCCTTTCTCCCTGCCTTTTTCTGAAATATCAGAGTAAGAGTAAAATATCAGAATAAAATACATAGCAAAATATCAAAGTTTTCACCTTGACCATAGAAATCAAACTCGTTGTCATCGTCGGCTTCTTGCGCAGCAACGTCGAAGAACTGGAGAACGCCCTGGCTCTTCTCGCTCCGGCCACTGCCACCGGCCTTGTCGGAATCATCTATTTTCCTCTTCGAAGAGTTCTTCATGGTGACTTAATTTCCCTTTCTCTTCATCGCATTCACATCGACGAAGAAACCCTAACATAGGGAGAAATTTTAGAGTGAACACGAGAAATGACAGAAGAGAGAGTGAGTTATTTGATGCCAATGTCGGGATCAAACCAAAACCAAAACTTGTTCAGCCCTCCCAATCTCCATCTTTGTTTCCAAACTTGTTACTGTGATTATAAAAAAAGGGTCCTAGTATTTGGAGTTTGATATCAATGTTTTGGGATTTTGAAGCATCCATGATTTCAGACATGGTTGGTATGGTTGAGATCCCTGTGTCTGCTATCTAATCTTTGTTGATGGATTTTGTGAGAGGATTTGTATGGGTGCTTGATGAAATTTGGGTGGGTGGTGATGGTGACGGTGAATAACGAAAAGAGATTTGGGAAGTTTGAGTGCATGAAGTTTGTGTTCTAACTGAAATTATTGGAATTGGAATTGAGGGTTTTGTGGTAGAGAAGGACAAACTTTGTGAACAAATTAGAGATGGTATGAGTGTTCTGGATTTGGGATTTGGTACATAATCCCTCATTCTGCACTTCGCTCCCAAGTAAAAAAATTGCCGAATTACTGCCCTTACCAATTCTGCCTTACAAAAACAACACATCAACGATCAGTATAGGTATGTCCTTCCACATAACAATCCAAGTTCTTCTGATTACATAATCTGAAACTAACTAAATTTTTTCATCATTAGGAGCTATAATTTTTCCAATGTCAAGGTTATACTAGCAGACATATTGAACCATGACACGGATGAGACATTCGACCGTATGACGGTCATCGAATTGTTTGAGATGTGGTGATGGAGTTTAAGCAAAGTTTGAAAGATTTGTGTCAAGTAATTGAAGTAAGAATTGAAAGGTGCAAAATCTAATCAATAAAGTAGTGTCATTCGCTTCTTGTTTCAAGAACCTTTATGTAGTCAACGTCGTTTCCATTCTTGAAACGCTCTCAATTTGCTGAAAGGAATAGGTTGGGGACTTCAAAACTTTGTGCAGTGTCCATGCCTAACAATGCGGGTGATTTTTCTGAAGTGTCGAAGATTTTCTCAATCGTGAGTCAATCACAAAGCTAACAGTGCAGCTCAAGTGGTTGCAAAGTCGAACTCTGCCGATTTAGCGTTTTCATAAGTATCAAGATGACATTTTGTATTTATATGGTGATGCAATTAGAGGAAATCAATTGACTATACTGACAAATTGAAGTCAGTGATCTAATTTCATTAGGTGTCTGTTTCATTGTTTTGCAGTTCCAGATTGAAGAGCTTCTAAATTTTGTTTTCCTGTTCTTGTTGTTCATGCAGGTTGGGGACCCCATGCATATTTTAGAGTGTTGGCTGAATCAGGAAGGGGTGATCAACAACCTTTTAACTGTCAATGGCCTAAATTCTCAGCACTCGGAGATGGAAAGTGTTTTAATCCAATCTGAACGTGGCTGAGAGACAATGCAAGTCAGTTCATTGAACACATCACCAGTGTGAAATGGAGGGGATGCGAAACACTGATGAGAAGAAAGATAACGAGAACTAGATTCCATTCGAGATGGATCTGTAATAATGTACTTGTGATGAAAGCATTATAGATATTCTGCTTGTTCATCCATTCCATCTTAAACATACAGATCAATTCAAATTTCAGTGTTAAAGGAAGATTAATATTTGGTTAGTAAGCCATAACTGTAACTGTGATCAGTTCAGTTGCAACCAAACTGGCATGATCTTTGTAAATTTTTTGAGCTACAATTTTGCAAAAGCCTGTATCTTCAAGGTCTGATTAAATTTGTCAACTTAAAGGAGATTTGATATAGAGATTGTCAAATTTTGTATACAATTTAGCCTTACGGATGTGCCAATTTCGGCTTCTCAATTCAAGGTTTTCAATAAGGGGGTGTTTTATGAAAAAGTTAGATGCAATTAGCCAATAAAATTATATCTAACTTACATTTGGTTACAATGTGCTAGATGCAATAAGATGATGTTTACATTTGATTACAATGTGCTATTAACATCAAATGAATTTACATTGTTGCAAGAACATCAAACTTTGTTGTAAGAACATTATGCTTTAACATCTAATGTACATGTACTTCTTAAGAAACTTGTCTACTTCAAACCTCATATTCACTTGTTTGATTGTTTTTGTGACACCATGAGATTTGCAAGAAAATAAATTAAGAGTTGTTAATTAGCAGTAACTTAACCCCTTAAAATAATTACTAGCAGGAGCTTAACCCCTTAAAATAAATTTGAATGTAACTTTGCCCCCTGCAAGAACTGACCTAACAGAGTTGCAACTCAAGATTGCCATCAAAACTTGACAAACTTTTCTACTTATTGATGCTTGAATATTTAATCTATAGTGAAATAACATGTAGATGTAGTAGTAGAAGCAGATGGAAGAGTTATTGGTGGTGAAGTAGAAATTGGCAAATTATTCTAACGTCTTAGTGGAAGTTTGAATCACAGCCTTTAATTTTAATTACATCAACTTTGAATCTCATACTTCAGATCATTAAAGAGTATTTTGAGCAGTAAAATATGACATTTTTGAATCTAACACATGCTTTGATCGTCAATGCATGTTGACTGTTAGTCTGAAGGAAAAAGTGCAATATAAATATTAATTAAGAGCAAAACTAAATTGACTATATGTTTTAGGGGAAAAGTGCAATTAACCCTAAAATAAAACACATATTCATCTTCTCCTGCCCACCATCTCGCATCCCACCACTCCCCTTTTTTATCTCTCTGCAAGTCACCACCATCGCACCGCTGGAACCATCTCTCCTTTTTTCTTCGATCTAGCGATTGGAGCAGCAGTTGCCACCTTCTATGCCTCTAGGACACGCGATTGACTAAAAAATTTTGGTTTGAAACAATTTGATTTGTTGGTTATAGAACCATTGTTCGCGGCTACTCCCTTTCGTTGACACTTTGGATAAGTCACGTTCATCTATCTATGGTTGTTGTTTGTGGTGGCGGCGGTGAGATTCTCAAGATCCAGATTCATCTTCGTCCTGATTTTCGAACTCATTATCCTTCTCTCCACTTCCACCGCTGCCGTCACATGAATCCCCTCATCGCTGCTGCTTGCTTAGTGGTGATAAAGCATTACTTCAATGCACAGACCACACAACAAAACAAACTTTCATAAATATCACAGCTGATTCATCCTACATCTACAAGTTCCTCCTCATGAATTGAAATCATCAGTTACCCTTTCTGGAGCAACAACCAACTTGATTATAGTGGGCACCCGAGTTTCAAGCTCAATTGCCCAAGAAATGGTCGACCAGTAATAAAAATTGTTGATCAAAACTAAACTGTCTTCGCCATCAATGCAAACAACCAAACACTCCAGATTGCAAGAACTGATTCATGGAGCGATAATTGTCTAACCGGACCAATTGTTAACACTAACCTCCCCGCAACGTTTCACAATTGTGAGTTGGAGCTGGGAAAGAAGAACAAATTGAATTGAAAAGTTCTATTAAATACAAAAATAGGAAGAACAAACCCTAACGCTCATATCAAACTACAGATCTAGCCCTCAATTACAAAGTTCTTCTCCTCCTCTCTGCTTCTTCTTCTGCTCTATTTAACTACAGTATTACAACTGAATTTCAAATGAGAACCACTCCGATTATTACATGTCTATCCCATGTATAACAATCTGATTGTATTATTACCATTTTGTCCCTCAAATTCAAATTTAAATTCTTTTGAATTTGGCGCTCTTGGCACTTTTTGAATTTGATTCTTTTCAACTTCTTTGTACATGTCACAATGCCATCTCCTTCAAAAAATCCTTGTCCTCAAGGATTGAAGTGAGGAAAGGTTGTCTGAATGTGTGTCCAATCCTCCCAAGTGGCATCCGTTTGTGCTGAATTCGATCAAGAACTTGTGTGACCGCTTTGTTGTGTCGAGGAATGAGGTGACGTGCTAGAATGGCCACTGGCTCAGCTCGAAACTTGCCGAGTGGTCGACAAGTAGAAGTAGTGGAGTTGCTATAGTGTTCGTTCCCAGCTTCTTCTTCAACTGTGAAACGTGGAAAATAGGGTGTATTTTGGAGCTGGGAGGGAGACTCAGTTTGTAAGCAACAACACCAATTCGCTCCAATATTAGGAAGGGACCATAAAATCGTGCTGATAATTTGAGATTGTGGCGAAGATTCACTGATGTTTGTTGATACTGCTGTAAGCGCATACATACCCACTCTCCGACAGTGAATTCACGCTCAGTTCTGTGTTTGTCTACGTAGTGTTTCATCATTTCTTGTGCACGATGAAGTTTCTCCTTAATGATACTCAACATTTGATCTTTGTCCCGCAAAAATTGTTGCACTTCAGGGATCATATTGGAAGCTGTGAGGGGTAGAGCAATGGGAGGAGGTCGATAGCCATACAAAGCTTCAAATGGAGAAGTTTGGAGACTTGTGTGGAAGGCGGTGTTGTACCAAAATTCTGCCAAGTAGAGCCATTTCAACCATTGAAGAGGAGCATCACTAGTCATGCAACGAAGGTAATTTTCGAGACAAGCGTTGGTTCTTTTAGTCTACCCGTTTGTTTGGAGATGGTATGAAGAACTGAGGCTGAGTGTTGTCCCTAGAGCTGACAATAGTTCTTGCCAGAATGCACTCAAGAAAATTTTGTCTCTGTCTTATACAATTGATATAGGGAGGCCGTGAAGGCGGTATCTATGTTGCAAAAATACATCAACAATCATGGCTGAGGTGAAGGGATGTGAGAGAGCTATAAAATGACCAAATTTGGTTAGTCTGTCAACGACAACCAATATGACTGTCTTGTGCTTAGATGGAGGAAGCCCTTCGATGAAATCCATCGAAATGTATTGCCATGCATGCTCCGATATGGGTAGTGGCTGAAGAAGACCACCGTAAGCCGACTGATCATTCTTATTACGTTGGCAAGTATCGCACTCAGAGACATAGGTGAGCACATCAGCTTGCATTCTGAGCCAAAAGAAGTACTAGTGGAGTTGTTTATAGGTTGAATTGATGCCCGAATGCCCTCCCAAGGCAGAGTTATGAAGCTCATGTAAGAGTTGTTTATGAAGAGACCCTGTTGAACCAATACATACTTGATGGTGATGCTTGATAATACCATTAACTAATGAGAAAGGTGGTTTCGAGTCAGGTTTGATGAGTAACTGCTGCATAAAGTGGTCTTGAGCATATGAAAATGCTACCTCATTGAGCCATGTTGGAGTAACCACTGGCAGAGCCAAGCACTGGCCATCTTCCTCAGTACATCTAGATAATGCATCTGCGACTATGTTGTCAATCCCTTTTTGCAAAAAAAAATCTCATAGTCGAATCCAAGTAGCTTAGCTAACCAACATTGTTGAGTCATTGCAGTTACTTTCTGAGCTAAAAAGTACCTGATGCTTTGATGGTATGTATATATAATGAATTTGGAGCCAAAAAGATAAGAGTGCCACCTATGAACTGCCATAACAATTGCAAGAAGTTCCTTCTCATATGTTGATAATGAGAGGTTCTTTGAGCTGAGAAATTTACTAAAAATGCAATTGGGCGACCAACTTGAGAGAGAACAACTCCCACACATTTGGAGTATGCGTCAATCTCAATTATGAATGGTAAATGAAAATTTGAAAGTGTTAATATAGGAACTTCACACATTGCTTGCTTCAACTGTAAGAAGGCAGTAGTTTCCAATGGAGACTAGAGAAATGCATTTTTCTTAAGAAGATCAATCAAGGGCTTTGTAATTTGGCCATATTGCTTAATAATTTTTTTGTAGTATCCCGTGAGACCAAGAAAACCTCTGAGCTGCTTAATATTTGTTGGAGTAGGCCAGTTGGTCATGGCTTCAATTTTCTAAGGGTCAGCTTCAACACCCTGAGCACTGATAATGTGGCCCAAATATTCTAGTTTTTCTTGAGCAAAAAAACACTTGGATAATTTGATAAACAATTGATGTTGCCTGAGAATTGTGAAGACAACCTCTAGGTGGTCTAAATGAATGGAGAGGTTGGGACTGTAAACAAGAATGTCATCGAAGAATACCAGTACATACTTCCTAAGAATGGACTAAAAAATTTGATTCATAAGAGCCTGAAATGAGGCGAGTGCATTTGTAAGACCAAAGGACATCACCTTGAACTCAAAGTGGTCATGATGTGTTTTAAAAGATGTTTTGTGGATATTAGGGGGTGAACTAGAGTTTGGTGATACCCTGACCTTAAATCCACCTTAGAGAAGATAGTAGCACCATGAAGCTCATCTATGAGAGGCATAGGAAATTTGTCCTTGATGGTAATCTCATTCAACTTTTTGTAGTCCACACATAATCTCCAGAAACCATCTTTTTTTCTAACTAAAAGGATGGGAGTTGCAAAAGGACTTTGAGAGTGTTAGATTAAACCGGACTTTTGCATCTCTTGTATTAATTTATCTACTACTGCTTTTTTGCATATAAGGGACTTTGTATGGGTTTTGAGAGGGTGGATGATGGCCTGATTTTAAGGGAATGTGGTGGTTGAAGGCTCGGCTAGGAGGGAGTTTAGTAGGTGCTTGGAACAGGTCACTGAACTTGGAGATAAGGTGTTTGACTGCAGGATCAGGTTGTGTAGGTGAATCAGTAGTAGTAATGGAGAAAAGATGACAAAAGAATGAACTAGCATGTTGTTTCCATAGCTTAGAAAGTCCCTTGGCCTTTAAGAGGCAAATATCAGCAATCTCAGACCCACCTTGCAGTGTAATGGCTTGGCCACCAACAATTAATGTCAACTGAAGCTTTTGCAAATTTAGGGTGATATCTCCAAAAAAATTTAACCAGTCCCCACCAAGAACCATATCATAACCTCCTAAAGGCAACACTCGTACTCTACCTTCGAATGTAACTCCCTGCATTGTCTATATAAGTCGTTGGCAGACAACATTGCTTAACAACTGATTCCCATTAGCAACTTTGACAAGCATCTGTGGTGTTAAACATGTAGGGCATTTTGTAGCTTTAATCACACTAGGATCGATGAACGAATGGGTGTTTCCAGTGTCGATTAAAATGGACATTGGCCTTTTCATGATCAAACCTCTGAGTAATAGTGTATTTGTTGAAGAACAACCATGGAGAGCATGCAAAGAAATCTCCATACCAATAGGTATCTATGAAGGAGGTTATCACTCACAATTTTAGGGGAGCTCTCTACTTCATCCTGTGGATCATCCTCAGGAATCAACATATACAAGTGTTGAGATTTACACAAGTGACCAGGTTTATATTGCTCCTCGCAATTATAGCAGAGATATTTATCTTTGCGCAAGCACATCTGGTTGGGAGTGAGGCGTCTGATTGGTGGTAAGGAGGAAGGAGGACGAGATGCATTTTGGTGGAGTGATTGATATGGTGTTCTATGAGGTGGAATGGAGTGGTAAGGGGAGTGGTTGGAGTTGTTGTGGTGTGATGGGGGAGCGAGTGGAGTATCAGTTGGGTTTGCAAAAGTTGTGGAGTAGGTGTTTGATCGAGTAAAGTACGAGTGAGGGTGTGGTGATTTGGGACTATTCTATGATTGAGATGCCTCATGCATCTTTGCTAGAGGTAGGGCCCGAGTTAATGTAGTAGGTTTGAAAAGTTGTATCAAAGCTTTAATGTTGGCTTTCAACCTACTAAAAAAACTAGGGACGAAGTAGTGTTCATCTAGATGGCGATTGTGAGCCAGCATCAGTGAACGTAGCTCCTCAAATTTGTCAAAATAATCATTAACAATTCCTTGTTGATGGAGTTTGTTAAATGAGTCAACAAAATTATCAAGCACTACCTCTTCAAATCATTCACAATGATCATGGCTAAGCTGATGCCATTGAAGCATTTCTCTCCCCGCATGGTAATCAAGAAACCATAGATCCGCCTTACCTGATAGGTGAATAGAAGCCATGCTGACCTTGTTAGCATTTGAGACTTGAAAAAATTCGAAATATCTCTCACATTTTTTCACCCATGATCTGGGATTTGTACCATCGAAAAATGGAAAATCCAACTTAGGTAGTTGAGGAAACATACCTTGGTTGTCCCAATTACTTTGGGAGTTAGATCGGTGATCTGTATGGCTAGAAATTGGAGTAGTAGTAGATGTGCTCGGATCTGTCGCTCTTGCTGGAGCAGATGGATTTTGAATCAACTGGATGAGTTGATCGAACCTAGAATCAATTAATTTCTCTTGATGCTCATTGGCTAGAGCCAATTTTTTGACTTCGCCCTTTAGGAACTCAATCTGTCACGAGGTTTCGTTTTGATTCTTCCTCGTCTCTCTCATGAATTGCTCTATTTCTTTTGTCCTAGTTTCCATGGTATGAGTTGGTGTTGTCCAGTCCACAATCCCAATTGATCAATCTCGGCTCTAATACCAAATGTCACAGTTGTGACTTGGAGCTGGGAAAGAAGAACAAATTGAATTGAAAAGTTCTATTAAATACAGAAAAAGGAAGAACAAACCCTAATGCTCAGATCGAACTACAGATCTAGCCCTCAATTACAAAGCTCTTCTCCCCCTCTCTGTTTCTTCTTATGCTCTATTTAACTACAATATTACAACTGAATTTCAAATGAGAACCACTAAGATTATTACACGTGTTTGGCCCATGTGCCTTTATAACTACCTGATTGTATTATTACCATTTTGTCCCTCAAATTCAAATTTAAACTCTTTTGAATTTGGCGCCTTTTTGAATTCAACTCTTTCCAGCTCATTTGTACATGTGACACAACGACATGCCTCGTCTTCCTCCCCTCTCCCACCACTTCACCTTTTCTTTTCACTTTTACTTTCACACACCAACTTTCTCCCTACCCAAAACTCACTTACAATTTTTTTTCATTTTCTTTTTGTTTATCAGATGTTTGTTGAAAAGCTTGGAGTGCTAGGACCCACCTGATTATGATATTGGCATGTATTGGGGTAAAACATTTGTAGGAGCAAGTCTAGGGAGTCAGGCCTGGTCTGCGCAGATCTGGCGCACTAGGTCTGACTCTCTAAAATTGGGGCATTTTGTAAATTTTGTTTATCTTAAATTCAAGAGTAATTCTAACCGGCCTTTTTTTGTCTTGTTTTGGTGTTTTTACACTTTTTGTCCCTCATTTTTAAAAGACAAATACAAACACTATCTATATAAGGGGTAGAAGTATAAAAAATCCCAAACAAAGCTGACTAGATTTTTTCTAAATTCAAGGGTTCAATCTCATGGACAAATGGAGACAACTACATACCTTCCTGAACTTTTACGTCTTTATCAATTTTTAATTATGAACTGGACTTACCCTGGTTAAATTTTGATATTTCAACATATTTCTTATATTTTAATTAAAAAAACTATATTCCTTATATAAGTACACTAAAATAAAGCCTTTGGTAGGTTTAATTTTGTACATTCTCTCCTATTTGAGTTTTTTTAATAAATGATATGTGGTGGTGAGATACTTACACAACCCCATGCTCACTTATGTCTCTTTACACTTCAACAATCAAATTTTCATCGTTTTTTTTAATTAATATTATGGTTTCTTATTTATTTTTGTATTTTGGCAACCATATTTATAGAAACTTATTATTTTGTAAGCAATTTAATATATTATTTACAAAAGTGTTTTCCTTTTACTTAAAAAATATAGTAAGCCATTTTTCATATGTGATATTCTCTCCTGATACATGATTAACGATTAAATAAATCATATTGTAAGTATTGACATTGATTGTATTTTGATGATACTATATATAATATTAGGGAGCAAAGTTTTTGCCATTAAGGTGAAGTGGCGTGATTTAGTGAGGTTGATGGAATATTTAAGATGTTTTTGAATATCTCGAGATTTCTATCAACCTTTTGAGCCCTTCTGGACGTCGAGGAAAGGGGCGAGGGGTGGGTTTTACCACTCACTCTCTTCGAGATTCGCAAAGCTATGCATTTCAAGGTGCAAGAGTGCATCTCGAGGGGGATGAGCGGTAACACCCACCCCTCCGCCCCTTTTTCTTTTCATCACGCCATATCGACCTGCTTTGTGGATACGTATCATAAAAGATCAAAACTAGTATCATGAAATGAACAGTTCATTCATCATGACGTCTTCATACGTCCTTATCAAGAGCCCACCATAAATAAACCTTTTACATCAAAACGTCCACATTCATTCTCCCATTCGGTCAATTTGGAACCAATTCACTATTTCTCAGGCTGAATTCAGTACTTTTATACCACTAAAAGCCTTGTTGATTTTCTTGAAAAAAAAAAAAAAAAAAAAAAAGATTTTCTTGAAAAAAATTAAAATTAAAAATAAAAATAAAAATAAAAATAAAAGATTTTATTTTGTATGATATGGCGGAGATAACACACGTCTTGTCGAGCTCACGCGACCTCGCCGCCACCACTTCCTCCTCTTCCGCTTCAAACCGCAAGGTGAAAACCTTACCTCTTCAACACCCGACTCCATTATCTTCTTCTTCTTCTACAAGTCCGAATTCATCTTGGTTTCATCTTCTCTCCAAATGGCGATCGAAGATCAAACGCACGACTTGGCTAGACTGGCTCGAGACATTCTTACCTTGCGCCAGATGGATTCGAACTTACAAATGGCGCGAGTACCTTCAAGTCGATCTCATGGCGGGAACCACCGTCGGTGTCATGCTCGTCCCTCAGGTTTTCTTCAATTCTTTCTCGAATTCTGTTGGTATTTCATTTTCTTTGAATTGCTTTCTTTCGTGGTGAACTCCATTTACGGATTTCTTTCTAGGGTTTCATTTCTTTCCTCCAAACCTTTCAGCGATGTAAACAGTTTAAAGAATTTGATTTCTTCGTTATCTTGTTTCTTTTCGGTTTGGATTTTTTTACGTTATTTAAAAGTTTTTTTAGTCAATGTCAATAATACTGAATAATTAGATTATTGTTAACATCAAATAAATTTTTAATAAAGACACTTTGGTTTATTACTCGGAAGAAATTTGTAATTTGCACAAAAATCGGTTCTAATGTGTATTTGGGTTGATAATGTTTAACGATAAAATTGTGTATTTGGGTTGATCGTGGCACTCTCAAGAATTGGAGGGAAGAGTAACAGTGGTGCACCCGGGATTTTAGTGGAGGGGGGCTAAATGATAAATAATTATTAGTTGATAATAGTAGTTATCAAAGGCGGAGACAAAATTTTTCCCCTATCCGAGCTAGTAACTAATAAAAAAATATAATTATCAAAGTACATTGCATATACCAAATTGAATTCAGTGTAATCCAATTTTAAGCCAAAATAAGATCACAATACCGTTAAGGGCAAATAAGCGTAATTACTAGAATATATAGTTAAATTCACAAAACAATTAGGATAATTATCTAGTTAAAGTTTAAAAAATCTGAAATTTGCAAACATAATAAGATCTTAATACAATTTAATAGAAAAAATGTTTTATGTGAGCCTCAAATTTTGTATGAGTTCGCTAATCGTATATATTTTCATTGAATTATATAGTTATTAGTTTAGATATTAATTTCAAAAATTTTTGGAGGTTTTATACCACTTGTGAACAAACAATTCATTTTTTTAATGTTTACAATTACATATAAAATTGCATTGAAAACAAAAAGTAGGGGCATGTCATAATGACAGAAATAGTAAAAAACAATCATACTCCAAGAGGACTGAAAAATAGGTTTTTATTAAATTAAATATTTTTTTAATAGTTTTATAAAAATGTAAATGGGCGAGCTCCAAGAGTATCTAAGTCAGATCGTTTACTCAAAATGTTAAACTTTCAACCATTACATTAACATTTAACAAAGACATGTAGAAATAATTGAATACATATTTAACATATTGTATTATACATTATATAATTAATTTTTTGTAAAGCTAAATATTTATTAAAAATATTTTGAAAGTTGAGGGGGGGCAACTGCCCCCCTCGCTGCTTAGTAGATCTGCCCCTGACTTGAGAGCAATGATGCATGGACACAGACACGCGCGTCGTGTCAGAGATGGACACGATACGCCAACTCGACAATTTTCTAAAAATTAGGACTCGAGGATATGTCATACTATTTTTTTAGTAAGTCATAAGAAGAAGTTGTGTCGTACACGGACACGACATGTCGACTTGACAATTTTCCAAAAACTAGGACTCGGGAATACTTGATATTAATTTTTTATTAAGTCAGAAGAAAAAGAAGAAGAGGTGTGGACATGGGACGGGATGAACCTCATCCCTATCTCATCCCGTTTGTTCGGGATCGAGACGAGACAGACAAAATTGAAAATGTTGGATTTATCAAACACACAACTCTAAGAACACGTATATAACTTTAAGCCATTGATTATTATTTTTTCATTTCATTAGCTTTTACTCCTTTTTTTATAACCATTATTGAAAATAACCATTTTTTTGTACATTGCTAATGAAAATGATCAATGAGTTTGTCATTTAAAACTACGAGGAACACACATTGTTGTTGTCAAAAGTTAAGACTAAGAAAAAAATAAGGAAGTGGTTTGAGTTAGATTCGTTATCTAGGTGAGTCACATGAAGTTTGTGAGAATAAAATAGCGATGTCAATAAATAAAACAACAAATAAAATAGCCATGTCAATAAATAGTTTCATACCACATAGTTCATACTAAATATTTAAAAAAATTGGTTCGAAACGGGACGAGATGGGTGGGATTGAAAATCTTCATCCTGATCCCATTCCACTCTAGATCGGGACGGGACGAGATTGGGATGAGATTGATTAATCCCAATAGGACCCAAAAAATCGGGATGGGAAGGACAGGATCGGAATCAGGGGATGAGATGCCCACCCGTAATTAAGAAGAAGCGTAGATTTTAGTCCATTCACTTCAAATGGATGTTGTGATTTCGTTTTCCGAATTAATTTTAGTCCCCTGATTTTTAAGAAATATTTCACATTGTGAAGAAATGTACAAATTTCGATTGAGATTTCGAATTTAACAATACAAGTTTTTTTTTTTTTTTTTTTGAAAGGCAAGCCGGTTTTGAGCATAGGATCCGTAACCTAGTCCCGAGATGCGACTTACGGGTCGAACACCACCCCGAAATAAAGATGCCTCCAGTGGGTCTCGAAGCAAGGATCTGTGGATCAAGTCCACAACGCCTTAACAATACAAGTTATGCATTTTAAAATCTTAAATACTACATAGAAAGTGTAACACGACTCGTAGTATCATTCATACTACATATTACATACGAATCACTCACTTAACAAATTTTTGATACTAAAATAACATGTTAAAATTTACGGAGATTAAAACATTTATTTATTTTCTCAAGAAAATTTATATTTCGGATTTCGAAAGAGATTTCAGTAACTTCAAAATAGGAAATATTTCGTGAAATTTCGGCATATTTCGAGAAATTACATTCCTTGGGACCAACAACCATTAAATTAGGTGGTTATTTGCAAACATCTACAAGTAAAAATAAAACAAAGTTAGTTTTCGTTTCTTAAATGTGTCCTGACCAAGTTCCGAGTGTATTGGAGGTGTGTCCGACACGTTGACCACATTGATCATGTGTTTGAGATCGGCCGACATGTTGACCAAGTGTCTAACGCGTGTCGGAGGCATGTCGAGCGAGTGTCGGTGTCGGATACATGTCAGACGAGGATACGACAAGTTTTCGAAGATCACGTTTCCTTGCTTGAGAGCGAGAAATTGGGTCATTTCAATCTTTATTTTATGTGTCAAAATAAATTGGATATGACTCTAGGGGATAAAAAAATTGGCTTTTCTTGAATTCGAAGAATTTTGACCATCAACAGATAAATTAGGTCATTAATGGTCAATGTGCAACAAAGCTTAGAATGGAAACAAGTAAAGGACAAAAGTGGCTTAGTTGATTGTGCTTAGCTAAAATTTGTAGGGACACCAAAGTTATTTCGGGACTAGGCTTGGAATCTCTCAAACTCCTAATTCATACCCAGCAAAACACTCTTTCATAATTTTACACTTTTGGTCCTTAGCAAACTAAAAAAAATGTTTTTTATTTCAACTCTGTTTGAGCTCTGTTCTAGCTGAAGTTTTTAGGAATTACAAATTACCAATAGAAACTATGTTCAAAGGCTTCTTCTATTTTGACACTGTTCCTCGAGATACGTATTTAGGTCTCCGCCATTAAATATCTTAATAACGGTCTTTATGAGCGTTTAAGGACCACCATTTCGGGTGGTATTGAACAATGGGCGCTAGCCGGCCTATCGGTTGGCTTGTGTCGCATCCAAGGTGGACCCTCGTTCGCTTTCTCTTTTCGTGATAATTATAGAGAAATTTAATTTATCCCACTTCGCATGGATCTCGAGGTACACATTTCGAAATTAGCGAAAGCTTTGACACATTATTTCTGATATTGGTATTTAATTTTCCTCAAAATTTCTGCTCAAACGGAGTAGTTATAAAATTAAAAACATATTTTTCACATTGCAAATGCTACTATGCAAAGCACGTGCAATTTTCGACTTGAATTGGAAAAATTAGTAGGCTGTCATAAAGAGTGCATATTAGTGCAAGTAAGGGACCTGAGGTGCTATTTCTATTTCCTAACATATGGAGTGCACTATGTCAATGAAGAAGGAAAATGAGAATGCATTCTTTGTTGGTCGGACACTCATAAAACTAGTTTATATTGATGCATTTGCTTAATGGGTTTCGTTATTCTGATTCGTTGAATATGAGCAGGCAATGTCTTATGCAAAGTTGGCTGGGCTTCATCCAATTTATGGACTCTGTAAGTTTTTTTTTTTATAGTTTTGTCTTTTGTGATGCTTTTGGAAGGAATATCCAATTCCTACCTCCCCATACATTTGCTGATTCATCCAATATTAGTGGTGTCGTCATTGCACTTTTGTTTTGATAAAAGTAAAACAATTTCATTTGTTTTTTTATTGAGTCACCTTTTTTTTTTTTAATCAGTCTCTCTTCAGGTGCCATAGTGTAATATAGTAGCCTGATTTATATGTTTATACTGCCTTGGATTATTCTCTCTGTTGACATTGAATACTAATATGGTTTTTTGCAAAACAGACTCTGGTTTTATACCCGTATTTGTATATGCTATATTTGGGTCATCTCGACAGCTTGCAATTGGTCCGGTTGCATTGGTTTCTCTCTTGGTGTCAAATGTATTAGGTGAGATTACTGATTCCACTGGTGAGCTGTACACAGAATTGGCGATACTGCTAGCTCTCATGGTTGGCATATTTGAGTGTGTGCTGGGGCTGCTGAGGTGGGGTATTGGTACTCTTTCCTTTTGACAATTACAAAATTCTAATTTTTTGCTATTAAGTTATAATACATGATTGTGTTATTTCCAACTACTTGGGCTGAGCAAAACAAATCCTTTCAAGTCATTTCATAATGACATTCTCTCCAGTATCATAGGATCTTATTACCAATTTCTGAAATTAACACCTTTTTTTTATTAAAATTTTTATATATTGATTAAACTTGTATTAAAAGACGAAGAGAGCAAAAACAGATACAGATGAGTGGGCTGCACCATAAAGGAAAGAAAAGAAGTGCATCCCTATAAAGAAAAGAAAAATAAATAAGAAGTTAATGTAATTTAACTAAGAAGCTAATGTAAGTTGAAACATGTTGATGATGCTAGGCAATATAAGATACTCTCATGGAACATTTTAGAAATTCTGGAAATATCATACGTTAGTCAGTTATGACATATCGCGTACTAATCCATATGCAAAAGTTTATATATATATAATTTTTTTTTTACATACTTTTAGCATATTATATGAATTATCTTCTCGTTTCCTGTCCTGTTTATATGCTTACTATAACACGACATTTGTGCAATCGTGTCTGAATGTCCTATTCACGTATTCAGACATTCAGACAAGAGGCGCTTTTGAGCTGTAGTTTGCGGGCAGAGGTGCCAGGAATAGACATATAGTTTGGATGGCTCTATGCTCAAGACGACTCCTTTATATTTGTATGTTTGTTTTAGGAAGATGCAGATGATTTGAGGTTCTTCCTGACTTGCATGTTTCTCATACAAGTTGTTCTTAATGAACCTTATGTATTAGAGAAATAATTCATTGTCATTATCTCTGTTTTCTATTTTATCTTTTATGTTGATGTGAATAAATTTTCTTGAAACTTCTTTATTAATAACAAACGGTTATTGGTACCCTTTTTCACTCTAACAGCCATACTTATTGCAGGTTGGGATGGCTTCTTCGGTTTATCAGTCACTCCGTGATTTCTGGATTTACTACAGCTTCAGCCATTGTGATTGCGTTATCTCAAGTGAAATACTTCCTGGGATATTCCATAGTACGAAGCAGCAAAATTGTGCCTCTTGTTAAGAGTATAATTAGTGGATTAAATCAGGTATGTTTGCATGTAAAAATGATTTGGTGCTGCTAAAGTTCTATCTCCTTGTTTGTAATAGTTGTTGTTGTTAGAAGAAGACCATGGAAAATTAATACAAACCACAGCAAAAAATAGGAGAAAATGGAAAGCTTCACAAAAGCATTCATCAGTTCTGTTGGACTATGAGATCCAGTCCTTGAGAGCCCAAAACTCACTCTGCACTGTATAACTCATTTCTAAGCTTGGTCTAAGTTTGTAATATAGTAATAGGTCTTTTGATATCAATTTTATACTTTGATACTTCTTTAATACCCTTATATGTGCCTACTATTCATCATAGTCCAGATTTGAAAGTATCCAACCCCTAAAAAGGAGCAACTTCCATAGGATAGAAAATTTCAGAAGCCGAATACTTCAAGAGAATACTAATATTACAAGAAATTGCACATGCTCCGGAATGTTTGTTTTTCGCTCAAGATTAAGATTGTTTTGTACCACTTATACTCTTGAGTCCAAACTTTCAACAAATTAATTTATTTGTCCCATATTTGATTTTATCCCCACAAACTGATTTCCAGAATCTGGAATAACTCTCACGATTTTGAAGTGTTATTGATTATGATATATTGTCTGCTGCTTTGGCATAAAGAGGCCCTGTTTTTGAATTTTATTGAAGTGTGTTGTTGATTGTGTTTGTATCTTTGTATTGTAGTTCCTCTGGCCTCCCTTTTTGTTGGGATCAATCATTCTTGTGATTCTTTTGGTCATGAAGCATTTGGTAAGATCCCACTCTTCATTCTGTATGAACTTGTTACTCATTATCTTCTAATGAATGCTATTCACAAAAAATGATATATTTCTTGGTGGTTTCATGTTTTTAACATTGTAGGGAAAATCAAGGAAGTATTTGCGATTCCTTCGAGCAGGGGGTCCCCTAACAGCAGTCGTCTTGGGTACAAGTTTTGTGAAAATATTTCATCCATCTTCCATTTCTTTGGTGAGAATATTCTGCAATATTGATTCGTGACTTCATGATCTTATTGGTATTGTACATAGTGATAAATGTATCTAGTTCCCACCTGTTGACCACTATGATAGTTGTTATTCCGTATAATGCCCAATTCCTAAACCTTGCTTAACCAAATGGGACATATCAAACATGTCCATCATACTGAAATAATGAAACTATAAACTCATGATACTGATCCTTTTCATTTTGGTTCGTATAAGTAGTTACTATAATGAGCAACTAAATTTTGCAGTGTTTGTTTTAGGTAGGAGAAATACCACAAGGTCTTCCCAAATTTTCCATTCCGAAAGAGTTTGGGTATGCAAAGTCTTTAATTCCAACCGCTCTTCTCATCACAGGTGTAGCTATATTGGTAAGGAATAATTGATTTATTATAAATTTACACCCCTAGAGTAAAAAACTTAAAAACAAAAGTGAAAAAAAACCCACTGATGTCACTTCAATTTTACTTATCAATCCAAGCACTTTTTGTAAGCCAGGAATCTGTGGGGATTGCTAAGGCTTTAGCGGCAAAGAATGGATACGAGCTAGACTCAAACCAAGAGGTATGACCAATAAAAAGAATGAAACAAAGAGGATATGACCCTATGAATTTCAAGTGAAGCTTGGTGAATGTACTTATTCTTTGGGGATTCTAGATCCAATTATGGGAACTACCTAAAATAACCTCTTTGTTATGTAAAAATGTATAATGCAACTTATCTATTTATTCTAATCACCATGAGAACCCTTTATCCTCTGCTCCTGACAGCTTATGATGATGCTGTGGGCCAACAAACAGACTCAATACCCATTATTGCAAGCTGATGTTAATTTGGTTTGCCTCGAGTTGCTTCAGCAATTTGTGTAGGCGTAGATTTTGTTTGTGTACTACATGAGTTGCAATGCATCTCTTTTATTTCATCAACATTTGATTAGTTTATTTCATTCCTATGCTCTTGGTGCCAACTTCCAGAACTCATGCATTGAGTTACTAAAACTAGTTTTATAGATGTACAACTGTAATATTGTTTATGATCAGTACACTTTTACCCTTTTCTATAGAAAATGACTTTTGTATCCATGTGCTTTATTTTGGTAATAGCATTTGGTGTTTAACAATTTTTTTTTTCAATATTTTGCAGTTATTTGGTCTAGGTGTTGCAAATATATGTGGTTCATTTTTCTCCACATATCCAACAACAGGTCAGTTTCTCAAAGGTTCTACATCTTTGCTAGTGTGGCTCAGTAGCTTGTTGTGTGATTAAGTGTTCATATAAAAAACATCTTTGTTATCTGTCATGGGTTCACCATATAGGCTGTTTAGCTATTATCATAGAGCATTTTGCTTTTACTATGCAGGCTCCTTTTCTAGGTCTGCTGTGAACAATGAAAGTGGAGCCAAAACTGGTTTATCAGGAATTACCATGGGAATCATAATAGGATGTGCTCTTCTGTTTCTTACACCATTGTTTAGAGAAATACCTCAGGTTAGGAATTGTTGATATCACATAAATATCCCTTCATTACGTTGATTTTTGTATTTTGCACAATTTGATACTTCAGGATTGAATATTAATAATGCGTGTCCTGCTATCAAATTCATTTGTTTTTGAAATCACTGCTGCATATGTAGACATGATTTTGGCCAACTGGTGCTGTGATTGTTCTGTTATGTAGATTTGTTGTAGGAAACAAAAATCTTCGTTTTAACATCTAATTGATGTGGGCCCAAGAGATAATATTTTACTCCATTTGGAAGTGCCAAATTTAAATTTGAAGTAAATTTAATCTAGTTCAATAGATCTTACTAGAGATGTAAGGTACCTTTGTTATCACTCTTAATGGCATAGTTAATATGGCTCATCGTCATGTTATCTCGCTTCAACAATTTATATATTTTCCTTAGTCTGACATGAGATAATTTCCTTCCCACCAATCCCCACCCCCACAAGCGCGTGGGGCAATAAATAAATAAAAACTCACCTTGGGCTATATCGCAGATTTTATGTTGACTTTGTTACTATTGCAGCTAAACTTTTGTTATAATGTTTCTCATGGAGTCTCTTGTCATTATTGCAGTGTGCTTTGGCTGCCATCGTGATTTCTGCTGTCATGGGTCTTGTGAGTATACTGAAGCTCATACAATCATTCTTGACAGTTTTCAGATTCAATGATTTTGACACCATTCATACACCCTCTAAATGCCATTCGTTTCATATAGACTGCATTGTGGCTGCTCTCAACTTGTATGTATTTGTTTAAGCATATCATATTTATGAAATGATGGTTTTGTTTGCATTGATGTGTTTTGATAATTGATATTAAAATCCATTGTTTAGTGTAAGCCTTACTGGTGCGAACTAAAGTTATATTAGTTCTTGTGTTGTGGTGTGATTTATATGGAGACATTTCAACTAAGGACATGGGGACAGTACAATTATTAAAGCAAAGTATTAAGTACATCATATATATATATATATAGTGAGCCACCCTTATTTTAAGTACTTCTACCATTCAGTTCATTATTTCTATGACTACATATATTTAGTGAGCCACCCTTATTTTACATGAAAAGCTCTAACTTTTGGACTATTCTTCTCACTCCAATGAAACTAACCTAAGAAAAAACTTAGAAATAATGAATTTTGGAAAAGACTGAAAGGTAGATTTTAGATAAATCATCATAAGACAAAGATTTTTGTAGAATTGAATGGATTTCCTGTTCTTCCTTTGTTTGCCTAGCATTGCGTGTACCATCCATTTGTCTCTTCTACAATATAATCCTAGACTGGTTAACCTGTTTCTGAGATGATTCACTACAATTAAAGAGTCTTAATGCAAAACAATGAAAAAATAAATCCTTACTTTTAACATGCTCATGTGAACAATGCCCACCATGAATATTAGCTTGCAAGTCTTCTAGTGCATGCCGATATGTGTATATCCATATATGAATAGATTAGTGTATTGCCAATTGCTTGTATAGCCAGACTTTGTTGGTAAATGATGGTACCGGTTTTTCATCCTATTGGAGTATGTTCTACAATCCTTTCCCGATCTACTATGGACATAGTATGATACTGTTTCTTGTCAAGTTATGATTTCAGGTGGATTATGAGGAAGCTATTTTCTTATGGCGAGTAGAGAAGAAAGATTTTCTGCTATGGACTGTCACTTTCGTTACTACATTATTTCTTGGTATTGAGATTGGTGTTCTTGCTGGAGTGAGTATTTAACTCAGTTGAGGTTAATGCTTTAATATTTGAATCATCCTATCATCGAAATGACTTATTCTTAGGAACTGCGGTTACTGCTTAATGAACATGGAGATAGTCAGAGTCAGGTCATAGGCCTAAAATCTTTTATAGTTCTCATGGAGAATGCCTTGACGATGTCCCTGTACAAACTATTGTCATAGCTTAGAGTATCTCTAATGGGAGACCTTAAATCCTCCCTCAAAATTGAAATGAGATAGCTACTGTTTGTTGGGCTCCTTTCATCTCTCTATTTAGCAGGTGATAGACCCGGAAAACCGAACTGCTATTCTCAAAAAATTGAAGAAACCCAGCATATTTGAGGTTTAAGGAGGAATTGGAGAATGAAACCCCTAGATCTCATTTTAGGTTTGAGGTCTTCCATTGTAGATACTCTTACTAGTTAAATTGTGAAATCTTTTTTGTTCTATGAATCGTTTTTGAAGCCCCTACTCTGAACCTTGCACTGAATTTAAATATAATTGTTAGAACTCTTACGATGTTCAAATAGATGATAGATAATTGGAGTTCACTTCCATAGAAAAACAAATAAGATACTATTCTTTGTTTTTCGTTCCTTCTCTTCATGAGAAAACTCTTCTAAAGACGACAAAAGGGGATTTAACATCTGATTGGCCGGAAAACACCTAGTAACTTCTTACCAGTTTGTAATGACTAATGACAACTCCATCTCTCTTGGATGCTAGAAAAGCATATTTAATTCAGCAGACTTTAATATAATTAAATTTCTTTACAAGCATGATGTATTCGATGGATGAAACTAATGTTTCTATAAGCTTCGGAGAAATTTGTTCTTCATATACATTTGTTTATTACTGCTGTGTTATTAATATGATCTAGGAAATTTGACACTGTAGGTGGGGCTTTCACTCGCATTTGTCATCCATGAATCAGCAAATCCACATATTGGTGAGTTTTTTTTCCTAGTTTGGGTTGATCTGGATATTTGTACCATATTAATTCCCATGGAGCAACTATTTTCTTATTGTTTGTCATTTGCACGATGAACATTCTCTCTGTGGCATATCTGAACATCTGAACACGTATTAGAACAATCATGTACTATCTAGAATTGATTCTGTGAAAATATTCTGAAGTATGCTTTCTTGTTTTCAATGCAGCTATATTGGGACGTCTTCCTGGAACCACTGTATATAGAAATACTGAACAGTACCCAGAAGCATACACTTACAATGGCATTGTGATTGTTCGGATTGATGCACCAGTTTATTTTGCAAACATAAGTCATATAAAAGATAGGTGAGGCTTAAATCCCTGAATTAGATCAACTAACAATTCTGAAACTCCTCAAGATAAACTGTCAACACGTTCAGTTAAAGTGTACTAACCTAATATTACATTATGCTATTAGGCTGCGGGAATATGAAATCAATACTGATGGAGCCTCAAAACGTGGACCAGAAGTTGAAAGAATATATTTTGTGATTATCGAGATGGCACGTAAGTCTTCCATCTTGATTATTGCAGATTGCAGATGTATAAGAAAACACCCAACAGACAGAAAGAAGTTACTCATTCCATATAGTATATCTTTTCATTCACTTAAATGCAATCTATGTAATCTACTATGAATATCTATCTTACTGATACTTCTAAGGAACGTAAGCTCATGAAACCTTTTCTTTTGAAAAATGTTAGTGACTACTACATGTTGATCAAAGAAGAGATGAAGAGACTTTCATCACTAATTATGGGTTACACTGAAAAACCATTTCTGAGTATCATCCATCCATCATTTTTTAGTGAATAATGATAGGATGCATTGTTCTTTATGTAGGCCAAGGTATATGGACATCTATGTAGCGCACATGTGGCTAAGTAAACATCACCGATATCAGATTCTCTTTACGTTTTTTGTATTACTCTTCAATTTTCTCAGTCTTTGGATGTGATCAAAGCTTGCTCGAGGACAAACCAAAAAAGGCCAGCTTGGGCCTCCTTCAAAATGTCTATTTTGGATTTGCCCCCTCAAAAGGCATTTAAATAAATTTCTATTCTTTTGTAGCTGGTCCCCTTAAAGTGCAAAATACCCTAAAGGCTTTTAAGGGGGCCACATGATTTTGAGTTTGCTTTGGACCTATTTAAAATTTCAGGACAAGCACAAAATTTGATTGTCACAGATTCCTAGCGAGGTACAGAATGAAACTATTCTGAATGGTTTAAACATTGGACATTGAACGTGTTATGCATGGTACTCTTAATTTCTATTGCTTTCATTAATGTTGAATGGTATTATCGGTATGTTTTGTGATCCTGATTTCCTTTAAAGATGGTTATATCTCTTGATAGTTTTGCTACGTGACATGCACGGTGGTTTGCCACCCACTAACTTGTGCCCTAGAAAACTTTACATCTGCTACAATAAAATAGTTGTCTTATTGGAAATTTAGATCTATCGTCAGTGAAATTACATATATATGGTACACTGGGTTGTTGTGACGAATGTCCTGTAACATTGATGCTATAAACATATTATTAAGTTATTTCTTGATGTTGGAGATCTCCTAGGCTCGTTTCCATCATCTCCTGGGTGTATTCCCCACGAAATGACCCCATTCCCTTGGTGAACATTTAAGTTATGCTTGTATGCTTCATTTCTTGGGGCTTCAGTATCTCATAGTCCTAATATTCTTGTCATTGCAGCGGTTACATATATAGATTCAAGTGGTGTTCAAGCTCTAAAGGACCTGCACCAGGAATATCAATCTCGGGACATCCAGGTAGGACATTTTTTCTAATAACTAGCCATCGTTTATTACAAACTGAGAAATCATTTCTTAATAACTTCATGCTGAACATTGTTTTATTTTCATGGGATGCTATAAAACACAATTCAATTTGAAATGGATGCTTCAGGTGTGCTTGTGACACCACTATAATGTTTGAAATGTCCTTTCTGATGACAGATAGCAATTTCCAACCCAAACCGAGAAGTTTTACTGACCCTTGCCAAGTCTGAGGTTTACGAGCTTATTGGCAAGGAGTGGTACTTTGTTAGGGTGCATGATGCAGTTCAGGTCTGCCTTCAGCATGTCCAGAGCCTAAAAGAGACACCTAAGAATGTGGACATGACAATTAAGGTAGAGTCAGGTTCTCAAGATTCCAGGATTTCAAGAGATGCAGTGGTGCCAGAAACGCCACTAAATTTTTTTCAAAGGCTACGCAGAGAAGTACATGATGTCACAAATCCTCAGTCAGAGCCGCTTTTATCTCAAAAAGATTCATAGTAAGCTAGTTCGTAGTGATTGTATTTTTATTCATATTCACAAGTATTTTGTTGTAAATATGCAATCTGTATTTTGTTGTCGAGAATGTATTGCATTAATAAAGCACGAGATGCACAACCTTCCGAAAGTCCTTGGCCATGGATTTTTAGTGCATCTTTAAAACCTTCTCAAGGATTTGTGAATATATATATATATACTTTTTCCCAAGAATCCTATAAATAATTTAGATGCTGTAGTTGGATAAATTGATAAACCAGATTTTAAATTTCATTATTTTGATTCAACATCTGCTCTTTAATTGAGTGGTAATTAGTGGGTGTTTATAGTTTGTATAAGGATATGGTTAATTTCATAGAACGGGATTTTTTAGAACTGGTCATATTATTGGAAAATTTCATAGAATAAACATAGTAGGATTTTTTATTTGAGCAGTTCTACATGGCGAGGGAACGAGTGAGGGGAGGGAGGTGGTGGGGTGGGGACTGTTCTCCTCCTTCGAGATGTGTATGCAAAAATCGATGACACACATCTCGAGGAAGTGAACGGTCTCCACTCCGCCACCTCCCTCCCCTCGCTCGTTTCCTCGCCCACTTCCTCGACATTTAGAATTTCTGTTTTTATTTTATTCTGGTAGGCTGCGCCTCGACTTCTATGTCAAGATATGGATTGAGTCACGTCATGAAAGAAAACATCAACCATCTGGATCTGGTAGGAAAATTGAAATTAGAAGATAATGGCAAATCTGTAATTTGTTGTCTTATGGGACCATTGTTCCCAGACACGTGTCTTAATTCTATGGTTACATTTGGGGGGAGGGGTGGGAAATTCTGTTACAGTGTTCCCTTTAAAAGGGGGAAGAAAATCCTAAACATGGTATTGGTGTAAATTCATTTGGATTGGGAGTTCCATTTGTAATACAAACTCGATCTTACTCTTATTGATTGATTCTTCTCTTTCCTTCTATTTGATTATCCCAGTTAGTAGTTAGCTTGTGAAGTATTTGACAATTGGTATCAGAGCTGTTCGATCCAAAAACCCTAAGATGGAAACCCAAACACGTGAAATTGAGACATTCATGAAGGAGACGAAGAAGCAATTGGCTGAATCATCCAACCAAATGGATTGGGTGAAGAATGAATTATGAAGGATCACACAGAATATGAAAACAGTGAGATGAGATTGGATGCAAAGATGGAGAAATTGATCCAACTGTTTCAAAGCTCAATGGTGACGAACCTAGAAGGAGAAGCAAGCAGGTTGTGGAAACCCTACCAGAACTCCCACCCTCCCTCCCAATGAAATTGGAGGTAACCTCTTTCGTTTTCTTGAAATTAATTTTCCCCATTTTGATGATTCTAACCCTCGATCTTGGGTGAAAAAATGTGAGATATTCTTTCAATTGCACAATATTGCTGATGAAAATAGGGTTTCTATTGCATCCATCAATCTTGACAGTAAGGTCGACAATTGGTTCTTGGATTACCAAATTGGTAAGCCCACCGTAAAAGGGCCAGATCTAGTTAAGGACCTATGTTTACGATTTGAAGATCCCATCTCAGAGAACTATGTTGATGCTTTCAATAAACTAGCACAAGACCAGTAAAGGGAGTTGTATTATGACCACTTTGAGGAACTTATGTTATTGCATAATCCATCCTTATCAGAATCCTATTTTGTTCTTAGATTCCTCAGTGGCCTTCGGCCTGACATCTGTTCTCCAAATATTTAAACCCACGTCGGTGGCACATGCCTTCTCTTGGCAAGGATGCAAAAGGCTTGCTCACCAAGTCACTCACAACTAGCTCTCCCTTCAAACTCTTCCCACCCAGTGACTAGGAAGCAGTATAATGTTCATTTTCAATCATCTAATTGGAACAAACCCACTCGTCATTCCTCCAATGTTTCCCAACCTCCTTATACTGTTTCTCTATTACCATTTTAGAAACCTACTTCTTACAATCCTCCCAGCCCCCTTCCTTCAATGAAGTTTGCTTCCACAACACCACCCATAAGAAGGCTTACTCCTAGCCAAATGAAGCTTAGAAGGGACAAGGGCTTGTGTTACAATTGTGATGAAACTTATAAACTAGGTCACCTATGCAAATCCCAACACCTATACATGTTAATACCTGATTATGAGATTCAAGAAGACCCTCCCCTTTTGCCTGAGGAAACTGGAAACTTACTCCAAGAACTTCCTACTGAGATGAAACTTTCCCTTCATGCTTTACATGACAATCCCTCCTCCAATACCATTTTACTAAATGGGTTTGTTAAAAAACAACCTATCTCTATTCTTATTGATACAGGGAATACACATTCATTCATTGACCCAAAAGTCATCAAACTTATCAATTAACCTACTATTCTTACACCTCAAATGCTTGTTAAAGTTGCTAATGGTCAACATCTCATTAGTAATGCCATGTGTCAACCTTTACAATGGACTATACAACATCACCAATTTGAAGGAGTTGTTAGAGTTATACCCTTAGGAGGCTATGACATGGTGTTAGGGGGGGATCGGCTCAAACCTCTTGGGAACATAGTCATCAATCTTCAAACCTTACAATTGACCATCTTACATTAGGGCCAGCAAATTACATTACAGGGAGTCCAAGATTCAGCATCTCTATCCATCATTACTCCTTCTAACTTCTCTAAATTTGTCAAGAAACATTCACCATCCTTCATTGGCCAATTGTTCTGACTTAGTCATGTTTATTCATCACCCTCCATCCCTCCTCAGATTGCCTCCATTTTGGACACTCACAGGGATGTATTCCAACCCCCTACTACTTTTCCTCTTCCTAGAAGCTTAGATCACAAGATTCCTCTTAAGCCAAACACCCTTCCCACATCCCAAGCATCCTATAAACTTCCCACATATATGAGGATGTAGTAGAAAAGTTGGTGAAAGAGATGCTAGACACTGGGTTGATTACTCATTCTCATAGTCCCTTTGATGCTCCTATCCTTTTAGTCAAGAAAAATGACAACACTTGGAGGTTCTGTGTTGACTACAAAGGGTGAATGAGCTTACTATCGAAGATAAGTTTCCAATTCCACTCATTGATGAACTATTAGATGAGTTGCATGGTGCCCATATTTTCTCAAAGTTGGACCTTAGATCCGGGTATCATCAAGTACTAGACACCCATCGGATGTCTACAAAACAACCTTCAAAACCCACCATGGACACTTCGAGTTCAGATTCATGCCATTTGGCCTTACCAATGCATCTGCTACCTTTCAAGCCCTTGTGAATATAAATTTTCAGCCCTTCCTTAGTAAGTTCATATTAGTGTTCTATGATGACATACTCAGTCAATCCATGGACCAACACCTCATTCACTTGGAAACAACCTTAGCTACTTTGAGAGAGCACTCCCTCCATGCTAAAATGTCCAAATGTGCCTTTGCACAATCATAGTTAGTACATCTAAGTCATATCATTAATTCCCAAGGGGTGACTGCAGACCCTTCCAAAGTTCATGCCAAGCTACAGTGGCCTAAACCCACCAATCTCAAGACCTTGCATGGTTTTCTTAGCTTATCAGGGTACTACAAGAAGTTTGTGAAGCATTATGGCCTCATAGCTAAGCCATTGACTGATTTATTAAAGAAATATGCTTTCTAATGGTCTCAAGACACTCAACGGGCCTTTTGAGTTACTCAAGCAAGCCATGAGCTCCACTCCGGTCCTACAAGTACCCAACTTCTCCTTGCCCTTCTTCATAGAAACAAATGCAAGCTCAGTGGGGGTAGGTGTTGTTTTATCTCAACAAGGTCATCCTATAGCATTCTTTAGTAAGGCTTTTGGCCCCAAGAACCTAGGCTTGTCAACTTATGAAAAATAACTTCTTTCCATAGTCATGGCCATTCACAAGTGGAAATCATATCTTTTTGGAGCAAAATTCTTTATATTAACTAATCATCAAAGATCAAACATCTTTTGGATAAAAAAATCACAACTATTCTACAACAGAAAAGGATTTCAAAACTCAGGGGTTTGATTACAGCATCAGCTACAAGAAAGGATCTGAAAATTCAGCAGTTGATGCCTTATCAAGAGTTCCATTTGCTCAATCAGAATGTCTTGCTATTTCACAAGCAATTCCTCAATGGCTACAAGATGTCCATCTCAGTTACAATACTGATACACTGGCTCAAGACTTGATGACCAAAAACTGGCAGTAAACAAAGATGTAGTTTCCAACTACTCTTTACACCATTAGTTAATAGAGACATTGCATGCTTCTTTTTTGGGTGGTCACTCGGGCATAAATGCAACTTACTAGCGCATCAAACAACTCTTTTATTGGCCCTGTATGAAGTCCAACATCATTCAATTCATCTCAGCTTGTGACATATGTCAATGCAATAAAGGAGATCAATCAGGGTTGGAGGATTACTGCAACCTCTCCCAATTTCTGACCATGCTTGGCGGCATATTAGTATGGACTTCATTGAAAGTCTTCCACTTTCACAAGGTAAGTCTATCATACTGGTTGTAGTTGACATATTGACCAAGTTCAGTCATTTTATTGCCCTCACACACCCATTCACTGCTCATTCTATGGCAGAGGTATTCCTTCAGAACATTTACAAGATACATGGGTTGCCAAGCTCCATTATCTCTGATAGGGACAAGATTTTCTTGAGTCTGTTTTGGAAACATTTATTTGTAGCTCTTGGCACCTCCCTAGCTCTTAGTACTGCATATCACCCATAGACAGATAGGCAAACCGAGATAACAAATGCTTGTCTCGAGACTTACCTTCGTTGCTTAACTGTACATGCCCCTTCCAAGTGGTCTAAATGGTTGTACCTTGCGGAATTTTGGTTCAATACCAACTTTCACTCCAGCCTGCAGACTACACCCTTCCAGACTCTACATAGTTACCATCACCCATTACTAGCTATGCCTCCTAGATCCTTTTTCATCATTTTAGAAGTTCAGCAGTACCTTCAACAACGCAGTGATATGCTGAACATCATCAAAAAACGCCTTACCAAGGCCCAAAAGAGGATGAAATCTTACGCTGACCGTTATCGTAGACAGAGATCATTCAATATTGGAGAATGGGTTTATCTGAAATTACAGCCATACAGACAAGTCTCGGTACAAGTACGCAAAAATCTCAAGCTATCATCCAAGTATTATGGGCCATTTCAGATTTTGGGATGCATTGGAGCAGTGGCCTATCACCTCGATCTATCGGCAGCTTCGCTGATTTACCTAATTTTTCATGTTTCCCAATTGAAGAAGAAGATCAATACATCTTACACCCCCTCTCCCAACTTACCTCTGGTTGACAACACCGGCAGCTTCTTGGCTAAACCAATAGCTATCTTGGCAAGATGATTAATATCGAGGAATAACAGAGCTGCGACATAGGTTTTAACTCACTGGTCAAACTCTTTTTCCGAAGCAACAACTTGGGAAGATTAGACATTTATCCAAGCTCATTTTCCATCATTCAATCCTTGAGGACAAGGATGATTTCGACCGGTGAACACTGTCATGAAAGAAAACATCAAGCAACTGGTGGGAAAAATTGAAATTAGAAGATAATGGCAAAACTGTAATATGTTGTCTTAAAGACAGTTGGGACCATTATTCCCAGACACGTGTCTTAATTCTATGGTTTCATTGAGAAATTCTGTTACACTATCCCCTTTAAAAGGGGGAAGAAAACCCTAAACATGGTATTGATGTAAGAAAAACCAGGCTCAATTCATTTGGATTGGGAGTTCTTTTCGTAATACGAACTCGATCTTACTCTTATTGATTGATTATTCTCTTTCCTTCTATCTATTTATCCCAATTAGTAGTTAGCTTGTCAAGTATTTGACAAGTTACATGTCCCTTTGAATACACATGTTTCGCATGGACCGTTGGGTTTTCTAAAGTTGCCCGATGTAAGTGAAGGTGGTGGAGGATATCAGGAAAGTAAGGGATGGATCATTATTCTTTGGCCATCAATTTGGTGGCCAAAATTCTCATGTGAACATAATCCTGGAGTAAATGGCAAAATCTAAATAACCATAAGGGTGTGTTTGGTTGCATGAAATCCTATGTCATGAAAATCTATGAGAGGACCCATACATTTTAGGCTAAATTGATGTATCACTCCACATCCACCATTTGATTTTGTGATCAATGATGGGAATGAAAGTTTCACCATTGATCACAAAATCAAATGGTGGATGTGGAGTGATACTTCAAATTAGCCTAGAATATAGGGGTCCCCTCATGAATTCTCATGGCATAGGATTTCAGGCAACCAAATACACCCTAAGATCATCAAGATAGAGTCAGTTGATGTATATTTGCTAAGCTGTAGGCATTTATTTTCGAGTGCTAGTCTATTCCAAGGATTGGGGTTTCGTTTTTCGAGGTAATTTCGGCAAGTTGATTTTAAGAAATATTTTGTTGTATATAGAAAAACGTAAAAATTTCAATTGTAATTTTGAAGTTATCAATAAAATTTAAGCATTTAAAATTTTTACATACTACATAAAAGATTCACACAAGGCTCATAATGTAATACAAACTACATCATCATCATCAAAGCCCATTCCCGAGATTAATAAAAGCTACATATTGCATAAAAATTATTTATATACAAAATTTTAATACTAAATTAAGGTTATAATGTACAAAAATTGAGATCAGCTTAATTAAAGAAATAACTATTTTTAGAAAATTAATTTGGCTAACTTAAAAAAAAAAAATATTTCGCGAAATTTTCACATTTTTTTAGAAATCACAATTCTTGGTCTATTCGTTAAGCCAAAATAATAGTCCCACATGGCGCAGAAGGAGAGAGTAGGTCTTCATTTCGATTATATATCCAAGCATGCTCAGCAACAAACAAACTGCCTTAAACTAATGAGTAAGGAAAACAAAGTGTCCGGCGTGAGCCAGTCGCAGCAAGCTAACTCATAATTTGCGCAAATAATTTTTGGAGGGGTTATAGTTTGGCCGAGGGTCGACACTGCTTACATTTGCAGAACTCTCTCGCGCGGGCCTCCCAACCCACCACCAATTCTCTAATTAAATCTTTTTTTTATCAATCTAATCTCACATACATAATTAGGGTTTTTTCGATCAATCTAATCTTACATATATAACTAGGGTTTAGGGTTTGGATTTGATATGAGATGAAAAAAAGTAACTAATTAAAATGCCCCCATCTGAGATTTCTTGAAGTCGAGTATCCGATAATCGACTCCAGTTTCCAGCAATTTGTGCCTCTCATGGCATTCATTCAAGTCCGAAACTCTACCAACACCTAATATTTCCTTGCGGTTCTTGAAACCACTAATTTTCACTTAGTTGAGGTTCTTGATTTTAAAAGTATGAAACCACCATAATACATCGTTCTGGACTTGATAACGTGTGCTTTCACGTCTAAGAGAGGAATGAGCTCAACATGTTTGTTGAAATGTCTTTCTTCATACTGAACAGACTTTACAAAGTGATGTTGGACTTGTAATTTACTGAATGCTCTGGGTTTATGCACTGGAAAATTTCCTTCTTTATGATATTGCCGTATTAGTTGCTCACGCAGAACATCAGTTCACCTCGAATGAATTACAAAAGGTTTGATTTGTTGGACACAATTAGTAAATGTGCTTGTGTTTATCTGGGGTGTTTCTTTATTGAATTTATTTGATATTGACGTATTGCATGTATAATTAGGGGATTACTCAACTACTCTCTAGTTGAGTGCATAAGTGTCATGACCTGATCCACAGAGTATTATATTGTCCGCTTTAGACCCAAGATCCAATAGTACTTTGTAGATTCAAAGTCGTACATATATAGCACATCCCCTTTCCTCACCTAGGCCATGTGGGACTATAATCTCCCCTTGGTAGCTCCTTCAACCCCTTTTGGGATTCACAGACATATATGGCACATCCCCTTCCCTCACCTAGGCCATGTGGGGCTATAATCTCCCCTTGGTAGCTCGTTCAACCCCTTTTGGGATTCACAGACCTATTGGGCATCGCCATCACGGGCCTCTCGCACCGTCCCCCTCAAGTCCATCTATACAAGGGTACCACAATCCACCCCCTAAGGGGGCCCAACGTCCTCATTAGTACACTTTCGGCTAGGTCGGGGCTCAAGGCTCACACGGCTTTAAAACGCGTAGTACTTTGTAGATTCAACCTTGTACATATATAACACATCCCCTTCCTTCACCTAGGCAATGTTGGACTATTATCTCTCCTTGGTAGCTCACCCAACCCCAATTGAGATCTACAGACTTATTGAGCTTCACCATCACAAGCCTCTCCTACACCCTCCTCCTGAGCTCCACCCCCACAATTGTATGGCAAGGTTAGTCTCATTCTTCCATATGTCTGTCCATGGAATTATGGTTGCATGTGTTTGTATCTAACATTCCATCAGAGTGCTGTTGGTTTGTGCCTATTCCTGTGCCACTCTTTTGCAACCTTGAATAAGCACTTGACATGCCTTGAGCAAGTCCATTCCTGCGTGTAACTGTTTCAGAGTTCATGTCTGTCTACTGACTCACACTTGTGGTTGGCAATGTTTTCAACAAAATAATCACATGAGATACTTCCATTTGCAATCAGGTGTCTCGCACTACATGTTCTTTTCACATTTGTCTGTTTTGTGTCTATGACAATCTGTGTGAAATTATCACAATCACATATTCAGATCAATGTTTCCTACTCCACTTGCTTTGGAAAATGTGTGAAACTAGGACAATCATTCGTTATGTTTATGCACACTATACTTGCATTTCCCATTTGTGTTTGTCTACACTACAAAAAAAATTCAATTCAACATCAGCTAAAAACCATTGCTAATTGTCAAAAAACTGTCGCTAGTATTTATTAGCAACGGCTTAACAACCGTCACAATACCATGGCTATTTTAATCGTCGCTATTTGAATTAGCAACGAAAAACTATCCCATAGCTAATTTGCAACGGCTAAAAACCGTCGCTAACTCGAAAAATTCTGTCGCTAAAGCTGTTTAAAATTTTGGCTAAGACTGTCGCAAATTGAAAAATAGTAACAGTTTTTAATCCAATTGACAAAACAGCCATGGTATTTGCCGTGGCTATTTAGGGACAACTTTGTTGCAAATCATATTGACAAATGAAAATTACGAATGAAAATTCATTTTTTACAATGAAATTAGCTCTTAATGATTGTTCATTTTGAAAATTAATAGAAACTACCAGAACTAAACTTAATTGATCAAAAACATGACAGAAGACTTAATTGATCAAAATTATAACAAAAATTACACTGAATCTCTAGAATATCATACAAAAATTACAAAGAATCCATAAAAAAATTACAAAAAACCAAAAGAAAAATAAAATTTATTCGCTCTATAGAATATCTGATTTGATCTCCGAGATCTGAGATCTCTTGCAATAGGAAAAGGCGGGGAAGGGTGGCGGCCGGGAGATCTCTGCTGCTGGGGTCTCCTCTGTGGGTTTCTTCTTTGTGGGTTGAGAGAAAAATTTTGGTTGAGAGAAATTTTTTTGGTTGAATTGATTGGTAGAGAAAATTTAAATTTATATAGAGAGAGGTAATTGAAGGGGATTGGTAGTGTTGGTTTCACACGGATCGGTGACGTGGTTTGGTTTAGTGCGTTGGATTGAGATAAAGTTTTTGAGTGTTATTGACGGTTGAGATGAGGTTTTATTTTTGTGTATAATGTTTAAAAAAATTCAATTAGCAAAGGTTATTGGCCGTCGCTAATAAAAAATCTTTATAAGCTTGCGATAGTTTATTGCCATAACTAAATGTTTTTGCTTATAATTTATTTTTAAAATATCAATTAGCAACGGCCAAAATCGCTAATAAAAAAAATCTTTGTAAGCCTAGCGATGGTTTTTTTCCGTAGCTAAATGTTTTTGTTTATAATTTTTGTTTTTAAATATCAATTAGCGACGATTTTAGGCCGTCGCTAATAAAAAAGCTTTGTAAGCCTAGCGACGGTTTTTTGCCGTAGCTAAATGTTTTTGTTTATAAATTAAAAAAAAAATCAATTAGCGACCGATTTGGGTCGTCGCTAATAAAAAAATCTTTGTAAGCTTAGCGACGGTTTTTTGCCGTAGCTAAATGTTTTTGTTTATAATTCAAAAAAAAATCAATTAGCGATTTTTAGCCGTTGCTAATAAAAAAAATCTTTGTAAACTTAGCGACGGTTTGTTTGTCGTAGCTAAATGTTTTTGTATATATTTTATTTGTAAAACTTAGCGACGGCTCATTTACCGTGGCTAAATATTTTTTGTATATATATATATTTTTTCTTTCAAAAAATCCATTACCTACGGTATTCTACCGTAGCTAATAATTTTTATTTGTAAAGCTTAGCGACGGCTAAGATACCGTCGCTAATACAAGAATTAGCGACAGTTTTAAGCCGTCGCAAAATATTAAGCGACAAACTTTTATAATTATGGGTTGAAACAATATAAAAACATTAGCGGCGGTTTTTTGCCGTCACAAATCTTATAATTAGCGATGGTATCAAAAAATCGTCGCTAGTTTTTGTAGCTATTAATGTTTTTTTTGTAGTGCCAAGCATCTTTATATTTTTGTTTTTTTGTTTTGCCCAATGATATCTATAATATGTTTCCCATTTTATCTGTGTTGCAGGATAAATATAAAAGCCTTGAAAGAACGATGAGAGACATACATTGTCATTCAGTGTTTGACTTCTTCGGATGTTGGATGTACTGCATCAGCTTCAGTTTAAATTGAGCTCTCAGGTTTTAACTGATCTGAGATCTCTATGATTTATGAGTAATCAATTTGATTAATATATGCTAATGGACTATCTAATGTTGAATTGCGGCTTCTTATCATTGACTCATTCTCATATCTCTCATAACCTCGATACTTGGAGGCAAAAAGTGGAACACATGCATTGTATGATGACATCAATGTATTACAATTTCATTGTATCTCTCTAGCAGTCTCCCTTTTGTGTTATGTCAAAAAGTTTAAACGAAAATTTAGCATGAAATTTGAAAGGAAAAAAAAACGCATCCTACTTATTCTTGTTTATGTAGAAAAAGTCTAAGCAAATTTGAAAGAAAATAGAAAAAAGTACAATGGAAAGAGAGACAATTACTTGTGACTTTCTTATCATTGTGATGTGATTACGTGGTTACTATTGGATTGGTGTAATAATACCATTTTCAGTACACCATCCTAAGAAAATGAGAGAGGCAGAGCTCAAAGAATTCGACATGACTAGCTCATGGCCTTATAAAGGTATTGCCAAGGTCTTGATTAGGAGTTCTAGTTTTGCATGAAACCTCTGATTTCCAGGGAGCTTTTGTGGAAGAGTGTGCGCATGTATCCACCTCGCCTTGCCTATTTTACTAGTTGTTTATTGTTTTGTCATTTTTTCCTATTGAGATTGTGTTCTACTTTCTAAGGAATCTTGCCATTGTTAATAAAGCTATGACCGAGAGTATAACAATTTAGTTGTTTTGTAATTTGGATAACTGATTAGGGGCTTGTATTATGTTTTTTGGTTGAACAAATGAAGTATATGCATATACATTTTCGTTTCTTTCATGGTCTTCATTCATTCATCTCTAGTTTCATTTGCACCTACATGTCACGAGCCATCTAGCATAGCTTTCTCTAGATACCTCCGGAAGGTTCTAGAGTGCTATTGGACATTCTAGCTTAGCTTTATCTAGAGTGTTCTAGCATGGATGAGTCTAGAACACCCTTGTACATATTTATGTAGCATTTTCTAGAAGCCTCCTTGTAATTTCTAGTTCCTTTGGAGGTGGGAACTTTCTAGAAGCATAGAGAATACTCCTTTGATGGAGGATTGTGGAAGGTTCTAGGCTAGAAGCCTCTAGGACTTTAAGGGCCTATAAATAGGCCTTGGCATTCATTTGTACATATCATAAAACACTTGTACAACTCTCTCAAGCAATACAAAGCATTCTTTCAAAAGCCTAAACACTTGTGCCTTAGCATTTTCCTCACTTAAGCTTTCGTAGCATCACTTAGCATTAGCCAAGCATCGAGGTGCCTTGACTAGTTAGTCCGACGGGAGTGTGACGCTAGTGGGCAGCGTGTTAGCCAAGGGAAAAAGGTCAGCACGTGACACGTGGTATCAAAGCAGCGACGATCGTAGGGGCAGTCTTGCTGAAGTTGCGTTGTGCTAGCTACTGTGTGTACGAAGGTTAGGTGCGGAGCAATCTGATCATGTCGGGAAACAAAGAGAGTGCTGTTGGAGGGTCCGTGGTCGAGGAGACTGGAAGAAAAACTAGTCGGACCAGCATGCTTGAGGATCGTATGGCCAAGGTGGAGCTGACTGTGGGTGATTTCCAAGACAGCGTTGGGGAGATGGAACAGAAGGTTGAGTCCTTCAATGGGACGTTGACTAGCGTCACTATGGATATCGAGCAACTCGATAGCCGCGTCCATGACCTTGAGCTTGGCACTGTGGAAGCCAAGGACAAGACTCAACTTCTTGTCAACCAAGTTGCGGATGCCATGCGCAACGAGATGGGCCAACTCAAGGACACGCTGATGAGGCAGCTCCAAGCCATCCGGGAGTAGGTTGAGTCCTTGCAATCGGACGTCAACCTATGCAAGGCGGCTGTAGCAGGTAGTGCTACTGTACGAGAGGGACCAAGGATGAAGGTGCCCGAGCCGCCAAGGTACCATGGGAAGCGCGATGCTAGGGAGCTCGACAACTTCCTATGGAGTGTTGAAAAATATTTCAACGCAATGCGCTTGGACGACGATGAGTCCAAGATCACCACCGTCACCATGTACTTGGGTGATGATGCCATCCTTTGGTGGAGGAGGCGTGAGTTGGATATCAAGAAGGGTATTTGCTTACTTAAGACTTGGGACGAGTTCAAGGCGGATTTCAAGCGGCAATTCTATCCGGAGAATGCGGAGGAAGTTGCTATGAAGAGGCTGCGTGGACTGAAGCATACGGGGTCGATCAAAGAGTATGTCAAGCAGTTCACTTCTCTTATGCTTGAAGTCTCGGACATGCCGGAGAAGACTCAACTCATCTACTTCATGGATGGACTACAACGATGGGCTGAGCAAGAGTTAAAGAGACGCAATGTTCAATCACTTGCAGAAGCCATCGCAGTTGCCGAATCCTTGTTCGAATACAAGGCTGATTCGAAAAGCCACAAGGGCGGCAGCAAGAGTGGCGACGGTAACAAGGGAAAAGGTGGGGGAGCAAAACCCATTGAAAGAAGCAGCAGTAGCAGCGGCGGCAAGCAGTTCGAGAGGAAGGACAAAGCCAAGAAGTCCTTTTCAGATAGCAAGGTGAAAAACCGCGACTGCTTCTTGTGCGGAGGGCCGCACTGGGCTAGGGAATGCCCACAACGACAAAAGCTCAATGCGATGATCGCTGGCAAGAGTGGATCGTCCGGGGAATCATCGGGGGATGAGGCGCAAATGGGGACTTTGCGCTTGCTAAGCAGCGTCAAGGCTACGGTGGAGCAAAGCAACGTGGCTAAGGTAAGTATGCTGCCCCGTTCGAAGAAATCTGCTCTTATGTTTGTGGAAGCCAAAGTAAATGGCAAGGCTTCAAAGGCACTCGTCGACACGGGTGCAACACACAATTTTGTTGCCTTAAAGGAGGCAACAAGGCTGGGCGTGCAGTACACCAAGGAGCCAGGCACCTTGAAGACCGTCAACACAGCACCGGTGCCTATCCATGGTGTAGCACGAGGCGTCTCCCTTCATTTGGGTGAATGGAAGGGGATGGTGGACCTGACTGTCATCACGATGGACGACTTCTCATTGGTGCTGGGCATGGAGTTCATGGATACGGTGAAGCCATGGACATTAGAAAGGGACGGGTCGATGACTATTGCAAAGGATCGAGAAGCATGCTCTGTCCCTGTCACTCGGGAGATCATGGAGGCCAAGATGTTGTCAGCCATTCAAGTGAAGAAAGGCGTGCAAAAGGGGCAAGCAACATTTGTGGCCACGTTGATCGAAGATAAGCCTCAACCCAGCGAGGTTCCGAAGGAGGTAGCTGCGGTTTTGAAAGAGTACAAAGATGTCATGCCTCCAAAGCTACCCAAGAGACTTCCTCCAAGAAGGGAAGTCGATCATATGATCGAGCTGGAGCCAGGGGCTAGGCCTCCAGCCATGGCGCCTTATCGGATGGCACCACCAGAGTTGGAAGAGCTACGCAAGCAACTCAAGGAGCTGTTGGACGCGGGTTTCATTCGGCCATCCAAGGCTCCATTCGGTGCACCAGTATTGTTCCAACGCAAGCACGACGGGTCCTTGCGTATGTGCATTGATTACCGAGCACTTAACAAAGTAACCATCAAGAACAAGTATCCAATTCCTTTGGGTGCTGATCTTTTCGATAGGCTCGGTAAAGCCAGGTACTTTTCTAAGCTAGATCTCCGATCGGGGTATTGGCAAGTGCGCATAGCCAAAGGAGATGAACCAAAGACGGCATGCGTCACTCGCTATGGGTCTTATGAATTCTTGGTGATGCCTTTTGGTCTCACCAATGCCCCGACTACTTTCTGCACTTTAATGAACAGAATCTTTCAGCCTTTCTTGGATAAATTTGTAGTCGTCTATTTCGACGATATCGTCGTGTATAGCGACAACTTGGAAGAACATGTGCATCACTTGCGACAGGTTTTCCAAGCATTGCGGGAGAGCGAGCTGTACGTGAAATTGGAGAAGTGCTCGTTCGCCCAAGACGAGGTGTCTTTCTTGGGGCACCGCATCAAGGCTGAAAAGATCATGATGGAACGGGACAAAGTGCAGGCTATCAATGAATGGGAGCCACCCAAGAACGTTTTAGAGCTACGTTCTTTCCTTGGGCTGGCCAATTATTATCGGAGATCCATTTTGAGCTATTCGGCGAGAGCAGCCCCACTGACCGACTTGCTGAAGAAGAAGGTGCAGTGGCATTGGAATGAGAAATGCCAAGAAGCATTCGATGATTTGAAGAAGGCAATTACCGAAGAACCTGTCTTGGCCTTGCCCGATTATGCTAAGTCATTCGAACTTCACACCGATGCATCAGACTTTGCAATCGGAGGGGTGCTTATGCAAGAGGGGCATCCCATAGCCTATGAGTCTCGCAAGCTCAATGATACCGAGAGACGGTATCCAGTGCATGACAAGGAGATGACAGCCATCATTCACTGCTTGCGAACTTGGAGGCACTATTTGCTTGGGAGTCGGTTTACCATCATGACCGACAATGTGGCTACAAGTTATTTTCAAAATCAGAAGATCAGCCCCAAGCAAGCTCGGTGGCAAGATTTCTTAGCAGAGTTCGATTATGTCATGGAGTACAAGCCGGGCAAAGTTAATGTTGTTGCTGATGCTCTCAGCCGAAAGGCCATGCTTGCTAGCGCAAGCAGCGCCGCTAGCAACCTTCTTGATCGGATCAAGGAGGGGACTTCTCAAGACCCCTTGGCCAAGGGACTCATGGAGATGGCCAAGGAGGGGAAGACTCGACGGTTTTGGGTAGAGAATGGGGTGCTCTACACCGTCGGTCGTCGCATTTATGTGCCTAAGTGGGATAATCTTAGGCGAGACATCATGAAGGAGTGCCACGACTCAATGTGGGCTGGCCATCCGGGGATGCAGCGGACATTGGCACTCTTGGAGGTAGACTACTATTGGCCTCATATGCGGGATGATATAGAGGCCTATGTGAAGACTTGTCTTGTGTGCCAACAAGACAAGATAGAGCAGCGTGTACCGGCAGGACTATTGCACCCTTTGCCAATTCCGGAAAGGCCATGGGAAAGTGTATCAATGGACTTCATATCGGCCTTGCCCAAGTCTGATGGATATGGCTCTATTATGGTGGTGGTCGATCGCTTTTTCAAGTATGGGACTTTCATACCTGCCCCACGCGATTGCACGGCCGAGCAAGCCGCCAAGTTGTTCTTTCAGCATGTGGTGAAGTATTGGGGCTTGCCTCGGAGCATCATAAGTGATCGGGACCCAAGGTTCACAGCAAAATTCTGGACGGAGTTATTCAAGCTCTTGGGTTCGGGTCTACACTTCTCAACAAGCTTTCACCCGCAAAGTGATGGGCAAACAGAGAGGGTGAATGCCTTGTTGGAGCTATACTTGAGGCACTTTGTGGGTGCCAACCAGAAGGATTGGGCCAAGTTGATGGATGTGGCTCAATTCTCATTCAACTTGCAGCGGTCCGAGTCGACGCAACAAAGTCCGTTCGAGATCATCATGGGCCAGCAACCCTTGACTCCACAAGCCATTGCGTCGGGCTACACGGGTAGCAGCCCCGCTGCGTACAAGCTTGCACGAGGGTGGCATGAACAGCTTGATATAACGAAGGCATACTTGGACAAGGCGTCTAAGAAGATGAAGAAGTGGGCGGACAAGCATAGACGCCCTCTTGAGTTCCAAGTGGGCGACATGGTCATGATCAAGTTGTTGCCACAACAGTTCAAGGTCTTCCGCTCGGTGCACAAGGGACTAGTGCGGAAGTATGAGGGTCCATTTCCCGTCCTACGGAAGGTCGGGAGAGTTTCTTACAAGCTTGAGTTGCCGCCCAAACTCAAGATTCATCCGGTGTTCCATGTGAGCATGCTCAAGCCCTACCATGGTGATAAAGAAGATCCAACAAGGGGCGAGTCACATCGGGCACCAACCGCGGTCGTGGCTTCCTTTGATCGAAAGATCGAAAGCATCGAGGCAAAGAGGCTCATCCGACGGAGGGGTGTGCCAAGCTATAATGAGTATCTCATTCGATGGAAGGGACTACCGAACAGTGAGGCCTCATGGGAAAAAGAAGGCGATCTATGGCAATTTCAGGGCAAAATCGCGGAGTTCGAGGCACAGTCTTGGACTTGGGTGGGGGAGAATGTCACGAGCCATCTAGCATAGCTTTCTCTAGATACCTCCGGAAGGTTCTAGAGTGCTCTTGGACATTCTAGCTTAGCTTTATCTAGAGTGTTCTAGCATGGATGAGTCTAGAACACCCTTGTACATATTTATGTAGCATTTTCTAGAAGCCTCCTTGTAATTTCTAGTTCCTTTGGAGGTGGGAACTTTCTAGAAGCATAGAGAATACTCCTTTGATGGAGGATTGTGGAAGGTTCTAGGCTAGAAGCCTCTAGGACTTTAAGGGCCTATAAATAGGCCTTGGCATTCATTTGTACATATCATAAAACACTTGTACAACTCTCTCAAGCAATACAAAGCATTCTTTCAAAAGCCTAAACACTTGTGCCTTAGCATTTTCCTCACTTAAGCTTTCGTAGCATCACTTAGCATTAGCCAAGCATCGAGGTGCCTTGACTAGTTAGTCCGACGGGAGTGTGACGCTAGTGGGCAGCGTGTTAGCCAAGGGAAAAAGGTCAGCACGTGACATACAGCTAACATCAACTCTGTTCTCAAGAAATTGATTACAAAAGCATCTTGTGGGTGTGGGTTGGCATGTATTTTTTGGTCAAAAAAATTGGAAAGATGCGTGCTGGAGATAATACCTGGTTATGTGTAGCGACCAATGGTATCATGTTTGGTTGGAGCATGCAGGGGCAGGACAATACTCTTTGATGATTTCGGCTGGGTTTATTCTTAAGAAATTAGCAGACGCCCATGATATTTCTGTATTGGTAAGTTATGCACTTAAATTCCATGATTTTTGCAGATTTTTTTTACTTGACTTGATTGAACTTTAATTTACATTAAAAGAAAAATCATGTTTTATATTAAATCAAATTCCTTAATGTCCAACTTTTGTACGCTTAAAATGCACAAAGGAATCATTTCTTTCAAAATTTCTCTTTTTTTCTCACTCCGTGTTTTATTCTGGGGTTTTTCTAAACGTCGAGGAAACCAGCGAGGGATGGGTGTAGAAAACCATCTCCCTCGATGTTTAGAAAAGCTGTTTATTCTGTCCAAAAAGACTTAAAAGACTTCTTACCTACGTGCATGAACCAGAGGCAATGTCGGGCTGAGGCAATTGCTCTAAAGGGACAAATGGGTGATTGTCACCTTTATCTTCAACCACATCACTATTTCAGTATTTCTTACTTCACACCTCTAGATGCTCTAATTAAAGAAATTGATGCTAGTCAAGGGGCATCTTTTACCTTAACCTGAAGTCTAGGACTATATTTCTTCCCAACAGAGTGTCCTATTGGGTCGGGTCCGTGACAGTTAACTCTTGACACAAACAACGTATTATAATCTATATATGTTTTTGTATGTGTTATAGACAGTTAATTTAGGATATCCGTATCAGTGTCCTAGATATGCTTATATATATGTTTACTTGTATCCCATTTCTGTTCTCAAACCCATATCCATATATGGATGTGCATCATAGAAGCCTCACTGCATCATGTCTTGTTCCTCAATGTTTGTATGTTATCACTCAATGAATCGGGACTTTGTATCAGTTTGGTAGTCAGTCCTGAAAGGTTGAAAAGTTATGGTGCAATTCCATAGTCTATATTTTTTTTGTTTTTAATTTTACATGAGAGGCTCCATATTGAGAACAAGATAGGGAAAAGGGTTGGGGGAGGGGAAGTTCAAACCTGCCCCATTACACTTACGGAGCACATATTGTAGATGACATCTTCATCACATGAGGGTCCATGCTTCCTAGATTTAAGGCTTGATGAATAGACTGTTTTTTTTTTTTTTTTGTAGTTGATGGTGTAGTTCCTTAGCATTCAAGAACATCATCATTCCATATGACAAGGTTTATTGCATAGTTTATTAATATACATATATAGGAGGAGTCATGTAATTTGACTGGGCGTTTTATATGCATCTTTCTAATATCTGACAGGGATAGTTTCGGTGAAAAAAGACATTGGACAAAAAAAGTGGCTGAAATTTATTCTTTGTGGATAAGTGGTGAAGTGGAGGTGTGATACTGATTTATATTATATACTTATCTACCATGGAGAACTACCCCTAAAAATGCCAAATTTTCTGACAGCTGTGATTGTTAATTTTTCTTTTAGGGGTAGTTTAGAGTGTTGGAATTGTGCTGATTTCAATCAGTAATTCAGTATTCCTAGTTATTGTGACTGATTTCAATCAGTAATTCAGTATTCCTAGTTATTGTGCTGATTTCGATAAATATTCCTATTTACTGTGATAGCCTGATTTTTATCGATCCAAAAAAAAAAAAAAAAGTAGGGAGCTACCCAAAAAAACTCCAAGTTTGCCTGACTTGTGTGATTGGTGTTTTTTCTTTTAACCAAGAAAACTTATCTGCAATACTAACTACATGCACAGTGGTTACGTGGTTTTCAGATGATGATAATACATGATGGTGGTAGCATTGCTTACCGCCCCGGATTTTGCACCTACTTATAAAAGATGATTACATGCCCCTAAAATTCAAATGAACTTTCCAGTCTAGACTCTCCCTAGGACTAGGAGGGAAAGTACAATTGTTGTTTGGTACCTGTTGTTTTTAGGAAATTTTGTCTTCCCTCCCTCATTTTTATCACCGTCGTCTTTGCATATAACCCCCACCATTACCATTCTGAAGAGAACACCATAATTTTTCAGGAATTATTGGTTGGCCACTGAATATGCCTGTCAATGCACATGACGTGCGTGTGACCACCTGATTTTCCTTCCATATTCGTGGACAAAGCAATTTTATTTTCATTAATCTTCACTTCTAACAGACTCGAGGAATGTCAATGATAAAATATTATCTTCCTCCCCAAGCTAGAAGGGGATATAGATCTACAAAGTGAATGGACAGAGATGGTGATGACTACCTCAGGCAATTTCGCCGGACATCCAATCAGTTTTAGAATCACCGTTATTTTCCTAAGCTCCTCAATCTGACTAGGGACCCACATTCCGTGAACTTCGATTTAGAATGTGGTGCATTCCCACACCAATTCACCAAAAGTAGCGTACCAAAACTATGTTTTTAATCATAGGACTTGTATAGTTTGATATGTTAGGATCCGTCGAACTTGTCTTCCATTCGGGCTTGTCTTCCGGCCGGGTTCAACCTTGTGACCTGAGGTTTTCTAAGCAACAACTCTACCAACTATGCTGATACACCTTTAACAGGATATTTAGTTCTGCATTGTTATATCCACAAGTACCTGAATCACCTGCTAACTCATAGGAAACAATTTTAATCATTTACATTAAAATAGAATATTGGAATCTTAAAAAATTGTCGAATAAAAAATGTAAACTAATTCAGTTTTCATATTCTTCTATCTTGTTGCTCAGTTGTGATTAAGTATAGGCTTTTCATTTTTTGAGGAAATTGTTGTTTTCACAGACGGTGCCAAACTGACCAGCCTTGTTTGGGCTTTTATGACTGAATTCGCCCTTTTTGGGCTTTATGAATTAGTCTGGTTTTGAGATACTTGATCATCGTGATGGATGATTCTTGCCATGTGTACATCTGCAATATCAGTCCTATTTGATGCATCATCAACACTGTGGGTGCGGAAGAAGGTTTCTTCAAGCCAGCCCTAGGAGAGAGTTGTAAGAGTGCACCACACGTGCAACTACTTATGTCTCATGACTAAGGGAGCAATATGAGTACTATATCCATTCTCAAACACCCATGCACAATATGTTTCCTTTTAACCTCTTTGATTTTTTAGCAATATGTTTCTATGTTAAAGCTGGATGTAGACTCGGTTGGTCCTTCCTAGGATTTTCCATGTATATCTTGGTGTTTTTTTATTTTGCATTGATTATTTGCTTGCATTGAATATTTGTTTGACGATATTACTTGGTACTTCCATTGGTAGAATTTCTTTGTAGTTGTTTGCATTGTTTTCATCAACAAAGTGGTATCAGAGCAATTGTTGGGAGATTATTAGTGTTTGAAATTGACATGGAAAATAACAATATAACGATGATTAGCCTTAATGGCTCTAATTATGTGATATGGAAATAAAAGATGGAAGATATTTTATATTACAAGGATTTATATGCCCCAATTTAAGGGGATAATGCCAAACCAAAGAATATGTCTGAAGACGAGTGGAAAAAATTAAATAGAAAGGTCATTGGCTATATTAGGCAATGGCTAGATGATACAATATTTCATCATGTGTCCGCTGAGACGTCTGCCCATTCTTTTTGGACTAAACTCCAGAATTTGTATGAAAGAAAAATTGTTGCGAACAAGGCCTTCTTAATTAGAAAGCCGGTGAATCTGAAATTCAATGAAGGTAATTCTATTGCTGAGTACTTGAATGAGGTGCAAAGTATAGTGAATCAGTTGTCAAACATGAAGATATAATTAAATGATGAAATGCAAGCATTGTTACTTCTCAGCTCGTTACCAGATAGTTGGGAAACGTTGGTGGTGTCTGTTAGTAATTCGACATTGAATGGACTGTTTACCATGGAGTTGGTTATGAACAGCTTACTCAATGAAGAGACTAGAAGGAAATCTGCAGGTACTAACCAATCCCAAACACTTGTAACTAAAAACAGGGGGAGAGATAAAAATATGATATATCATGGTTATGATAAAAATCGTGATAAGTCAAAAGGGAGATCAATGTCAAATGATAAAAGGTTTAAGTGTCATTATTGTGGTAAACTAGGTCACAAGAGAAGATATTGTTTTGTTACATAAATGATTTGAAAGATGGAAAAGTAATAGTACAGATGCTACAGCTGTTGTTTCAGATGAACCCGTGGTTCTTTTGTGTGATGAAGGTGAATGTTTGCATATTGCAAACGAATGGATTGTTGACACTAGTGCATCTTTTGACGCTACTCCAAAGAAAGATTACTTTACTACTTACATAGCAGAAGACTTTGGCAGTGTGAAGATGGGTAATACTAATTTCTCCAAGATTGTGGGAGTGGGTGATGTATATATCAAAACTAATATGGAATGCACTTTGACTTTGAAAGATGTACGTCATGTTCTTGATCTTCACCTAAATCTGATTTCTGGATTTGCTTTGGATAAACATGGATATATGAATTACTTTGGTAATGGTGCTTGGAAGTTTACTAAAGGTTCACTTGTTGTGGCAAAAGGCAAGACATGTTGCATCTTATACAAGACACATGCGAAGCTGTGTAAGGGTGGTTTGTATGCAACTGAAAGTGATACTTGTCTAAACTTGTGGCACATGCGGCTTGCACACATGAGTAAGAAAAGTATATGCAGCTCTTAGCAAAGAAGAAATTAATTCCCTTCTTAAAAGGTACCCCTCCTAACTCCTGTGATCGTTGTTTATTTGGTAAGCATCATAGATTTTCATTTCATAGATCATCAAAAGAAAAAATTGGTTTGTTAGATTTGGTTTACACTGATGTTTGTGGTCCCATTGAAGTAGATTCTCTTGGTGGTAGTAGATATTTCTTGACATTTATTGAAGAAATGTGTGGATTTATTTCATTAGATCTAAAGACCAGATTTTCCAGTGCTTTCAGCAATTTCATGCCAAGGTTGAAAGAGAAACATGTAGACTTTTGAAATGCATCCGTAGTGATAATGGGAGTGAGTACACATAGAAAGAATTTAAAGCGTATTGTGATGAACATGGTATACGACATGAGATGACAGTTCCTCGCACTCCAAACCATAATGGAGTGGCAGAGAGAATGAGTTAGACTATTGTTGAAATGGTCTGATGCATGCTTCACATGACTAGGTTGTCGAAGGTGTTTGGGCTGAAACTGCTTGTTATCTCATCAACAGGTCTCCTTCAGTTCCTTTGGATGGTGATATTCCAGAAAGAGTGTGGAGAGGTAAAAATATTTCATACTCTCATTTGAAGGTGTTTGGGCGTAAAGCGTTTGTTCATGTGCCCAAGGAACAAAGATCAAAGCTTGATGAGAAGACATTTCTATGTATTTTCGTCGGCTATTGAGATGCACAGTTTTGATACAGATTATGGGATCCTGAGAATAAGAAGATTGTTAGAAGCAGAGATGTGGTCTTTTATAAAGATCATACCATTGCAGATTTTGAGAAAGTTGAGAAGCTCAAGTAGACAGAGAGTGAGGTACCAGATCTCACCCCACTTTTTCCTCCTTTGTCACATGTTGAAAATGGGGAAAAAATGCCAGATGATATAGTAGGTGACCATATACTTGAAAATGAAGTTGTTGGGTGATGATCATGTACAAATAGATGAAACTGAGCAAAAAGAACAACCCTTTTAGCAAGAAGTAGTAGAGCCTCAGGTAAGGTCTACTAGAGAGCGTCAACCATCAAAGAAGTACCTCGATTATGAGTATGTTTTACTTACAAAAGAAGGTGAACCAGAAAATTTGCAAGAAGTACTAACTCGTAAAGATAAAAATAGTTGGATGAAGGTCATGCAAGATTAGATGAGTTCTTTGCATAAGAATGATACTTATGAGTTAGTTGAGATTTCAAAAGGTAGAAAACCTTTGTAAAACAAATGGGTGTATAAGCTGAAAAATGATGGTGATGGAAAAAATGTGAAGCACAAAGCTCGGTTAGTGGTGAAAGGCTTTGCGCAAAAGAAGGGGATAGACTTTGATAAGATACTCTCACCAGTTGTGAAGATGACCTCTATTAGACTAGTGTTGAGTCTTGCAGCTAGTCTGGATCTTGATATTGAGCAGTTAGATGTTAAAATTGCGTTTCTTCATGGAGACTTGTATGAAGAAATTTACATGGCACAATCAGAAGATTTTGAAGTGAAAGGGAAAAAACGTATGGTCTGCAAATTGAAGAAAAATCTTTATGGGTTGAAACAAGTTCCAAGATAGTGGTATAAGAAGTTTGACTCATTTATGGTGGGTCATGGGTACAAGAGAACACTTCTAGATCATTGTGTTTGTGTCAGGTATTTTTCGCCTAGTAGCTTCATTATTATCTTGATTTATGTTGATGATATGCTAATTGTTGGAAAAGATATTGATATGATTGGTAGGTTGAAGAAAAATTTGTTTATGTCTTTTGATATGAAAGACTTGGGGCTAGCTCAACACATTTTGGGAATGAAGATTATACATGACAGAAAAACTACAAAGTTGTGGTTGTCACAAGAAAAATATGTTGAATGGGTGCTTGTAAGGTTCAACGTGAATGATGTTAAGCCTATGAGCACTCCACTTGCTAATCACTTCAAGTTAAGTGCCAAGTTGCCTTGTAAGACTGAGAAAGAAAATAAGGAGATGACAGATATTCCATACTCCTCTGCTGTAGGGTATTTGATGCATGCGATGGTTTGTACAAGACCAGATATTGCTCAAACAGTTGGTGTTGTGAGTCGGTATCTTGATAATCCAAGAAAAGAACATTGTGATGCAACTAAATGGATTCTGAGGTACTTGAAGGGTACTTCAAAGCTTTGTTTATGCTTTGGTAATTCAGGAGTCGTACTAGAAGGGTTCACAGATGCATATATGGCAGGTGATCTTGACAGGAAGAGGTCTACTTTAGATTGCAAAAGTGTGCTGCCTTGTCTACGGCTGAAGCCGAATACATTGCCATTAGTGAAGCAGGAAAGGAAATATTATGGTTGAAAATATTACTCAAGGAATTTGGTGTGAATCAAAATAAATATGTTGTGCATTGTGACAGTCATAATGCCATAAAGCTGAGCAAGAATGCCACATGCCATGGGCGTACCAAGCATATTGATATTTGTTACCACTGGATACGTGATGTTCTTGAGAAGAATTGTTTCCAACTTGAGAAGATTCACACTAGCAAAAATTCTTCTGACATGATGACAAAAGTGGTTCCTAAAGAGAAACATGAGTTCTGTAAAGAGCTCATTGGAATGGCCTAATGTACTTAGTCTATAATTCCCCCCTTATGGTCTGGAGGGGCCCTGAATTTAAAATAGTAACTAGGGTTACTATTGATGTTTATAAATATTAGAAAGAAAAAAAAATGACAGATTTGCGTTTTTGTTTTGTGCAATGGCTGCGACGTGACGGATGCGTGCATGTCTCCATTGTGAGAGAAGAAAGAAAAAAAGGATGAGCCGATTGTTGGGGTTTGATTGAAGACTCACAAGTGTGTTTTAGATCATTTTCTTGTCGAATTTTGGTGCCGTTTGTTTCGGTGTATTCTTCCTTTTATTGGGAGTTGTTTGAAGCTCTTGTGAGGTAACCCTTTTATTGCTCCTTGTATTCCTCAATCCTTGGGCAAAAGGTTTGAGAAGAATATTGTACTTCTTTATTGATTATTGGATTGATTGGTTTTGCCCCGTGGTTTTTACCCTCCACTTTGAAGGGATTTCTACGTATATCTTGATGTTCTTTATTTTGCATTGATTATTTGCTTGCCTTGAATATTTGTTTGACAATATTACTTAGTACTTCCATTGATAGAATTTTTTTGTAGTTGTTTGCGTTATTTCCCCAACAGGCTTCTGGTCAGGCTGCCAAGTTTGTGATTTACAACTGACAGATCCACCAGTGGGGTGATTATGTTGGGACAAATACCAATAAAACAATACCAAGAAAATAATCTAAAGCAATAATAAACGAGACACCAAAATTTACGTGAAAAACTCTTCACTGTGAAGGGAAAAACCACGGGGCAAATACGAGAGAATCCACTAATCAAATAAGAAATATAATAACTTTTTAAGCTTTTTGCCCAAAGTTTGAGTAATACAAGGAGTAAATAACACGAGTTACCTCACAGAAAATTAACCCAAAAGCTCCTTCAACTTCTTCTACCAAATCAATCGACAAAACTAAGTCGATATCGCAGTCACACATCACACTTTGTCGCACAAAATCACGCCCAAAGAATCAGACACAAAGGCACCGTCCACGCGCACACAGCTGCACCAAACACCAAAGAGAATAATATGTTCTCTGTTGCTTATTCACGCAACATCTTATCTGAAAATACTATAAATAAAACTGTGTTTTATGCACCTATTTATACCTGTTGTAGCCACCCAACACCGCTTCAAATAAAACTTTGCTTCTATTTAATTAACTAGCTGCCAAATAGAACTTTGTTTCTATTCAAATTGAATTTTGTTTATATTTAATTAACACCGTCTCAAATAGAATTTTGTTTCTATTTATTTTTGTTTTTGTTTCTTATTGAAAGCATTTTTTCCTTATTCAACCAAACTTAAAATTATGTTTGATTAATTACCAAAGTTGAATCCACCCTAATGGGCTGGACCTAAGATCACGTCAAGAAATGATGTTACTGTTTGCTTGGAAGCTGTGTGTATTGCTGGGGTTGGTATTTCATGTAAGGGCTCATTATTGACAGTGAATATGTTGATGTTGCTGATCAAGAGGAAAACAAGACAACCCTGTCACATTTTCGAAAAAAAGGCGTGGAAGCTTTGTGCTGTACCTCGAAAATAATGCATTTGGGAACGCTTCTTGAAAACCAAAATGTTGATTTAGTTCAGTCACCCGATGGATTACTTTGCTAGGTATCTTTATCGTCTTCTTATCTTATAGCTACTATATGTGTGCCCAGAATGTTTTTGATTTATGCCTTCACCACTTGAAAGGTTCTAGTGTAGCTAGTGACATTAACTAAGGATGTATTTGCATGTCTTTGGTGATATAATATTTTTGTCCCCGTAAAATAGTGAAAAGCTTTAGGAACTAATTACATTGAAAAATACGACCATCTTCAGGCACAGATTCATGTGGGGGCAAGCCACTGACTTTTGAGAATTTTTATTTATTTATTTGTCTCCTAATTAGTTTATTTTTATTTGCCTCTCTATTCTCACTTTTCACTTCAACCAAGACTTCATCCTTCAAATCATGTACATACCAAATCCAACCTCTACTTTTAGAGTTAGAGATAGAGGTTAAATCCCTCAAATCTCTCCAAGAAACCAAAATCCACAGTTTCTTCTTCACATTTCATTGATTGGACAAGATGAGGGAAACTCTCATATACTACACCAAAAGGCTTGATTAGCTACACGGAGATGGCCACGGCTCAAAATCGTTAGTTTATTTGCCACGACCAATAAACCGTAGCTAGATAATCTACCGTGGCAAATGTAAAAAAAAAGACTTTTGTAAAGCATGTTTTGAACGGCCAAGGGCCTAAAACCGTGGCTATAAAGAGTGTTTTGCACGTGTCTATGTAGAAAGAGGAGTTTCGCGGTCTTGCGAAAAAACATTGGCGAAAATAGTGTGGCGCCATTGCAAAAACAGTTTCGCGGTCTTGCGAAAAAAATTGGCGCAGAGGAGAGAGGAGCTTCATTTTCATTTCAAATCAGAGTGTGGAGAACACTTTCACGGTTTGGTGAAAACACTTTCGCCTCGTTCCATTTTGATTTTAGGGTTTATTAGAAAATCAAATAGTTATCTTCAGCTAAAGAATCGCTCCATTTTCGTTTCAAATCAGAGTGAGAGAGAGGAGCAGAGGAGAGTGTGAAGAGAAAGAAGAAGAAGTGAAAGAATTTCTTTCGGGAGGATACCCAGAGGATCTTTCATAGCCAATTCTCTCTCTAAATTCCATAATCAATCAGTGGAGGACACCCAGAGGATCTTTCGAGCCGGGGAACGACATGGTCTGGTAATGAATTTCTTTTTAACTTCTTGGGTTCTTGAAATTTTTTTTTTAATTTTTTCAAGACATGTTAGATTGAAGTAATGTTTTAGCCCTTTGTTAATGCATGATTCTGTTGATTGTTTGAGAAACCCAGAATATTGATGTATCTGATAATTTTAGTAGTTCACTTGAGAATGTGTTTATGTTTGATGGTTTAGGTAATCAACATTTGATTTAGGTTTTCTTTGACATGCCAATGTTGATAGTAACTTTTCCCCCTTTTACTTTCGGGAAGTAATCTTGTGTGGTTAGATGGTTAAACCTCTTTTGATTTTTGAGATATAGTGTTTTTTGTTTGTGTTAGTTTTGATTTGATATATAGCCTTTCCTGATTAAAGTGGTTCATGTTCTGTTGTCTTTTCAGGATAAGGTTATTGAATCTTCAAGATTGTAAGTAATTTATCATTAGATGATTTTGTAATAAACTCCTTGATTTGTTTAGTTTATGATCGATTATGAGATTAGCATTTCCATTGATACTATATTGGATTTCGTCATTTGGCAGACTAGCTGTAATTGATGGTATTCTCTGATTGAAGGAGTTCATGCTCTATTCTCAGCATATTCTGTTTTGGTAATTTCTAATCTCTTTGTTGTTTAATGCCTAGTTGTCCAAAAGTTGATTAGGTTGATCAGAGTGAACAAATTTAGAACTCACTAACTAATATGTAAGCATGAATACTTTATGTTTATTGATGCACATTTGCATAGCCCTTTTTACCAACGAAAAAAAGGACGAGTTGAGGTCTATTGCAAATTATTGTTTGAATCATAAACTCCTTTATTGAATAATACTTTCCTTGAAAATTTTCCTCATTTATCTGTTATAAAAATAGATTTTTCACATGTGAAAAGAATTAGTGGTAGATGAATAACTAAAAGGACGGCCTTAATATCTCATGGATTGTTCGAGACTTGATATTTTTTTTTTACTAGTTTTAGACTTGATATCTTATCAATGGTCTAGACTTATGTTTTGAAGTGTGAGCTGCCTTCCTGATTAAAGAGGTTTATGTTTGTTGTTATCATCTAGTTGTTTGCATTACCCTAAGGGTGTGTTTGGTTGCATGGAATCCTATGCTATATCATTTATTTGGGTTCTTTTGAAGATGCCACTGTTAGTTTTGGAAAATATATGTTAAGAATTTTGGCAAAAAATTGGTATCAGAGCCATGTTAAGAATCTTGGAACAACTAGTTCAGATTGAACTACTTAAGAACCTGTTGATCATAGAATCAACGTTATCTAAGGACCAGTCAGTTCTTAGTATAGTACTTTCCGACCCTTTTGAAACGGGATCACCGGGAACTTTTCTAATACCTCCTCACGGAGCATCAAAAAAAGTCTGAACTGAGAAAGTCTGGACGATAATAATGTATGATCTATATCAAATAGATTCTAATGTGGAACAATGTGAAGAAGTTGAAATTCATGAAGAACATGAAAATTTCAAAGCTGATGTTTTCATAGAAGAATCTAAGTTAAAAATGATAGTTTCACAGCATCTAAAACTTAGTGCTGAACAAATCTTCAGGACTTGAGGAGTCTTAACGAAGATAGCAAAATCTTTGATCACTAGGAAAAATCATGTTTATCTTGGTGTTTCAACAAAAGAATTTACTTTGGATATTTAAGATACCACTGGTAGAATTAATATACCACTAATAACAAAAGAAGATATTAAGCTAAAAATGGCTAAAATACCTTTTGACATAAGAAAAAATTGATTACATTCACATAGGTGGTGTACAAATCTGTATAAAGTCTACATTTAGACAAGGAATCAATAGTCCTATTCTATGTGCCTTACTAGATAATATGATTAATGATTGTGAAGACTGTATTCTAGGTACCTGTCAAGGAAATCTTACTTATGGCAAACTGATATTTACAATTTACCCTAAGTATGGTGTGCCACTCAGCACCAAGAATATAAATGAAATCCTAAGTTTTGTTCATAAGTTTGAACGAAGCGACTTGATGAATGGAGACAAACCATTCTCCATTACTTATCTTGTAGGATATGCCTTAACAAATTCTCATCATAGTATGGGATATAGAAAAACTAAGAACATAGAACTTGATGATGTATTCTCAGATGTAGGTCGTGTCCAAGACATACCTATCAAAGATATAGAACCCCTAAAGTCAGTATTTAATTCTGCGCAATATGTGTCTAAGATCCCATGCTACGCTTTTGTCCTTCATCAGATAATCAAAGACAGTGGTCGAGTCAGTTGTAACTTCTAGTTTCTTGATATTGTATCTTTGTGCAAGTTTAATCCTAGCCTCGACTCCTTGAAGCTCATGTTTGATAATTGAGTGCCCTATTGCAGATCCCATGCATGTTGCGATAACATCCCCTGCATCATTCCTTATAACAGCGCCATACCCACCAGTGACTCTTTGTAGCGAGCCATCAGAGTTGCTCTTGTACCAGCCTATAGGTGGCTTTGTCCATTGAAAAATTGTAGGGTGCTTGTTTTTATATAATACATCCAGGTTCCATCGCCCAAATAGCTCCTTATTATGCGCATTGCCTTCAACAATAAGTTCATCAGAACTAAATTTGAGACGGATGTCATTGTGAAGCTGATTAACAAGTTGAAGACCTGTGCAATATCTCTGCTGGTAAACTCGATTGTTCATTTCCATCCATAGGTAGTAAACCACTGCATTTAGGACCAATTTTTTGTGTTGGGCAGCTTTTCTCTTCCCTTGAAATTGCTGACAACACTAGATAAGTTCCTCATCCCAGCATTCAATCTGTCTTGTGTAGCCTAACTGATTCAACATTCTCTTCTAGACATACTGTGAATACCTACATTCGAAAAATAGGTGTTTCATCATCTCAGTGTCTCTCTGAGACAGTGAACACGTATCCACTTGAGTGACTCCCCATTTCTTCAATTTGCTCAAAGTTTTCAAGGCACCGTGAATCAGTAACCAAGTAATGAAGCCGTGTCTAGGAATATTGCCTGTGAACCAGACCATTGATGCCCATTCCACTCTTGCTCGTCGATTCCTGATTGCTTCATAGGTTGCTTTCAAGTGAAATGTTCCATCTTTCCCAACAGTCCATAAAACCTCTTCATTCCTACTAGCATCAAACTCCACTTCTCCTAGGATGCTAGTGATCTTAGTAACACAGTTCTATGCACTCTGTGGGATGTGCCAGTGGTTATCACCAATAGTAGCTGCCACCTTGGCGTTCTTGTGCAATGTAGAGTCATATAAGAGCTCCTGTGGGAATTTTTTGATCAAAATACCTTTCGGATGCCAAGGTTCCTTCCAAAATAAGGTGCCTTCACCATTGCCAATGGAATGAAGAGCTAGGTGTGATGCCTTCTCTCTGTAATGCAGAATGCGTCTCCAGCACCACGAGGCTTCCTTAGGCACGCCAATTTGAATACCAGATATTTTTAAGTTATTTTTAACTTTCATTAGTTATTTTTAAGTTCATATCAATTTGAATACCATAACTTTCATTAGTTATTTTTAAGTTCATATCAATATGAATACCATTGTTCCAATATGTTTGTTTCTGATGTCAATTACTTTTTTTTCTTGGTTTATGGTTTGTTAGGCAACTCCAGAAATTGTTGTCACTCTTCTTGAAGTTGCAATATTTTTTGCAACGAAAGTTCCAGGAAAGATTGATGCAGACGTATTACAGCTATTATGGAAAGTACGTTCATACCATCACATGTAATATAGGATGATCATTAATTTGTGTTTTTGATAGACCCCCTATCAGGTTTACATATACAAGGAAGAAGTATAAGTAAATGCAAAGCTGTCTGTGGGAAAAAAGCTGGGTTAGAATTGTTGTTAGAGTTGCTCTGTCAGGTTGTTAGCTCTGTTAGAATGGTTGTTAATTGCTCTGTTAGCATTGTTGTCAGTATTGTTAGTTGTTATGTTGCATATTGTATAAATAGGAGAACAAGGAGAGAAACAAGGATTCATTCATTCATTTGTAAACAAATTGTACACTGAGCAATTGCTCTACAGGAGATTGGGCATCTCGAATAGCCCTCTTGTCATTCAATACAACTCATTTCAATTGCTTCTATCGATCTAGTGTTTACAAATGCAATTTCAACATTATTTATCTCATTTCCTTGCCAGTATTGCTAAATCTGCAAAGACTACACCATCTATTGCTTGGAATCTGTCAGTAGATCTGAATAAGACTGTTTCCATCCCGCAGAACATAGCAACATCAAATCAGTTCATAACAGTTTTATAACTACAATATATATTTTTTTAAATATTTGTATCTTTTCTTTTCCAGGCATGCCTTGTTGGAGCTGGACCCGATGGGAAACACGCAGCTTTGGAAGCGGTTACAATAATCCTTGATTTACTACCTCCGCAGCTTGGGCCTACATTAAGATTTACATATGTAGATAGAGTTTCGGCATCTGACCCAAAGTCGGCTCTTGCATTACAACGATTAGTGTAGGCAGCAACAAACATATTTTTTTAATTGAATTCTTCTTTTACAAGTTTTTTTTGTTACATGCTTCCATGACTTGTCAATGTAGCGTCATTCAATTTGCATCGATTGGTGGAGCACTGCATGCAACGGACGTTGTTCTTTACTTACCTGAGCTGCTTTAGGCTGACATTAGGCTTGCATAGTTACACTTAACCCATATCAGATGAACCTAGTTTCTACTAAGAACTTTACAAAATCGCATTTTGACAATCTAAGATTTTTTTTGCAGGTATGGCTTCTTGGAGAAAATGCAAACTATGCTGCATCTGAGTATGCTTGGGAATCTGCGACCCCTCCTGGTACTGCATTGATTATGTTAAATGCAGATAAAATGGTTGCCGCTGCCAGTTCACGAAATCCTACTCTAGCTGGTGCATTGACTCGACTCCAAAGGTGTGCTTTCAGTGGGAGTTGGGAGGTAAACTTTTCTCTTGTCACTCTTTCTTGAGAGCTAAGTTTGTTTCTCATGTTGTTTGAAAACATTTTTTGTATTCTTGAATATAACATCACAACATCATCTTTCTTGTTTTGCCTATTAGTGAACGAAATTTCATTTTCAGGGGTATTTTATTTTGAAAATTATTAAGATTTTTATCCCACCCTCCGTTCATGTGGTGTTCACTTATATTAGGAATCACATTGTCTCCCTTTGATATTCATAGTTGTGCATTCTCTAATAACTCGTCTAGGATGTGTGATATCACTTTTCAAATCATTCACTAGGGATCCCTTTGATATTCATAGTTGTGCATTCTCTAATAACTCGTATGGGATATGTGATATCACTTTTCAAATCATTCACTAGGCAGTGTTCTGATTTATGAAGTGTGGTTGTTGATCATATTCTGTATGCAATTTTTTATGGGATTATAACAATATACACACGTTTAATTATGTTTTACAGAAAATAGTGTTAAATATTTAAGACTTCTCATTTCTTGATGATGCCATCGCAGGTGCGCATTGTGGCTGCTCAGGCTCTTATCACCATCGCTATCAGATCTGGCGAGCCTTTTAGGTTACAGATTTATGAATATTTATATGCTTTAGCTCAAGGTGGAGTACAATCTTAATTTTCATAAATGTATCTTAGTAATGGAGAAGATCAAGGAGCCAGTGGCACTGGTATTGGATCTTTGATAAATCCCATGTTAAATGTCCTTGATGAGATGTATAAAGCACAAGACGATCTGATTAGGTAAGGTCTAAGATGGATATTTGATTTGGTTGAATATTGAGCTTCCTTTAACTCTGATTTCTTTATCTTATCTACATGGATGTACAGAGATATGCGAACACATGATAATGCAAAAAAGAAATGGACAGATGATGAACTAAAGAAGCTATATGAGACCTTGATCTGGTCTCGTTGTTTTGTTTTGTTCCAAGGGCTAATTACCTATCTCTTGGACCAACAAGGTATCAATTCTTTCGATGGTAGATAGAAGCTGGAAGATGGATATTTTGTTTTGTTGTGGCATTGTTTTTTTTTTTTCGTGCCCCCTTTAAAATATGGAATGAGAAACAATTCCAAGGTGAATTTAATAGATACCCATTTGAATGCAATTCCAAGGTTCCATTTTACTGTTGATTTTGTATTTATCTAGCATATAGTTTGTGGAATCTTATTCGTGCCGGAGGCATGACACGGTAGCCGTGTCGTAGACACGGGTACACGCCACATGAAAAGTGTTTGGTTGATCTTAGTAAGGACTGATTTTGCAGGTGTGGGGCTGTGATTTTGCTGCAGCAACAAAAAAAAGTAATTTTTTTCGATTATATTAATTTGTAACGGTTTCAAACCCTCGCAACAAACCAGATTTCTTTCTTTTTTTGAATTTTGTTTTGACTGGCAATGGATTAAAATCGTGGTCCTTCATGCATGCAACGGCTTAAAACCGTGGGTCTTCATGCTTGCAACGACTTAAAACTGTGTCTTTTATGCTTGCAACGGCTGTGAGACCAAATAAATTCAAAATAAGTGATATATGTTGCCACGGTTAGGGAACGTGAAGAATTTAGCCATGCCGGGTAGCCGTGGCTAAATGTAGAAAATAATCAAGCGTCCTTGAACATAAAGCCGTTGCTAATAAGTGTTGCCACGGTTTATAGCCGTCAATGGTGATCTGCTGACGCCTCAAATGGCTAGGCCTCTAAGCCGTGACAATAGGTTACCCCCATGGTCCCAAACTGTTGCTGATGGGTATTTTTGGTGTAGTGATATTACATAATCTTCAAAGATCTATAACTATTGAGTTATTTGAGCCCATCTTCACAAGATTTAGCAGGGTTCAAACCACCTAATTATTCTTTTTCTAAGTACCAGGTGCCTTCATTAATCATTGTGTTGGCCATCTCCACAAAAATCGTAAGCAATCCAATCTCCTCTTCCTTTTCTTCATGTAGTAGTAATCAACGATTTAAACCATTATCTTGTGTTGTGTTTCTATAAGTAGTAACAATCTTCAATGATTGTCTTTATTGTACTCCCCCTTTTGCTATAATTTAAAAAAAATTTCATGTTAAAGTTACTAATTTTTATATTATATTTAATTAATTATGACATCACTCCCCCCCCCCCCCCCCCCTCTCAACACAAATCCTAGCTCCGTCGACCACCTGCGGATTGAAAAGCTTGCCTGAACGAGCATAGATGTTCTGACTAACATATTTGAAGAAGTTTTTTTTTTTTTGAAAGGGGAGCTGGATTTTTATGGATCCCATAATCTATCAACTGGGCGACCTATAGGTCAACACTCATTAGAAAGTAAACATGCCACAGGTGAAATTCGAAGCTAGGACATGGAGAACAAATCCACACAGCCCTAACCACTAGGCCATAACACCATTGGCATATTGACAAAACCCAAAAACCAATTTTTTAGGTGAGTTGACACCATATGCATTTGTGTGTTTGTTAAATTCATATAGTACATGTTGTACCATGTGAGTCCAGATGAGGCGAATGCGATTGTTGCGGACAGCTGGGTATGAAATCCAAGGTTGGTCGAGAAGAGTTGGAACATGTGACCATCCAACAACTGGTCGGCTGCCTATCAATTGGCTGTTTCTTGGCATTTATGTTTTGCGGTACATGATGTACTTGCTCCTTTTGAATAACCTAGTTTTTCATATTTAGCTTGTCACGACGACACTGTTTTTTGGTATTCTGCATTACTTCTCAGGCTCTTGCAGTGCATGGCCGATTGTTAAGAAGCAGAAAAGCAGCTTGGATTGTGTGTAGACGACCATGTTTCTTTTTTTTCTTTTCTTGCCAAAGCAAACATGAGTCAGAAGGGCACACTCCATTTAGCTACAGTAGGTATAGCATGGGTGAGGCTCTGATTAGGAGAAATTTGTATTAGGACGAAATATTATCCTAGACTCTATCCTTGAGCATCTCAACTTGTTTGGTACCAAGGGTGGTCCCGGTCAACTTTAACCCCATGAGTTAAATATTTAGTCTGGTCTAACATAAACACAGCACTTAGAATTGTGGTGCATGAAATATCAGATAGCACCTTAGTCATGGGACAGAAGAATCTTGGTGCACTAGAAATATCGGATAGCTCCTTGGTCATTGGAGAGAAAAAAAAATAAAATAGGCCATCTCATTCTTCTGTTGCCTATGGTTGAAGTTCACCTATTATCCATTCTTGAAAACTTCTAGTAGAATATCTTCTTTTGAATGATCACATGAATTGCTGAACTTGCGAATATGTTCCAGTACATTGTTTCTACCGGTAAAGTACCATAACTGGAACGAACCATGGCGGCAACTTAAACAGGATGCCTTCTCGTGGTTGCAACTAACCCAGGACTCTGTCTCGCTGTGGTGGCATTGTGGTCCGTGCAAGGGTACACTACGATCTTGCAAACAAAGAATTGTCTCTTAAGTTAAACTTGTTTTGATCCGATTTCTATCTTGATTCTACATCCTCTGGAACTATTGATCACGACAGTGCAAACTTGATCTTTTTGGTACGGGCCGTTGATATTAATAACCAACTAGCGTTACCACGGCTGTCATCTATTTCTAGAAATGATTTTTTTCAGATGCAGAGACACTTGGGGCATATGACATTTTTTATTTAAAAAAAATAAATAAATGAATAAGATGATTAATAATGATATTTGGTCCCTGTGTACTTTTCTTTGTCCATTTGTTTTGTTTTAATAACTAGTCCGCTTTAGGCTTAAAATGCATTAAGGGATTCAATCTTGGACATATACAACACATATCTTTCCCTCGCTTAGGCGATATGGAACTATAACCAACCAGCCTCTGAGCTTGCCCACACAAGGTCGTTACTGTGGAGCCCAAGGAAATTACATCTTGAATATGTAATGTTTAGTTTTTTTTTTTTTTTTTTTTTTTTTTTTTTTTTAAATTACACACATTGGAGTTATCTTCGATTTGCTCAAAATCTATGACCTAGTGGTACCATCCGCCAAGCTCTAACCGTTGAACTGTCATGCCATTGGCACTTTCATAACTCTTAATAACAAGATAGTTGCAATTTTCTTGTTCTTTGCATGATACTTTCCTACTGGAAGATCTCAGGGTTGGGAAAATTGGTTGGAATGCTTGCTCACCACCAAATCCAACCCCAGGAGTTTGAGGTTCTCCCAGTGGATGATTCTGGGAAATCTTTAACTAGGGTAAGCTAGCAGTAACAGTTCATGTTGCATGCCAAGAGTGGACAAGAACTAATGTCAGAGCAGGCAAATATTTTTCTAGCAAGTTTGCTGGTTCTGAAGCAAGCAGGTTGGAGGGAGTCTGAGGTGGTAAAGGGAAAGGGGGTGGACCCTACTGATCACGTGGAGTCTTGGAAGAGAGCCACCTATGAGACAAAATTGAGAAATAGTATGGAATAGGCATCTCCTCTCCACCAATAATAAGTTATCCACCACATGGGACTCATGGTCCCATTACCAACATCCCCATTGTCCCACATTCCCTTCCACCTCCCTCTTCTTCCCATTCCCACCTTCCTCCATTTTGTATTCTTTTATATATATGCACATCACCTCCCCCACCTTTTTCTCTAAAACTTCTCCCAGCCTTTCTACTCTCCTTGTTTAATAGAGATATCTGACACAGGCGTTGTTTGCGATATTGGTGGTGATCATAGATAGAGAGGAGATCATGGGAGAGTCTTCTGCTGCGTCGTACATCCGCATGGTGGTTACTCTTTGAACCCAGTTCCTTTATTGAATCATTTCTTTTCATCTGGATTTCTTTTATGGGTTGGTGAATAGCGAGTGTGTGTTTTGTTTGATCTTTTTTTGTTTTGTTGTAATGGGGTCTAGGTGCAGCACCTAATAGAGGAGTGTATAATCTTCCAGATGAGTCAAGAAGAGTGCATGGAAGCCCTATCCAAGCATGCAAAAATTGAACCTGTGATCACTAGTACTGGTAATCACTCTTACTCTTTCTTTGTTCAATCTTCCTTCAACCCATTCACTTAACCGAGTTTTGTATGTATATAGTGTGGAAGGAGCTAGAGAAAGAAAACAAAGAGTTCTTTGATGCATACAAGAAGAACAGAGATGACAGAAGGATGTCTCAAGCAGAATCAACTCAGAAGTTTCATGAGATTCTATTAAGTTCTCAAGATAGTCAAACACCATAAATGGATTGATCAGTTCACCCACCACCTAATACTCAGTCTCTCTTCTGATCTCGATCTCAACTTATTTGGCTACTTGTAATATACATCAAAAGCCAAGGGTTTTGTTAGTTTTCAATCAATATATGATTCCAATCAATGAATAAGATGTAGAGAGAAAGAGAGTGAGTGTAATATGTTGCAAGTAATTAATGGAAGCTCTGATGATGAGTCCCAATTGACATCAGTCCAAATAGTTGAAAAGCGTGACGAGATCATTCAATTTGCAAACAAAAAATCTAGACAGCCAGGAAAGCGATAGGGAATCCCCTGTCCGTGTGATTGTCTTCGAATGGAGAGTATTGGGCATCTGTAGGATGATGGAGGAAATGGGGCCTGGCCTTCTGGCCTGGCTCTCTAGAATGGTTGATTTGCAAATGAATGAAACATCAGCAAATGTGGCTGAATCACCAGGATTACGTTGACACGTTTCAGCACGTGGCAGCAGTAGTCGATTTCGTTATCCTTCCTTTCCTTGTTGTAATTGCAGTGATGTTGATTAGTTAGAAGGTGGTTTAATTGAAGGGTTGCGAAATTACGAAGAAGATGGAGTAGTCATTGTTGCATGTCGCCATCTTGTGCTTTTTAGTGTCAGAATTCGTTGTTTGTTTGTTTATTTTGTTTACTAGCCCAGGCTAGTCGAGCATCCGTTTGATTGAGTAGTGCTAGGGGGTGATAAGTAAGAGCCCCTTAAGCACAATCAATATTTGATGGTGCATTGAGATGTGTAAGTATTAATAATCAACAATGGTGGGATTGGGGGTGGTTGAGCGAGGAGATCTTGATGGTAATGTTAGCAAAGTTCATATCACCTTGAAGATCATAGCTCCGTATTTTGGTTGCGAAGAATGGAATTATTGAGAAACAATGAAAGTGCAAAGGGAAGAGAATGGAGTGTGAGCATGGAGAGAAAAAAAGAAAAGTGACGTTGATGATGATTATTCAAATCCTGAATTGTAGTGAGAAAAACTTGATTCATCCTTCGTTACAATTAAATGTACAACACATATACTTCTCAGAGAAATATAAGATTAATGAAAAGAAAAAAAAAAGTGTGATCGTAGATGACATTCCAATTGCCATTATATATGAAAGAGGTTGGATGGTCGGAATCTAACCAACTATATGAAACAAAAGATATTTAATAGCCAATGGCAAGACAGCTCAACGGTTAATAAAAGACTCACTTTTGACACCACCACCTTTTTTTTGACATGCTAAAGCACACCACCAATATAAACCCTTTCTTACTCACTATTCATTTTTTTTTCCACTTTTTTTTATCTCTTCACACATTTCCTCTCTTCCTCTTCACCTTTGTTTTTTTTTATATTTATTTTCCCCTTCTCTTCTTTTTCACCCTGACAACACCACCTTGCCTCGCCTTCTTATTTTCTTCCCCACTTCTTCTCATCTTTTATTTTTACCCTCACTTCTTCTCTTCTCCTTTTTTTGCCCTGGTGTAGAGGTCTTTGCATGTGGGGGTTCCACACTCACATAAATCGAGTCGAGGGCAGAGAAACAAAAAAGAGAATAAGAGGAGAAGAAGAAGAGAAACAGATAGACTAGGATTAGAAGAAAAGAAGAAAAAGAAGAAGAAGAATACGATATATATGAAAGGAGAAAAATAGAGGAGAATGAGAGAAGAAGTGTGACCGACTGGTGGGGTGAGGCGGTGCGGTGGCGGCAGGGCGAGGTTGTGTTGTGTTGGTGGTGGGACGAGGCAGTGCGATGGTGGTGTTGTTCCCTGAGAGATAAGAGAGGAGAAGAGATTGAGAGAAAAAAAGGTGGTGTTTTTTTTGTTTATATTAGTGGCGTGCTTCATAAATGTGGTGGTGTGTTTCAAAAAGGTGGTGGTCATTGATGGAGAGTTTGTTTACTTAAATTAATAAGTTAATAAACCTTGTAATACCGCAAGTGCACGGTCGTCTAAAGAGTAGATAGTGGCAAATACGGGTTGATCCCACGAGGATTGACGAGACAGTCGAATTTTAAGACTTATTTAAACTAATTTAGAGTTGGGGGTTGCAGCAAATGAAAATTAATAAATTAAGAAAACTAAATTGAGAACTAAAATTAAACTGGTAAGATGATAAGATAATAGACCGAGACATCGAATCCACCACAGGTTCTTCGAGATTTGTGTAATCCAAATTATTGTTTTCAATAATCAACACGACTAATCTAAAGATTAATATACATTTGTAATCAATTTCAGTAAAGGCATAAACCCTTAGCATTCACGTCTTTCTACAACACACACAATCATAATTTTATTTTAACTAATTCTAAACCCTAGCATTGCATGTCTTCTTACGACACACACAATCACAAATTCAAATTAATTGATTAAAGCAGACTTCAAATATCAACAAAGGGAACTTCTAACTATCAATTAGTCTAGATAATTTTTTCAGCTATAATCGGTGAAAGCAAATTATTGAAATTCAGAAATCAACTGTGTTTTACGTTCAAGCATATAAAAAATAATAAATTCAAATACGACAAACTCTAGGAAGCCCTGTGGTTTCATCTTCTCCTCGGCACGGGGTCTAGAAGATCATGGTGGAGGCGACCACAACATCAGTGGAGGTGAAATTCATTTCAACACGAACACACATCCCGAGAAATTGTTACAAACGCACTGTGGTGTGTCAAAATAACCACCTGGGTGCAAATAGCCAAACTGAATCAAAATTAGTTTTCTCTCGCCACAGGAGCCGCGCCTTCATCTCCAGCAAGCAACGCCGCTATTCTTCCTCCGTGCTCCTTGCGAGCTCCTTCTTCTCCGGTGAAGATCACCTGAAAAAGATAGGGAAAGAGATAGGTGAGAAAGAAACGCGAAGGATAACAAAAAGAGGGAGAGAAACAGGGGCGGTGCTCTCTGTTTCTACTCCTATCTCGATGGTGGTGTGCGAGCTCCTGAAAAAGAAGAACAGGAAGAGAGAGAGAGAGAAATATGAAAAGGAGGAAGAAAACGGGGGAGAGAAACAGAGATTGGAGGCACGGAAGCTCATCCCTATTTCTTTTTCGTCCGGTGATGGGTGATTTTATTTTGCGTCAGAGAATGCGAGCAAGGAGGGGCTGCCAGGTTAGTGAGGCCGTGGTGGTGATATTGTTGGCTTGTGGAAGGAAGATGAAGGAAAAGATAGACGAGTGAGAGTGACTGGGAGTCCTCCTTGTTGCGTCTCTGTTATGGGGCGTACTAGACGGTGGTGGCTGTCGGATGGTGTCTGACTGTCTATGATGGTGGTCTGTGACTAGGACAGCGAGCTAGATGGTGGTGGTAGAGATATTGATAGTAAAGAGAGGGGGTAGGGGATGTGAGTTGGTGATGATGGCGAGGTTATGGTGGTTGCGCTGTCGGTTCTTCTATCGAACGAGAATCGCCTATGCCTCTGCAAAGGAGGAGAGAAGAGGCATGGAAGGGAGGAGGGAGGCGTGGAAGGGAGGCCAAGGAACGTAGGAAGGGCTTTCTGAAAAGAAGGCTGAGAGGAAACCTAAATAGGATTCTCCTCTTTCCTTGTTTAGTTGGGTTTGCTTTTGGGCTTGGGCTTTGGTTAAATTAGTTGGACTTAGGTTTGTTTGGGTTAGGTTTAGGCATGTGATACTCGATTTGTCACCCGTCACTCTATACCGCCATTTGAACCAACCAATTGAACATTCTTCAAATTGCCCCCTTAACGCGATTTCATCTTTTACGCTCAAATTCCTACAAAAACATGAAAATGAAATAATTTGAATAAAATATAATAATCAAAACACTAACATATATAAATTAAGGGATATATTATGTAATAGTTACGTGAATATCAAATACCCCCAAAACTATATTTTGCTAGTCCTCGAGCAAAACAATAAAAATAAAATTCTAACTCACTTTCGCAGGAATCATCGGTTGCACTTACCTTAAACGTGCAACAAGGCTTTAAACCCCTAGATTACCTCTAGTGGACGAGTTATAGTCTCGTGAGGGTTTTTAGAAAATTTACCCACAAACATTATGACTCAATAAATTTCCAAAATATGGTAACTTGATCACTCTATCTATTATCCACAGAGTAATAATCTAATTGCCAAAAATTCTAGAAAACAACTAACATTGTCAAAATAATATATCAAAGAGTCTAACAATGATTTAATAATACCCAAAGGTTAAATAAATTTCATGAATTATTTTGAACTCGAAGTGTGTGTGTGAATAGCCTTATCAACATAACTTTCTTTTCCTCAGTAAAGATACGACTATATAACCTTTGGATAGTACGCTTCGACTACAAATATCTCTTGTCACTCAGAGATTGGTTAGTTATCATTCAGTTTATATGTGAGAAACAAAATAAATTATGGAAACACAAACATCTCACATATAATAATCATGAAAAATATACTTTTAAAAGAATGAAATGAATATGCTCTCATGGACAAGAATATTAATTACTTTGAGAATGTTGAATCACACACCATAGTTCTTGTCTATTTAATCTCCACATCTATGAACCAGACATTTACTTAAGATCAGTTAGGTCTTTATTAGGTTGTAATGAGGTTAAGATTTTGGCTAACAAGAATGAAAAAAGATATGCAAAATTTCTCTGAGATTGTATACACCCTTTAATAAATAAGTGGGGGCTCTGAAGAGTAAATCAATGTTGTACACCATTAATTTTTCTTCCTTCGAAATTCTTTTTCATTTTTTTTAATTAACATATTTTCCTCTTCTGCACAATGAAACATTTTAGTCCCGAGGATTCATGAAATATTTAGTTTCAACTCTTTTTTTATTTGCCCATTCCAAAAATACATCAACCACACACATTCTCAGAGACATTGGTAAGGATAAAAATAATATGGGATATTATTCCATAACTGTAGTAGGTAATGGAGATGGGGTTAGCAAAGAAAAGTCTATTCAAATGTTCAAAGGGCTGCAAACGGATATTTATCATTAGGTAGGCTAAAAGGCTAAAGAACGGTTTAAAAAAAATGCCTATATCACTTCCTAAGCTCTAGTCGGTATTATGACATCTCAACTAAATAAACCAAGAAGTCTAGTGTAATAAATAATTCAATTTTTAATATTATTCTCAAAGCAATCAATAAAAGAAACAAGAATAATGAGATCATCTACGAAATAATGCGGACTAAAAAAAAATCAGAGTTTATTTAATAACCCTCAAGAAAAATAAAATGTCTCGAAACTCACAAGGGTCAAGTCTCCACTATTATTCTAAGCTTTTCAAGTTAATATCTTACTGATTAACTTCAAATTATGCTAACTTGGCTTATAGTGCAAGAAAAATAACATCTTGTGAAATATATTTAACTTAAAGATAATATCAAACCATATGTTTTCCTATTGATATATAAATGTGACAAGTGAAAGCATGCATTCCTCAAATTTAAAGGCATACTTGAAAACACATCCTCTTCATTGGAAAGGAACTCATATTTTGAATGCATTTTCAAATCGAAATATTCACACAATAGTAATTAACTATGTATTCAATAGAGATTGAGTAGAATACAATAGTCAATTGTGAAATACATTTTAGTCCAAAATTTTGAAAAATGCACAAAAACTCATAAACCTCACCCCCAAATCTAAACCAAACATTTTCCTCAATGTATAAAATGATGATCATGACAAATGCAAGAAAACGAAAAGATGAGAGCTAGAGTGATATTACCATGGGAAAGTTTTTTACCAATTTCGACGAAATCGTCCACTAATGAACGCTAAAAAACATAAGAACTGTGGACTCATCATGATAAATTGATAAAAACAATACAGGACACAAAAGACTCTACAAATGAAAAAAATTACATGCATCAGTTGTAAGTCAAAATTGTTACAGAGCTAACGAGTATGAGTGGAATGCAACTAGACATAACTCGAAAATCAATCCAGACTAACCATAATGACACAACTGAAGCTGGGCTGCCTCCCAGGAATGCTTGGTTTAACATCGTCAGCTCGACATATATTCTTCCTCATAAATGATGTTCCATGAAATGACGAGGAAGAACATAGCAAACACTCCCCCAAACCTAAACACATAGTCCACGATGTCGACTAGATCATATAGCAACAACCGAAAAAGTTGATGATCCGTCCAACATATAGTAGCACCCACATGCAGCACAACAAAAGCTAACACATCCCTAAAACGACGAAGACGCCATGCAAAATCATAGAGAAAATGCAAACTAACCCGCGGTCGTAAAGAAGTCATAGGGATTTGGAGCAGAATGACTCTTTCCTACTCCTAAAAAGGTACATCCTATGTCTGGTGTTAAATCAGAAGATTGAATGTGTTGCACAATAGGATGGTCAAAACTAAAATCATCCCTTACAAACAAGGGATCCACATAGGTAGCGTCGGTCACTATTAAAGGGATGAAAATATGTATGTCTATAGATATATCAGGTGGTACAAGTTCATCATAACAAAATGAATTGCACAAAGAGGACGAGCTAGACAGCTCAACAACACCCCCAAACCTAGAATCAACACTATCTATGGGATGTATTCTCTCCAAAGAAGATTGAGAATCAGACTTCATGTAGTAGTCACTAGGAGGACATATGTCAAATGGGTCTTCATGAAAAGGCAAGAAAGGGAATGGGTCAGAAAGCCCAATAGTATCAGCAGAAGGGTTCAGTTTTGACTCACTGAGTGGAAGAAGTTTCACTTTAGGCTTCCATGTGTAACTCGGATCCATAATAGGGGTTGAATCAAGCAAAACATTCACTTCTCTAATGTAATCATCAATATCGAAGTCTAAACCGAATTGAATCAAACATGTTGCTAAGGATCATCTGATGCAGACTGCAATAAGGAATTCTTCGCCGAACTCTCAATCATGTTAACTTTACAAACATCCTCAGACTCAAGAGGTTGTTGGCTTACATTAAAAACATTGAGTTTGACGGTCATGTTGCCAAATGATAGTTTCATGATTCCATTCCTACAGTTAATAATAGCATTAGATGTGGCAAAAAATGGACAACCCAATATAACTGGAATGTGACTGGAGGGGTTGTGAACATGTTGCTTATCAAGAACTATGAAGTCCACTAGAAAATATAATTTTTCAACCTTAATGATCATATCCTCTATAACACCGCAAGAAATTCTGATTGACCTATCTGCCAATTGCAGTGTTACTTTAGTCGATTTTAGTCCGCGGAGACCTAAGTGCTCATAAACAGAGTATGGCAACAAATTAACATTCACCCTCAAATCCAACAATGCCTTATCAATCATATGATCACCGATAACACAAGAAATAGTCGGGCACCCATGATCTTTATACTTAGGCGGAGTTCTATGTTGAATAATTGAGCTTACTTGCTCGGTGAGGAATATTCTCTTTTGCAATGTAGCTTTCGCTTCTGTCTGCAAAGATCCTTAAGAAAATTTGGCATAGATAGGAACTTGCTTAATAGCATCAAGCAATGGAATATTAATGTGAACTTGTTTAAAATTTTCCATTGCATCATTAGCATTTGTTCCTTTCTTTGCTGGAGCTAACCGTGATGGAAATGGTGCCCTAGGAATATAAGATGCCTGAGTGGGGTCAGAGTCAAGAGGCACATATTTAGAAGGTGAGGCTTTATCAACCTCCTTGTCAAATGGAGATGCAACCTGCTTTGACTTAGACAGAGATGCAACGATACTCGAATCGGGCACTTATACCCGATTGTCAACCTGTCTTCCACTCCTAAGGGTAGTAATAGATTGGACATCTTCATGGCGTGACTCAGATGTACTACCAACTACGAATTGACCCTTCGGTTTTGGAACAGGTTAACTAGGAAATATCTTGGCTCTCTCTCAGAAGAAGACTGGGTAATCTTACTCGCAATTATCTCAAGTCTATTGAGGGCTTGAGATCGGTGCTGAGTCGTGGCTTTCAAATCAAATATGTCCTTAAAATTTGCTCAATTATACTTTCTAAGGACTACAAAAACGGATTAACCATTTCCTCTAAACTTGATGTGTTGGATGGAGGAACTTGGTTGAGGTGGGCCGAACAGGGCTAGAGGCTTGAGGAGCCTGGAGACAACAACAGGTCCCCTTGGTGTGGGCCATGGGCCCAGGGAATATTTGGATGTTTAGTGAACCCTGAATTGTAATAGTTAGGTTGTGGATTATTGTCAGGTCGCCGCATCGCATTAAAAGAGTTGACTTGCTCAACATAGTATGTAGGATAATTGTTTTGCAAGTCACAACTAGCTATTGAATGACCAGGACTCGAACATGCAACACAGACTTATGATGAAACGTTTGCGAAAAGTGCAGGTTGAGTCAAAATCAAAAGTGCATCTATCTTTTGAGCCATGGTCATAACAACTGTCTCTAACTTCGAGAAAGAAGGGGGGTGAACAATTGTATCTCTAGCTTCATATATACCGCCCTTACGCTTATCAGACTCCTTTCTCGAATAATCCCATTGCTGAGAATTTTTGAAAAGCGTCTCAAAGAATTCCCATATCTCATTGACACTCATATTCATTAATGACCAACCACTGGTGGCATCAATCATACGACGGTTTTGAGGGGTTAAACCGTTTTAAAAGTATTGAACTAGCCGTCACTTCTCGAATCCGTGATGGAGACACCTGATAATGAGCTCATTGAACCTTTCCCAACATTCGTAGAAATGTTCGCCCTTTTTTTGTTGAAAATTAGATAAATCTCGTTGGAGGGCATTCGTTTTATTAATCGGGAAATACTTAGTCAATAACTTTCTTGACAACACATCCCACGTTGTGATGGATCCCGTATTTAGTGAGTTTAACAACAATTTTGCCTTATCTTTCAGAGAAAAGGGAAATAACCTAAGACGAACCGAATCATCAGAAAAGTTCTGGTACTTCAGGGTAGCACAAATGTCAAGAAATTCTTTAACATGAAGATAATAGTTTTCTTTCTCAAAACCATAAAAAGAAGACAACATATGAATAATTGATGGTTTGAGTTCGAAACTGTTTGCATTTGTCTCAAGTAAGACAATGCAAGACGGAACACTACTAGGAAGAGGGGCGAAATAATCCTTAAAGGCCTTCCCTTCAGCCATCTCAGTGGATCAGGATGATGAACCTAAATAGGTAATGGGGACTTCAAAAAACTCCTCAAATTCTTGTTGGACAAGTCTACTCTTAGAATCACGTACACGGGTATGCATAAACTACTGGATAACGAAGGTTCAAAGTCAACACTCCTAAACAAGCTTCAATTTTATTTTTATTTTTTATATTTTAAATGCAAGCCTAACCGCTATATGAAGATGACCTAACTCTAAAAAAAAACAACAACGGGACCCTAAATGACACCTAAATGATGCACAAACAAAATGAATAGCAAACGGGCCTAGAGCTTTTCCTTACTAATGCAGGGCTGAAATTCAATTCAATTTACCTAATCGTGGGAGAGACATAGTAATTTCCTATCAATCCGCCACTACAGAGTTGTTCCTACCTCTTTTTCCACTCTCTAGCTCAAAGTAAAATGCTAGTTCAAGAACTGTTCCCAGATAAGATAAGTTCCTTCACTCGACCACTTTAAGCTATCAAATGTCCAAAGAGGGTCCCTATGAGCGTCACACCTGTCCTAGATAATTATCTTGCTACAAATTTTAAATAGTGAAAGCCCAAATTCCTAACCTTAAAATAGATTGTGATTAACCTATCCGCGGGAGAGGGTACATAAGTTTCAACTCAATCCTGCCACTATTCAAATTTGCATGCAATACTACCTAGAACAAGCTAAACACAAGTGATCACACAGAAATCGCGTGCAGATGCGGTGGGTAGAATTACCTCCGGCGTGAACCTCTTTCGGGTTACTTGCGACGCTGGGTAGAAGTCGATTTCTGAGAGTTTCCTCGCAAATCGCAATATTTCACTTCGTTCCCACTTGAGCTCTTATGTGTGTGACCGCCTGCAAAATAAATGCAAAAATAATTCAAACTCAAGCAAATAAAACAAATAAGAAAGTGACTCGTAACACTGTTCCTAAAAAGAAAATTAAACCTAATTTATAAACTAGCAAAAACAACCCTAGATTTTGATTGTACCGTTACAACCCCTGGCAACGACGCCAAAAACTTGATGGAGAGTTTATTTACCTAAATTAATAAGCTAATAAACCCTACTTGTAATACCGCAAGTGCACGACTGTCTAACTAGTAGACAGTGGCAAATACGGGTCGATCCCACGAGGATTGACGAGACATTCAAATTCTAAGACTTATTTAAACTAATTTAGAGTTGGGGGTTGCAGCATATGAAAATTAATAAATTAAGAAAACTAAATTGACAACTAAAATTAAACTAGTAAGATGATAAGAGAGTAGACCGAGACATCGAGTCCACCACAAGTTCTTCGAGATTTGTTTAATCTAAATTATTGTTTTCAAGAATCAACACTACTAATCTAAAGATTAATCTACATTTGCAATCGATTTCAAGGATGTAGCCATTCTTAGGAAATTTTTGTATCATTTTTGTCCATTATATATGTAGGCCGTTTGCATTTTCCATAATTTATATCATTTTCCTCACATATAAACTGAGTGTCAAATCTCTGAGTGTTTTATTTCTGAGTGACATGAGAGATTTGTAGTCGAAGCGTACTTTCTAAAGGTCATCTCGTCACATCTTTACTATGAGATGAAGAGTTATGTTGACAAGGCTTCTCACACACACACTTTGAGTTGAGAATGATTATGAAATTTATTTAACCTTTAGATACCATTAAATTATTGTACTCTATTGATATACTTTTGTGACATTTCTAGTTTGTTGTTTTTCTTGAATTTTAAGCAATCAGAAAATTACTCTAAGGAAAATAAAGGGGAATGCCCATGTTTTTGCATTATGTTTTTAGAAAATAGATTTTGTTTTATTGAGTTAGTAATGTTTGGGGGTAACATTTCTGAAAACCATCACGAGACTATAACCCGTCCTCTAGAGGTAATTTAGAGGTTTAAAGTCTTGTTGCACGTTAAGGTAAGTGCAACCGTGATTCCTACAAAAGTGAGTTAGGATTTTATTTTTAATTTTGTTTTGCTCAAGGACTAGCAAAATGTAGGTTTGGGGGTATTTGATGTTCACATAATTATTACATAATTAGTTTAATTATTTTAATTTTGTATTTTTTTGTAGGATTTGGAGTTTAAATGACAAAGTGCATTAGCGTGGCGAATTTGGAAATTCATATGCAAAAATAATGAAATTAGTTTTGAATTGGTGAAACAAAAAAGTCATATGAATGAACATAGCCAAGCCCATTAGTTTACAATTGAAATACAACAAGCCTTTTAGTTTACATTCACCAAGCCCTTTAGTTTACAATTGAAATTGAAATTGGGCTTCCAATTTACAATTGAAATTGGGTTTCCAATGGGGGACTAATGGGGTATTTTGGTTTCTAATTTGGGCCCAATAGGGAGTAGATTTCTCTTTACCTTACAGACAACCAAAAAAGAGACGAGGATAGAGTTTTTTTTGGCAACAACAGCAGCCGAGAAGCAGAGCGAGAGGGAGAGAAAAAAAAACAGCAGAAACGCAAGAGGAAGAGTGCGCAGGACGCTATTGGTGAGCAGCAAAGATACAGGAGCAGAAACGTTGTCTAGGAACAGCAAGGAGGCAGCAACGCAGGACGCAACACAGTAGCAGGAAGGTAGCCAAAATGCATGACTGTTGCTCGACGCTGTCCAGCAGTGAAGATGTTGTCCAGCAGGGTGCACACTGCTATTGTTGTCATCACTTCCACCATGTGTCACTAAACTCCACACAAGGCGAAGAGATGAACTCCTAGATGTAACACACTTAATTGGTATTTGATTTGCTTTATGCTTTCACGGTGAATAATGGTGTTTATGATTTTCACTTTTATTTAATATAGGAATTTATGTTATTTTAGTGAAAAAGATTTCATCAATTTCTTCGTAGATTATTATTCCGGTGGTTATCTTTTTCTTCTCCATATAAGTCTAGTCATGCTTTTCTTATGTGTGGAATTTTTAAGGATCAATTGATTCCGGTAGGTTAGTTATATATGATCGTCTTTTATTACGCTATTGTCTCCGGATATATCGTAAATTTAGGATATCACATATGACCAACCTTTGTGCTTTCTAGAAAAAGTGAAATCTAAAATCCATTTACATTAGAATATATTGGTGCATTAAAGACTATTTTTCAAATTATGTTGTTTGGGATGTGAAACACGTAATCGAGTCATCATAGCGAATAAATACTACTTGACGCGTGAAATCTCGGAGGGATTCTTGGAACCTTGTGACTTTTCTAAACTTGATTTTTATTAAACTAAATTCAATTTCACATTTTAAAATTGCTAGAATTTCTTACATTTAGTTTCGCGTAGTTTTTTTTCTTCCTTGACCTTGTTTTGTAGACCGCTTTTCCTCGTGGGATCGACACCCCAATCTTTACTGCAATTGACCACGTGTACCGTTTGGGTGTAATCACTTGCCAGTTTAACATCTGTTTTGTAGGTCAAACTCATAGGAGGACAATTTTTGGACGCATCAATTTGGCACCGTCTGTGGGGAACGATGAGTTTTCTTTCTAAAAATAAGATCCACTGTGACAAAGTTCACCAAAATCTGATAGACGATCAACAAGCTGTTAGAACAAATGACACAGTCTACAAATCCCCAACACAGTGACGATAACAACAACGCTCCTATTTGTGACGATGTATCACAAACAGCTTACGAAAAAAATGTAGCCCAAATCATTGCAAATGGCACCCGAGAATCAAGACCACAACATGCAATAGCCCAGACAACTCAGACATTCGGTGTCGCTACCATGGATCCTCGGGTAGACCTGCTTATGGTCCAAATGAATTACATGACAAAAATGCTAGAGAAAATCACCCAGGAGCGCATCCAGTCAGCTGATCTTATCCAGGCACCACTGCAACAAAACTCCGCCAACCGAAATCAAGGGAGTGACAATGAACTCCTCCAAGGAAAGAATCCACAATGTGATGAAACGCTTGATGGTTTCGTTCAGAATCAGAGTCATTGATCCCAACATATTGTACGAATTAGCGAAACCGCTATTATCTGACACCCTCATGAAGACTCCCATGCCGAAAAAGTTTCGCCAAAGTTCGAAGTATATGATGGTATCGTCGTCCCAACGGATCACCTGATACACTTCTACCACATGATGGCATTGAAGGAGACCACGAAGTCGATCTTGTGCAGAACATTTCTAACTAGCCTTACCTCCACGACAATGAATTGATTCATCAGCCTACCACCAAAGTCAATGGACTCCTTCCAGGCGTTAGCCACCGCCTTTATCACGAGATTTATCAGAAGTCAAAGGATGAGGAAAAGACCACACTACCTCCTGCATGTCAAATAGAAGCCTGAAGAAATAATACAGAAATATGTCACTCGTTTCACTGACGAAATGACAATGATTGATGGATGCAACGACAACACAGCCGCAACAACTTTTACTGTCGGGTTGAATAGAGGCCCATTCTTTGACGCTCTCAACTTAGAACCTCCAAAAAGCATGGCGATCTTGCTGAAAATAGCCCAAAAACACATTTCTTTTAAAGAGATGAAAGCTACCAGGAGGAAAAATGAACAGGAAAAGGAACATCATTCCAGGAAATGAGAAAGGAAGGAAGAGAGGAGGCAAGACGATGACCACGGGAAGATAGCGGTCAATCAAAGAAACATCATAACGGTGGAAGGACAAAGTCCAATAAGCGGAAATCCAAGAAGTAACAGTCAGTACGACCCAATCACGAGCAGATAACCAACATAATGAAAAAGAAATACAAAACATAACGGCCCTAATGACAAGCCGGACCAACATCCTGAAGTACATGGCAAATTGGGAGAACGTCAACTGGCCACCCAGGATGAAAGGAGACCCATAAGGAAGAGACAAAAGCAGGTACTGCTCCTTCCACAAGGATCACGGGCATGATATTGAGGACTGCTACAAGTTGAAAGAAGAAACCAAATATTGGATTCAAAAAGGACGACTCAATGAATTCATTGGAATGCCAGACAAGCCAGCTAAAAGGGAAAGAAAAGGCAGATACCACCGCCACGGGATTGAAAGAACAATCTAGGGAACTAATATACGCTCTACACTGCATCTACCCAAGCTAAAAGGTACCTTCCACTCGACTAGATCTATATCAAAACAAAAAAACCAACGCCTTGAAGATGCTTGCACTGATCGACTCAAACTCTACCAACTGATGCAAACCAAATCCAAATTACCAACGAAAAAATTAACAACAACGAACTCCATCAAACCTCAGCAAGTGATGCCAAACTTATATGGGCATAATCGGATAGTGTGACACTATTATGAGCATAACTGATCAAACCAATACTGCTTGGCTACCGGATCAGAAAGCACCTCGAGTCGGTTAACTTCAGTGATGAACAGTGAGCAGGAGCAATAGCGGATTAAGCAACGAATGTCATGAATTAAACAAGAAGAGCAACAAAGGCGTGAATCCCCAACACGAGGATAGCCATCAACCAAGTAATGATCAAGAGGAAAAAGTAAATCACTTACCAATGTAGCGTAACTGCTCCAGAAAAATGATCGTCAGAAATGGTCGGAACATCCAAAAGGGAAAATCAATAAAATTACAAATTCGGAATCATCATCCCACGAAGGATAAAAGCTTCAAAATGAAGCCATGCAAAACAATCAACATATAAAGCCAAAAGGAATCAGGACGCAAGTCAGATACATATAAAAAAATTTATGGTCTGATCAACCAACGAAGTAAAGGTTGGACGAACGAGTCAACTAAATAAAAAACAACTTCGGGTCAACTAGAACGCCGAACCAACGAAGTAAAAGTTGGACGAACGAGTCAACTAAGTAAAATTGACTTTGGGTCAACTAGAACGTCAAACCAGCGAAGTAAAGGTTGGACAAATGAGTCAACTAAGTAAAAGCAACTTTTAGTTGACTAGAACGTCGAACCAACGAAGTAAAATTTGGACAAACGAGCCAGCTAAGTAAAAGAAACTTCGGGTCGACTAGAACATCAAACCAACGAAGTAAAAGTTGAATGTCAAACCAATGAAGCGAAACTTGAATGAAACAACCTCGAGTCAAGTAGATTGTCGAGCCAACGAAGTAAAAGTTGAGCGAACAAACCAACTCGAAAAAGGCAAATTCCGTTTTGATTAGAATATCAAATGAGCGAAGCAAAAGATGAAGGAACTAGTTAACACAGCTCAAGAGAGCCTTAGATCAACTAACACGTCAGATCGAAAAAGTAGAAGACAAACAAACAAAACAACTTTCTCACAAAAGCTTCAAAACAACCAACTCGAGGTTAAGACGGATGTATCAGAGCTTAGAAGAATTCAAATCAACAAAAGTCAGGCAGGATAAAAAAATATATAGCTGTAAAAATCAAAGTTGAAGTACAAATCATTTCGACAATAATGATCGACCTATAAAAGGTACAGGCAACACGAACGAAGTCAACAAGATGAACCACGACTACGAAGAAAAGTAAAGGAGCTCTCTCTTCAAGAGGAGAAGGCAATGGTTTTTCAGCCGTTGGATCACCTGGAGGGTCTTCAACACTGTCTTCATCCTCGAAGGTCTGATAGACCAAATGACGGTATTGAGACAAGTTAACACCAAGACCCTCGATATAATCTAGAAGCTCAGTCTATCCATCAACAATTTGTTGCCAATCCGGCACCTCCATAATGCGAAGCTTGTCCATAATAGAAGAAATTCATTCCTAGTCGCTATAAGTCGACCCTTAGTAGTAGTAGTAAGCATCACAGAGGTACCAGCCTTGACCTCGTCAAGTGAATCTATTAATTGCTCCACCATTTTCTCGGCAATGTCGCGATTGGTAGGGTGCTCTATCACGGAACATGAAGCCTCGTCATGGAGTACCTTCTCGACCGACAACTCTTTTTCCACATCATGAAAGCGTGCATAAACACTGTCTAATTTGGCTCTTGAAGATTTGACCTCAGTTACAGACCTATCTCGTGCACCCTCCACTTTGACCAATGAGGCTTGAGCAACCCCGATCCGAGCATCGTGCTCTTAACGCGTCGGATAGATAAAAAACATGGAAAACATCAACAACATAACAACGAGCTTCCTCTCCAAAGAAACCACAAGATTACGACTAGCTTGATAATCCAAACCCATCACCCTTGCGTAGACAAAGTGACTCATCCCATCCATTATATGCCTAAGGCCATCGCCAAGATAAAGGCTCGAATCCAGCACATGCATCTCCACCGATCGTCTGTGTCATTCGTTAATCAACTTACGCGCACCATCCTGCACGTCAAGTCGGGATAACCAACAAAACTTACCATTCGATTTAACCTGTATCTCTTCAGGGGGTAGGTTCTATCCAACTGATCTATGAATTAAGAATGTGGGGATCCGAAAGCATGGAGGAACCACCACCCACAGCCGAAAAAGAAAAAAGGAATGACAGGATAATCATCCACACCCTTTCGTTGCGCAATAACCATAGAAAAAGCGAAACAAGTGGCAGTCCCAATGAGAATAGAGGAGCCTAAGTGTCACGCCCCAATTTTCGAAGGAAATGAAAATCCCAAAATCCACTTAGGATTATCCGTTTCCCCCAAAACTCGGGACGTGAGAATTCAATAATAACAGAAACAAATAGCAGCATGAACTAAATATCTAAAACAATAAAAAATCTAACCCGGAGAAGACTGGCATGGCTAGCTCACTAGCGGAACTCCAGTAATGCAGCTCAAAATCTCTAAACCTGAAAGACTACTCGGCTACATTCCAAAAGGAATGTACCCAAGAAGCAAAAGCTCACTCGGGTCAGCAATAAAGCTGGTGTGAGAAATCTTCATCCCAACAATCAATAAACCCGCACATGATAACATTAAAATAAACCAAACAATAAATAACCACACCATCAGGTAGTTCCTCAATGAGGCAATGGTGTTATTATCCTAATAAATAAATATGCATCATTTATCACTAATAAATAAAGTTTATGAGTTATCAATCCTCATAAATGCAACAACAGTACAATTCATAATCATATTAGACTATTATTGAAATATTAAACAAACACATTTTTCTACCTTTAGGAAGACATGTAGTTCTCATTCGAGGTTCGAATGAGCTGTTAGTTTATTCCCTCAAGGCTAACCTAGTATAAGCTAAAATAATCTATACACAATTTCATGGCATGCTCAATTCAAGGGTTTAATTGAATTATTTATTTTGTTTTCTAATTCTTGGCTTCTTTTCCACAATCGCACTCTCCTCCTGTGCCGAACACACCTCACCCAAGTGTGTCTCCCTTGCCATCGAAGCCACTCGGAGCGTACATGACCCAAGTGGGGTGCCACCTCGAGTGTCATGTCATCTCACCCGAAGTTCGATCACTGACAAGCATTCTACACGTACAACCGAACTCACATGGAACGGTGCACCGATATGCAAGCAAGTCTGCATACCCATAATAATATCACACGTATACAAGCAAGTCTGTATACAAAATTTTCATTTCTTTTCACATTTTTTTTTCTGGAGTTGTGGAAAAAGAACATTTACCAAGGATTTTATTTGGGTCATTATTTTTCCAAATCAATTAACGTCACATAACATTCCCTTTACAAGAACCATATATACATAAAACATTACCAATGTGATATTCACAACATGACAAAATCTATTTTGCCATCTCCTTCAGAAAAGAATGAAAAACAAGTGTGTCGCAAGCACAAACATTCTTTTAACATAGTCACATACGCGTGACAAGAAAACAAGTTTCATTACTGGCTATACCCCAAATTATGATACCCTGACTATCCTTATGGAAATCCACATTTTCTTTTGAAACCACCTATCATGACCACATCTATTGATTAGACAATGACAATCAATATAAAACATACACTGTCAACATACATATCCATACCCCTTCGCATAACAATACAAATACTCAAACTAAAACAAGTGCTCAGTTAAATCTGCTAACATACAAAGATGCCTTAACATATAAACTAACAATTGAAACAGAATTACTCATTAAAAGGAATATTCCAACCAGGTACATACGATGTATACTAAATATTATTATGACCAACCCTATTACTTAATACTAATATATGAGTAACAACAAAGAAACCATTTAATGAATTGGACCAATTGTTGTATCAACAAACTCTGACAGGTTGAGCTTAAAACCTAGCAAACTAGTAAAACCCTATATATATCACATTGGAGTCAGTTCTTCCTTTGAAATATGTTACACAATTCTAGCTGTTTGAAATTTTAATGAATCATGTGTGACTCTCTTCCATGCATTCACATTCACTCCCTATACTCCAACATATACAAGTTCCTAGAAGGTTTATATTGAAGGCTCTTCATATTTCCATAATATAGAGCATAGATCTTTAGTTAAAACAAACTCACACAGCGACTATATGCATTATCTAATGAATCTCAGAAACTTCAATACCCAATGAAGAACACGTTATCACAAAACAAAACTTCAGAACTAGCCATCCCCACACCCTGAAATAAATACACATAAACACTTACCCAAACAAATACAACTCCTCCGACTGACTCAATTTGCTTGCTTGCCTTAAAAATGACAAATTTTGAGCTCAAAATGAATATAAGATGATAAAGACACTTTGTCTTGCCTAACAGAGTCACTATCATTAAATTACTTCACTTCAAGGACCACTGATATAACTCCAGATCCACATCACCAACCACTCTCACACCACATTCCCACAGAAGCAATCAAAATTGTGATAAACACAATTCCCACATTCCCACATAACCAAGATCTAAATTGCAAAAATCATAAACACAAAGATCAAGAAAAACTCAATGCAAATATGAAGGGGATGGAGAAACTCAAATTTCAAACGAAATTTTCAAATGAACCCAGAGAAGAAACAAAGCAGCATTTTCAAATGAACCCAAAACCCCAATTTTTAATCCATCCAAACCTCCCTAAGATGACAATACCAATCACAACATCAAACCCCTAAACACACTAAATCGCCAGTAAGCCATCAAACACACCAAAATCAACAAACAAATATATGGGTATTTCAAAAAAAAAGGAACTCATAAAGAGAATGAAAGAAGACTCACTCTTTGTCATATCCTTCACCAATTCTTCTGCCTGGGCCATATCTTTGCATAGTTTTAATCCCTCCAGAAGAGCCCCTGTTTCAGCCACATTATTCGAGCCCTCTCAAAAAAAAGAATTGCTTAGCCCCAACACAAGAACCATCCTTGTAACTTACAATTGCTCTTCCCAAATGCAATCTAAATGAGCCCACTCCCTTATTCTCCTCTCAAGCATTTCTCAAACATGTTCCCTGCATCCACCATTCTCTTCTCCTTGCAAAACCCAGAAATCACCACATTATACGTAAATGAATCCGGCCTCCACGTTTCCATCGCCACATACAGACCCTCTCTCACAGCGACCACCTATGTTCTCTCCAGTGATCGATCCCTCCCTCACACACAACAACATCCATCGTCTTCTCTCTCTGCCACCAACTCCTTTTTCATCAAAATCAACAAACAACAACCAACTGAGAAGAACACAAAACACATATCTGAACACTTACAGATTCACCAAAATCAGATTCGAAGAGAAGATGTGAACCAACACAACACAATCGCAGTTCATCTTGCAGCAACACACACATCAGCACTCGCCACCAATCACCTTCAGATTCCCCTCCCACTCGACAACTCACCGGGTTCTCTCTCTGCTGTTCTAACAGAAACCCTGCCTTGCCTTCTACTACTGCCACCACTGGTATTTGAACTGCTGGTACTCGAAGAAGACCGACACCCACTATTATTATTATTCATATCTTCCCTCAATTCAAACCCTCGAAATCTAAACAACCCTAGATCTGCTGACAACGAAATGAAAAGATGAAGAAGAAGAGTGGCGGTGCTTTCTCCTCCGCTTCGATGATCGAGAACCACCGTTGATCTTCTTGCGAACCTTAAGCGACTCCTTGTGCCTGCGACGTCTCACCATCAGCCGTTTTGAGGAAAAAAAAATCGTGAAGGGAAAAGGGAAAAGGAAGGAGAAAAGGAGAGAAAAAAGAAGAAGGAAAGAAATAGGGTTATTCTCTTTATAAGGTGGGTGGCTATTCGCCCCGAATTTTTCGAATGCATCCACCCTCTTTCACAAAATAAAACCCTACTTATTAGTTTAATAAAAGCCCACAACCAAATCCAAATACAATTGGGTAACAACCCATCAACATTAGGGTTTACAAAATAAATTTTTATATTTATTTAATTAGGCGGGTATTACAATATATACAACTCAAAAGAATCTCGTCCCGAGATTCGGTAGAAGAAGGTAAGTAGGAAATTAATTCTTAAATAAACAAACTACACATCACATGGTCAAACAAATAGCTCATACGTATGCCCATAACTTAATGAAGACAATCACACAAAAAAATATAAATATTTTCAGTAAGTACAAAAATTACGGGGTGCTACAATATATACAACTCAAAAGAATCTCGTCCCGAGATTCGGTAGTGGAAAGAAAGTTAAGCGAATTTCAAAAATTGCAACTTGTCAAATGAAAGAAGATTTTAAAATAAATTTTTTTTTTTTTCAATTGAATTTTAGTTGCATAAATTTTTAATTGTCATTGAGAAAGTAGGGATGTTATAATATATACAACTCAAAAGAATCTCGTCCCGAGATTCGCAAAAAGAATTAGCTAAAGATTCAAGATAACAAACTACTACAAGAAAACGACACGGAAAAATGTCATCCACTATTGACATTAAAATAAGTTAGTCACAGAAATCTCATCTCGAGATTCACGAAGAAAAAGAAACAATAATAAAAGTTCAAGGTTCACCCTTGTCACTTTATTTCTAGACAGTCACTCTACTACTCTCCCATATCCACATTCCGAGGATCACCTAGACTCTACCCCAGCCTAGGCTAACCAAATGCTCTGATACCAAAATGTCACGCCCCAATTTTCGAAGGAAATCAAAATCCCAAAATCCACTTAGGATTATCCGTTTCCCCCAAAACTCGGACGTGAGAATTCAATAATAACAGAAACAAATAGCAGCATGAACTAAATATCTAAAACAATAAAAAATCTAACCCGGAGAAGACTGGCATGGCTAGCTCACTAGCGGAACTCCAGTAATGCAGCTCAAAATCTCTAAACCTGAAAGACTACTCGGCTACATTCCAAAAGGAATGTACCCAAGAAGCAAAAGCTCACTCGGGTCAGCAATAAAGCCGGTGTGAGAAATCTTCATTCCAACAATCAATAAACCCGCACATGATAACATTAAAATAAACCAAACAATAAATAACCACACCATCAGGTAGTTCCTCAATGAGGCAATGGTGTTATTATCCTAATAAATAAATATGCATCATTTATCACTAATAAATAAAGTTTATGAGTTATCAATCCTCATAAATGCAACAACAGTACAATTCATAATCATATTAGACTATTATTGAAATATTAAACAAACACATTTTTCTACCTTTAGGAAGACATGTAGTTCTCATTCGAGGTTCGAATGAGCTGTTAGTTTCTTCCCTCAAGGCTAACCTAGTATAAGCTAAAATAATCTATACACAATTTCATGGCATGCTCAATTCAAGGGTTTAATTGAATTATTTATTTTGTTTTCTAATTCTTGGCTTCTTTTCCACAATCGCACTCTCCTCCTGTGCCGAACACACCTCACCCAAGTGTGTCTCCCTTGCCATCGAAGCCACTCGGAGCGTACATGACCCAAGTGGGGTGCCACATCGAGTGTCATGTCATCTCACCCGAAGTTCGATCACTGACAAGCATTCTACACGTACAACCGAACTCACATGGAACGGTGCACCGATATGCAAGCAAGTCTGCATACCCATAATAATATCACACGTATACAAGCAAGTCTGTATACAAAATTTTCATTTCTTTTCACATTTTTTTTTTCTGGAGTTGTGGAAAAAGAACATTTACCAAGGATTTTATTTGGGTCATTATTTTTCCAAATCAATTAACGTCACATCACATTCCCTTTACAAGAACCATATATACATAAAACATTACCAATGTGATATTCACAACATGACAAAATCTATTTTGCCATCTCCTTCAGAAAAGAATGAAAAACAAGTGTGTCGCAAGCACAAACATTCTTTTAACATAGTCACATACGCGTGACAAGAAACAAGTTTCATTACTGGCTATACCCCAAATTATGATACCCTGACTATCCTTATGGAAATCCACATTTTCTTTTGAAACCACCTATCATGACCACATCTATTGATTAGACAATGACAATCAATATAAAACATACACTGTCAACATACATATCCATACCCCTTCGCATAACAATACAAATACTCAAACTAAAACAAGTGCTCAGTTAAATCTGCTAACATACAAAGATGCCTTAACATATAAACTAACAATTGAAACAGAATTACTCATTAAAAGGAATATTCCAACCAGGTACATACGATGTATACTAAATATTATTATGACCAACCCTATTACTTAATACTAATATATGAGTAACAACAAAGAAACCATTTAATGAATTGGACCAATTGTTGTATCAACAAACTCTGACAGGTTGAGCTTAAAACCTAGCAAACTAGTAAAACCCTATATATATCACATTGGAGTCAGTTCTTCCTTTGAAATATGTTACACAATTCTAGCTGTTTGAAATTTTAATGAATCATGTGTGACTCTCTTCCATGCATTCACATTCACTCCCTATACTCCAACATATACAAGTTCCTAGAAGGTTTATATTGAAGGCTCTTCATATTTCCATAATATAGAGCATAGATCTTTAGTTAAAACAAACTCACACAGCAACTATATGCATTATCTAATGAATCTCAGAAACTTCAATACCCAATGAAGAACACGTTATCACAAAACAAAAACTTCAGAACTAGCCATCCCCACACCCTGAAATAAATACACATAAACACTTACCCAAACAAATACAACTCCTCCGACTGACTCAATTTGCTTGCTTGCCTTAAAAATGACAAATTTTGAGCTCAAAATGAATATAAGATGATAAAGACACTTTGTCTTGCCTAACAGAGTCACTATCATTAAATTACTTCACTTCAAGGACCACTGATATAACTCCAGATCCACATCACCAACCACTCTCACACCACATTCCCACAGAAGCAATCAAAATTGTGATAAACACAATTCCCACATTCCCACATAACCAAGATCTAAATTGCAAAAATCATAAACACAAAGATCCAAGAAAAACTCAATGCAAATATGAAGGGGATGGAGAAACTCAAATTTCAAACGAAATTTTCAAATGAACCCAGAGAAGAAACAAAGCAGCATTTTCAAATGAACCCAAAACCCCAATTTTTAATCCATCCAAACCTCCCTAAGATGACAATACCAATCACAACATCAAACCCCTAAACACACTAAATCGCCAGTAAGCCATCAAACACACCAAAATCAACAAACAAATATATGGGTATTTCAAAAAAAAAGGAACTCATAAAGAGAATGAAAGAAGACTCACTCTTTGTCATATCCTTCACCAATTCTTCTGCCTGGGCCATATCTTTGCATAGTTTTAATCCCTCCAGAAGAGCCCCTGTTTCAGCCACATTATTCGAGCCCTCTCAAAAAAAAAGAATTGCTTAGCCCCAACACAAGAACCATCCTTGTAACTTACAATTGCTCTTCCCAAATGCAATCTAAATGAGCCCACTCCCTTATTCTCCTCTCAAGCATTTTCTCAAACATGTTCCCTGCATCCACCATTCTCTTCTCCTTGCAAAACCCAGAAATCACCACATTATACGTAAATGAATCCGGCCTCCACGTTTCCATCGCCACATACAGACCCTCTCTCACAGCGACCACCTATGTTTCTCTCCAGTGATCGATCCCTCCCTCACACACAACAACATCCATCGTCTTCTCTCTCTGCCACCAACTCCTTTTTCATCAAAATCAACAAACAACAACCAACTGAGAAGAACACAAAACACATATCTGAACACTTACAGATTCACCAAAATCAGATTCGAAGAGAAGATGTGAACCAACACAACACAATCGCAGTTCATCTTGCAGCAACACACACATCAGCACTCGCCACCAATCACCTTCAGATTCCCCTCCCACTCGACAACTCACCGGGTTCTCTCTCTGCTGTTCTAACAGAAACCCTGCCTTGCCTTCTACTACTGCCACCACTGGTATTTGAACTGCTGGTACTCGAAGAAGACCGACACCCACTATTATTATTATTCATATCTTCCCTCAATTCAAACCCTCGAAATCTAAACAACCCTAGATCTGCTGACAACGAAATGAAAAGATGAAGAAGAAGAGTGGCGGTGCTTTCTCCTCCGCTTCGATGATCGAGAACCACCGTTGATCTTCTTGCGAACCTTAAGCGACTCCTTGTGCCTGCGATGTCTCACCATCAGCCGTTTTGAGGAAAAAAAATCGTGAAGGGAAAAGGGAAAAGGAAGGAGAAAAGGAGAGAAAAAAGAAGAAGGAGAGAAATAGGGTTATTCTCTTTATAAGGTGGGTGGCTATTCGCCTCGAATTTTTCGAATGCATCCACCCTCTTTCACAAAATAAAACCCTACTTATTAGTTTAATAAAAGCCCACAACCAAATCCAAATACAATTGGGTAACAACCCATCAACATTAGGGTTTACAAAATAAATTTTTATATTTATTTAATTAGGCGGGTATTACAATATATACAACTCAAAAGAATCTCGTCCCGAGATTCGGTAGAAGAAGGTAAGTAGGAAATTAATTCTTAAATAAACAAACTACACATCACATGGTCAAACAAATAGCTCATACGTATGCCCATAACTTAATGAAGACAATCACACAAAAAAATATAAATATTTTCAGTAAGTACAAAAATTACGGGGTGCTACAATATATACAACTCAAAAGAATCTCGTCCCGAGATTCGGTAGTGGAAAGAAAGTTAAGCGAATTTCAAAAATTGCAACTTGTCAAATGAAAGAAGATTTTAAATAAATTTTTTTTTTTTCAATTGAATTTTAGTTGCATAAATTTTTAATTGTCATTGAGAAGTAGGGATGTTATAATATATACAACTCAAAAGAATCTCGTCCCGAGATTCGCAAAAAGAATTAGCTAAAGATTCAAGATAACAAACTACTACAAGAAAACGACACGGAAAAATGTCATCCACTATTGACATTAAAATAAGTTAGTCACAGAAATCTCATCTCGAGATTCACGAAGAAAAAGAAACAATAATAAAAGTTCAAGGTTCACCCTTGTCACTTTATTTCTAGACAGTCACTCTACTACTCTCCCATATCCACATTCCGAGGATCACCTAGACTCTACCCCAGCCTAGGCTAACCAAATGCTCTGATACCAAAATGTCACGCCCCAATTTTCGAAGGAAATCAAAATCCCAAAATCCACTTAGGATTATCCGTTTCCCCCAAAACTCGGGACGTGAGAATTCAATAATAACAGAAACAAATAGCAGCATGAACTAAATATCTAAACAATAAAAAATCTAACCCGGAGAAGACTGGCATGGCTAGCTCACTAGCGGAACTCCAGTAATGCAGCTCAAAATCTCTAAACCTGAAAGACTACTCGGCTACATTCCAAAAGGAATGTACCCAAGAAGCAAAAGCTCACTCGGGTCAGCAATAAAGCCGGTGTGAGAAATCTTCATTCCAACAATCAATAAACCCGCACATGATAACATTAAAATAAACCAAACAATAAATAACCACACCATCAGGTAGTTCCTCAATGAGGCAATGGTGTTATTATCCTAATAAATAAATATGCATCATTTATCACTAATAAATAAAGTTTATGAGTTATCAATCCTCATAAATGCAACAACAGTACAATTCATAATCATATTAGACTATTATTGAAATATTAAACAAACACATTTTTCTACCTTTAGGAAGACATGTAGTTCTCATTCGAGGTTCGAATGAGCTGTTAGTTTATTCCCTCAAGGCTAACCTAGTATAAGCTAAAATAATCTATACACAATTTCATGGCATGCTCAATTCAAGGGTTTAATTGAATTATTTATTTTGTTTTCTAATTCTTGGCTTCTTTTCCACAATCGCACTCTCCTCCTGTGCCGAACACACCTCACCCAAGTGTGTCTCCCTTGCCATCGAAGCCACTCGGAGCGTACATGACCCAAGTGGGGTGCCACCTCGAGTGTCATGTCATCTCACCCGAAGTTCGATCACTGACAAGCATTCTACACGTACAACCAAACTCACATGGAACGGTGCACCGATATGCAAGCAAGTCTGCATACCCATAATAATATCACACGTATACAAGCAAGTCTGTATACAAAATTTTCATTTCTTTTCACATTTTTTTTTTCTGTAGTTGTGGAAAAAGAACATTTACCAAGGATTTTATTTGGGTCATTATTTTTCCAAATCAATTAACGTCACATCACATTCCCTTTACAAGAACCATATATACATAAAACATTACCAATGTGATATTCACAACATGACAAAATCTATTTTGCCATCTCCTTCAGAAAAGAATGAAAAACAAGTGTGTCGCAAGCACAAACATTCTTTTAACATAGTCACATACGCATGACAAGAAAACAAGTTTCATTACTGGCTATACCCCAAATTATGATACCCTGACTATCCTTATGGAAATCCACATTTTCTTTTGAAACCACCTATCATGACCACATCTATTGATTAGACAATGACAATCAATATAAAACATACACTGTCAACATACATATCCATACCCCTTCGCATAACAATACAAATACTCAAACTAAAACAAGTGCTCAGTTAAATCTGCTAACATACAAAGATGCCTTAACATATAAACTAACAATTGAAACAGAATTACTCATTAAAAGGAATATTCCAACCAGGTACATACGATGTATACTAAATATTATTATGACCAACCCTATTACTTAATACTAATATATGAGTAACAACAAAGAAACCATTTAATGAATTGGACCAATTGTTGTATCAACAAACTCTGACAGGTTGAGCTTAAAACCTAGCAAACTAGTAAAACCCTATATATATCACATTGGAGTCAGTTCTTCCTTTGAAATATGTTACACAATTCTAGCTGTTTGAAATTTTAATGAATCATGTGTGACTCTCTTCCATGCATTCACATTCACTCCCTATACTCCAACATATACAAGTTCCTAGAAGGTTTATATTGAAGGCTCTTCATATTTCCATAATATAGAGCATAGATCTTTAGTTAAAACAAACTCACACAGCGACTATATGCATTATCTAATGAATCTCAGAAACTTCAATACCCAATGAAGAACACGTTATCACAAAACAAAAACTTCAGAACTAGCCATCCCCACACCCTGAAATAAATACACATAAACACTTACCCAAACAAATACAACTCCTCCGACTGACTCAATTTGCTTGCTTGCCTTAAAAATGACAAATTTTGAGCTCAAAATGAATATAAGATGATAAAGACACTTTGTCTTGCCTAACAGAGTCACTATCATTAAATTACTTCACTTCAAGGACCACTGATATAACTCCAGATCCACATCACCAACCACTCTCACACCACATTCCCACAGAAGCAATCAAAATTGTGATAAACACAATTCCCACATTCCCACATAACCAAGATCTAAATTGCAAAAATCATAAACACAAAGATCCAAGAAAAACTCAATGCAAATATGAAGGGGATGGAGAAACTCAAATTTCAAACGAAATTTTCAAATGAACCCAGAGAAGAAACAAAGCAGCATTTTCAAATGAACCCAAAAACCCCAATTTTTAATCCATCCAAACCTCCCTAAGATGACAATACCAATCACAACATCAAACCCCTAAACACACTAAATCGCCAGTAAGCCATCAAACACACCAAAATCAACAAACAAATATATGGGTATTTCAAAAAAAAAGGAACTCATAAAGAGAATGAAAGAAGACTCACTCTTTGTCATATCCTTCACCAATTCTTCTGCCTGGGCCATATCTTTGCATAGTTTTAATCCCTCCAGAAGAGCCCCTGTTTCAGCCACATTATTCGAGCCCTCTCAAAAAAAAAGAATTGCTTAGCCCCAACACAAGAACCATCCTTGTAACTTACAATTGCTCTTCCCAAATGCAATCTAAATGAGCCCACTCCCTTATTCTCCTCTCAAGCATTTTCTCAAACATGTTCCCTGCATCCACCATTCTCTTCTCCTTGCAAAACCCAGAAATCACCACATTATACGTAAATGAATCCGGCCTCCACGTTTCCATCGCCACATACAGACCCTCTCTCACAGCGACCACCTATGTTTCTCTCCAGTGATCGATCCCTCCCTCACACACAACAACATCCATCGTCTTCTCTCTCTGCCACCAACTCCTTTTTCATCAAAATCAACAAACAACAACCAACTGAGAAGAACACAAAACACATATCTGAACACTTACAGATTCACCAAAATCAGATTCGAAGAGAAGATGTGAACCAACACAACACAATCGCAGTTCATCTTGCAGCAACACACACATCAGCACTCGCCACCAATCACCTTCAGATTCCCCTCCCACTCGACAACTCACCGGGTTCTCTCTCTGCTGTTCTAACAGAAACCCTGCCTTGCCTTCTACTACTGCCACCACTGGTATTTGAACTGCTGGTACTCGAAGAAGACCGACACCCACTATTATTATTATTCATATCTTCCCTCAATTCAAACCCTCGAAATCTAAACAACCCTAGATCTGCTGACAACGAAATGAAAAGATGAAGAAGAAGAGTGGCGGTGCTTTCTCCTCCGCTTCGATGATCGAGAACCACCGTTGATCTTCTTGCGAACCTTAAGCGACTCCTTGTGCCTGCGACGTCTCACCATCAGCCGTTTTGAGGAAAAAAAATCGTGAAGGGAAAAGGGAAAAGGAAGGAGAAAAGGAGAGAAAAAAGAAGAAGGAAAGAAATAGGGTTATTCTCTTTATAAAATAAAACCCTACTTATTAGTTTAATAAAAGCCACCGAATTTTTCGAATGCATCCACCCTCTTTCACAAAATAAAACCCTACTTATTAGTTTAATAAAAGCCCACAACCAAACCCAAATACAATTGGGTAACAACCCATCAACATTAGGGTTTACAAAATAAATTTTTATATTTATTTAATTAGGCGGGTATTACAATATATACAACTCAAAAGAATCTCGTCCCGAGATTCGGTAGAAGAAGGTAAGTAGGAAATTAATTCTTAAATAAACAAACTACACATCACATGGTCAAACAAATAGCTCATACGTATGCCCATAACTTAATGAAGACAATCACACAAAAAAATATAAATATTTTCAGTAAGTACAAAAATTACGGGGTAACCAACAAAACTTCCCATTCGATTTAACCTGTATCTCGTCAGGGGGTAGGTTCTATCCAACTGATCTATGAATTAAGAATGTGGGGATCCGAAAGCATGGAGGAACCACCACCCACAGCCGAAAAAGAAAAAAGGAATGACAGGATAATCATCCACACCCTTTCGTTGCGCAATAACCATAGAAAAAGCGAAACAAGTGGCAGTCCCAATGAGAATAGAGGAGCCTAAGCAACCAAGAGAAAGTGGGATCTCCACTCCATCATCAGCAGGAGAAGAAAGAGAATGGGGAGATTGTGTTTTGGGAACTCGATCATGACTACTGAGCTCCTTAGACTGGACAATAGCTAGCTGGAACATCTTATCATCGATGGCCCTAAGATCCTCATTATAACACTTGGCCACGTTAGGACCACCATAAGTAGAGAGGAGCCTCTTTTCCCCATCATCCAGCGGGGGAATGGTCTATTTTTTGCTCCTCTCCAGTGCCAACTTCATCTCTTCAGCCTCTTGTAGAAAAAGTGATCCTCCCTCATAGGCTCCATATCAATAGAACTCAAGTAAAGAGAAGCACGACGAGTAGAATTAAGAAGCCGCTTCTTCTTCGAAACACAATAAGAACTCAGGAAGAACCACTTCGACATACTAACAAGCCTCGAAACTTTTCTCTTCCTAGAAGTAGGATCGGTAGCAACAACACTAATAGGAGCATCAAGATCCATAACATCTGAGCTCGCTTTCTCATCAACAACAATGTTACCATTGTCGACAAGGGTACCCAGGCAGCAATCTCTGCAGCTTGCCTCTAAGTTAGCATAGCCTGCTTGGCTTCATTCATACTATACAAACAGCTGCACTCCACCATGTCATCAGTAAGATAGGTGTCCAAAGGAACTACAAGAAGCTACAAAAAATGCTCACTAATAATCTATTCATCCACAGTCAATTGCAGATTCCTCCGCTTGTTGGGAATCCAAAAAGATCTCACTATCTGCCGACCACGCAAATTAAAGTAGCTAGAATGGACATATTTAAAACCAATCCCTCGACCAACCCCTGATGTCATCATTAAGGTATCCAAAACATGTAGGAGAATGAACAAAACAAATGCTCTTGGTCGCCAACAGATTGACCACCAAGTGCAAGATTCTAGCAGTCAAAGGAATAACAGAAAGGATGAACCTTGCATATGTGGAAACCATAACCCTCCAACCGTTCGGGCCCATCTAAGCAGGAGGAATACCCAGAAGATCCAAATAAGACCAGAATAATTCTGGAGCTGGAAATAAAAAATCGGAGTGAAACATCTGTGGGTAAAGTGCAATATACCCCTTCCTCGGATGACAAGGACTGTCATTCTCACGAGGTAAAATGATCTCAAGGTTGGAAGGCAAAGAGTAGTCGGAACGGACGCTATCCAAGGTCTCTTGAGAAGCCTACTTATGAGAAAAATGAGCTTTGCAGGTAGCAAGCTGCTCACTGTCCAGTAAGTCACTGGTGGACATCGCGAATAGGCAAGAAATGATGGAAGAAGATGATAGCAAAAAGAAACCATCCTAATATCAAAGATGGCGTAAGTAAGGAAACATAACCGTCACGGTCTCTTTATACAATCGAACAACAAAAAGACTGCTTGTGGGAGCGATGTGCGGGCTGTAATGGCACGTGAAATTTCAAAAAAAATGTGCGTGAAAAAAAATGGATAAAGAAATGATCGAGCGATCGACCAACCGAAAGTTGCTAACAACATTAAGTTTAAAGCAAAGATACAATTGGAACACTAACCGCCACGAAGTTAGTGGATACATAAACGTACCCACTAACTAAGTGAGGAGTAGCTGATGATACATCAAATTAGACCAATCATCACGGTTGTACACATGGACATCCATTACGAGGATCTGGCATCCCATCTACTGGGCTAGCTCGTAGAACCCAAAAAGAATAAAGCCAACCATAGAAGCCCAGATAAGGCCCGTTATAAGAAGATATAATCAAAGCCTGAATCTAGGCCCGAATGAATCAAAGCCCAAGTCTAGGCCCGACACGAGTTCACTCATAAATAAGAACATTGCACCAAAAAGAGTCGTGAAGAGAGTTATGCCTCCACGGACGCATCTCATTCCGTTGCGCCTCACATGCCTAAGTCATTGGCATTCTAACATCTGTTTTACAGGTCAAACTCATAGAATGATTATTTTTGGACACATCAACTTATATATATTTAAAAAAATAAATATATGTATCAATTCGCTCATTTTTTTTCAGCCTAAAACTAAAAACCAAATTGATAACTTTGATTTCAAAGAACATAGAACCAAACCAAATCAATTTGTTCGGTTCAATTTGTTTTGGGCAGTTTAGCCAAGTGATTCCTTTGTTCAACTCTACTCGAAGCATAGAATTTGATATCCGCCCTTATGACCTTAATTTTTATGGAAATCCACAATTTTTTTTTTCAAAATTGTGTGGTGATCTCCACTTTTTTACTCTTCAAAATTGTGTTTCTTGGAGTAAAGCAAAAAAATTCAACCTTTCATCTCTTTCATCCCTACCTCCTTCATGGTAGTTTTTTTCCTGAATTTTTATCTTGGAAAGGCAGCCTATACATCAAACTAGATTACTGAAACATGCCGAGGTTAATTGCTCACTCAAATGACCGACAATTCACCTGTTATTTTGAATAATGAATTCTTGTAAAATAACAAAATTAAGTTAAGGCATAACTGACCCTCCCTCTTCATGTGATATAGGGGGAGCCACAGTCATATCGTCATGGTTCATGTGTTACATAGGGGGGCACGGTCACATCTTTGAGGTTCAATTGCTAATTGGATCAATTCAAGTAGAGTTCTAACAGGTTGAAGAGTAACAATTGATCAGCATTGGAATGTAGTCTATTAATATGTGTTCCTTAACCAATTAATATACATAACTAAAAGTGTACACAATTCAAAGTCTCACAGTCGCCTGAATTTTTGCAAGGATACGTCATAGATCTACTTTGTAAAGAATAAAACTTCATTGTTAGATTACTCCACTAGAAATCCGATTGTTATGGAATTTCTAGCACTAAAAGTTCAACCTAAAACCTTAAGGTAAAACGATCTAAAATTCTTCACAATACCTGCTTGAGTTGAATCCTATCATCCTTAGAAAATACCATGTCATTCAAAACCTTCTAATCATGCACCAACGTTGCCTTTTTTTTAAGCTAAAAGGAAACATGTTTTGATATTGAAATTTCTAGTTTGGAGGATAATACCAAATTATGGTTGCATCAAAACCTTTTGAATTAAAGACTATACTTAAGGATATTATGTGAGTGATTGCAATCCAATAATTAGCCATTCCTAACTGGAGTCATTATCACAAGTTAAATTAAAAATTCTACAATTCAAAATTGATAAAAGTACATGACAAGAGCCTTTCTACCAAGGTTGCGATTTCATTTTTTGAGTTAATTTCGGTACCTTGATTTTAAGAAATATTTCGTGAAGTATTTTTGTATGTAAAGAAAAAACGTAAAAAATTTGAGAAACGTGAAATATATAGAATGAATTTCGAGGGTATATTAAAGATGAGAAATGCTAGGAAACCATGTTTTGTAAACATGTTTTGCAACCAGGATGACGTGTCATGATCTGGAAAGAATGATGAAATCCCCGAAGATTTTATGTGTATCTCAAAATTGTAAAAAACTCCTCTAACGATGCCACATCATCATGGTCATGAAACATGTTTACAAAACATGGTTTCCTAGCCTCACTCATTAAAGATGTGAAAAAAATATGATACAAGTAAATAAATGTATTAAACACATTAAATGAAACCAAAATACCTATTGATGCGTCCAAAATTTGGTCTCCTATAAGTCTGACCTACAAAACAAATGTTAGATTGCCAAAGACTACTTTTTTGGTAGCCGAATGCACTCTGATGCTTAAGTCAATAACTCAGTTGGAGATAGAGATAAATCTGGACAAAACTCAGTTAAAATTGTGTATCTTTGTCGAGTATTCCCTTTACCTTATATAGTGGTTGTTATTAAGATTTTGCATGACTTATGCATGTGAAATGCAACGAGAGGAAATATTCCTTGTAGCAGTCTATTCTTTTATGAAGATTCGTCATTGGAAGTGTAATTCCCTCCACGACTCTTTTTCTTCTATAACGTTCCTCTTCTTTAAGGGATAACTTTTTTGGACCTGGATTTGGGCATCTGGCTATGATTTATTCTGATGAGCTCTGTTTGGCTTTTATGACTAGATCCACCCTTTTTGGGCTCTGTGAATTGACCTGGTCTTAAAATATTTGATCATCGTGATGGACGATCGTTGCCACTTGTATGGTTGTGAAGAAAGTTTTGTTTGATTATCATCAGCTACTCCCCCCTTAATTTGTGGTATGCTAACGTGGGCACTCGGTTGGATTTTCGATTTCATCATTGTATTACATTTAATGTTGTTAGCAACTTTTGGTGAGGTTGGTATTCTGATCCCTTGTTCATCCATTTGTTTCAGTGCGCCTTTTGGGATTTCGTGCAGCCATCATATCTCGCACGTAGTCATATGAGCAGTCTCTTTGTTACTCGGCTCTATAAAGGGGGCGTGATAACTTTCTCTCTCTTTACGCTATCTTTGAAATTAGGTTTTATTCTTCTCTCTGCTTCTTCATTCTTTCTCGCTCCTTCATTCATTTTCAATGTCTACCGGCAGTATACAAGATGGCGAGGCACTTAGTGCTTGTGAAACGTTATTTTCACCCAATTAAGCTTCGCAGGCAACATTAGATAGTGTTCATTCCGACTATTCTTTTCCATCAGACCTCAAGATAGTTCTGCCTAGGCAAAACAATAGCCCTTGTCGTCCACTTTACCCGTGTATGTTCCAGTCTGGCCTTCGATTTCCAGTCCCAGAGATATTTTGGGACTATTTAGATTTTTTGGGTGTTCCTCCTGCTCAAATGGGTCCAAACGGCTGGAGAGTGATGGTTTCTACTTATGCGAGACCCATTCTTAGTAGCATTCCCTTGATTGTTAGGGTTCTGCATTCGGTGGTTGGTCTTTTGTGACCAAGAATATTTGTTTCATCCGCTTTTCTATCTGTTTTAGGAAACTTAACGATGACATTAGGGACTGGTCGAGGTTTTCGTTTTATGCTTCTGTCCACTCCAGCCATTTCAACTTGCATGGTCGTCAAATTATACGGTCGTTCCGAGTCCCCAACAAACCAAAGGACCTTCAATTGTTTGTGGAAGAGCAGATAATCAATGATCGTTTCTTGAAGCTTCCTGTAGTTGTTGTGGAGGCGTTCCTTGCTGAGGACATTATGGTGCATAGTGGCTAGTACACTATGAATGAGGCAAAACAAACTTTGCTCGTGTTGTTCCTATTGGTATGAGTGATGCTAGCATTGATGGGAAAGTGAGCTCTGGCAGGAATGCTACCGATCTCGATACTCATGTCAGCATTGGTGTTGCTGGCCCGACTACCAGCAAGAGGAAGCTTCTGAGGTCTGCCAGTTCGTCAAAGCAATTGGCAATAACTATAGCCGCGTTCCTAAAAGGAAACGACTTTCTGGTTCAACTCGTGGTACTATTCGGATTGTTCCACGTCTGAGTTCTTATGATAAGGAGGGTGGGAAAAAAGATGGCCTTTTTCTCGAGGAGGTCGAGGAGATAAATATGGCGATGGAGAAGAGGAAAAAGGAAATAGCCCGTCTGTTAGACGATAATGAGAAGAAGCTCCTTTCGGCTTATGGTGTGTTGAACTTCGTTGAGTGGTCTGATGATGACCCTTGAGTTATTGACAACCAGATACTTTAACTTGTTGTGGAGTAGTCTAAGGATCCAAATACAACAAAGACCATGGCCGACTTCGAATTTAATCCTTGATGTGACCAAGAGGTCACTAATTGAGGCCAGAGTTCAGAGGCTCTTCCTTTTCCTTCTTCTCCCACTCGTGTTGATGATGTGGCAGAGTTCATGTTCCTTTTCATGTTCGTTTGACTTCTTCTGTTGCTGCCGGTACTGCTGTTTGTTCCACTTCTGCCATGACCACTTCATAGCGAAAAGGCAAGAATGGTTTTTTTTGTCGTTACTGCTATTCCGACCATTGAGGTGGGTCCTTTGTGTTTCTCGATCCCCGACATCTTCTTTCGCAGATTAGTTGGAAAGAACCCAACCTGAAAGACATCCGTATTAAGTCGGATGGGAAGTTTAGCTCGGTTACTGAGATTGACGTGCATGATAGTGCATACAATTTAATCAAAGAGTGGTATAAGCGGACGATGGAGAAGGCTTTGTTGTCTATGCAGGAGCCTAGCAGTCATCTCGATCATGATCTCAAGCAAATGATGGATGGGATGAATCACCTCACTTATGTTGGGGTGATGGGGTTAGACTATCAGGCTGCTCATGGCCAGGTGGCTGATCTTGAGAGGAAGATGGCAACGCAACTACTGGTGTTTTCTCATGTTTTTCGTCAGTTGGATGTGTTGAAAGCTCAATGTGTGGAGCAGGAGAAGGCAGTAATGGTTGTTTGGGTCTCCTCAAGGGAGGTTGAGGCAGCGCGAGATAGATATGCTATTGAGCTTGAGTCCTCGATGGTTGAGTTGGACGGAGCTGTGCTCAGCTGGACGAGGTGGAGCCAGTTGTCCATTGAGAATGTTGAGCAATTTATCAACCGTAAGATTGAGACCATGCGTTCTGTTATTGAGCAATTCGTCAGCCGTAAGATTGTTGAGGAGTGGGTGGAGCAGTTAACAATTGCGCTTGATGAAGTTAAGTTGGATATTTTCGTAATGTTGACCACCGTTGAAAGACAACTTATTTCAACCAAGAATGAGCTTGCTGCAACCAAAAACAAGCTGAAGATTGCCGAAAATGAGGATTGGAAAAAGTTGTTGACAGACGAGTCGAGCTTGTCGACTACATTGGGAGGGATGGCCTTGATTTGTCCAAGTATTGTGGTTTGGTCAATCAAGTTTTCAAGGATGATGATGGCGAGGAAGGTATTCCGGATCCACCAAGTGATCCGGTGGATGAAGAACCATCATTTCCTCCTCCTTCTGATCTTGTTTCATTATTTATTCATGTTGTCGAAGATAGATCTTTATTTCCTCCTGGTACTTAAGTTGTTGCCCTTCTTCCATAAAATGCTCTTGTTGTCGATGCTTTTATTGTTTCTTCTCCAACTGTTCTATCTTCTTCTCTAGATGTAACATAATAGTTTTATGAATGAAAAACTTTTCCATTTGACAATCTAGCGTTGGCTTCTATTGTATTTTCTGATTTGCATGTTCTTCCTTCGTAGTCATAATTTTTCTTGGATCAATCACATTAACTCGTCGTATATGATGAGTGTGTGTTCACCTCGTTACTTATACTCTCCGTACTCTGGTAATTTAGGTTTGTCTGTATTTCAGTTTTTGCACTCGTTTGTTGACTATCCAAAGCTTTTATTTTTTCGGTTTTCTCGATCAGGCCGTAAAGCTTTACTAGTTCATTTTGATTTACTCGTTCAAATTTTTGCATGTCTACTTCATGGTCGGATGCGTAGGTCACTCCAGAAGGTTCTTGAGTAAGTCTTGACTTGTGTGTCAAGGCTTTTATAGACGTACATTGTAGTTTGATGCATTGGTCGGGCCAGAAGGCTTTGTGAATACATATTGACTTATTCGTCCAATCTTTAGTTCAGGGTATGACATGTTAGTCGGCCAGAAGGTTTTATAAGTACATCTTGACTTAGGTGTCAAGACTTGTACTTCATGGCCAGACATATTAGTCGGCCAGAAGGTTTTTTACAAATACGTCTTGACTTAGACATGCAGACTTTTACTTCGTGGTCCGACGTATTGGTCGACCTAAAGGTTTAACGAATAAGTTGATTTGTATGTCCTTTTGCTTCGTTGGCAGACATATTAGTCGACCTGTAGGTTTTATGAGTAAGTTGACTTGTTTATCCCAACTTTTGCTTCGTTTGTCCGACATATTAGTCGACCCGAAGGTTTTATGAGTAAGTTCACTTGTTTGTCCCAACTTTTACATCGTTGTCCAACACATTGGTCGGTCTGAAGTTTTTACGAGTAAGTTGACTTATATGTCCCAACATTTACTTCATGGTTGATCAGACCAGAAGTTAATTGTTTGTGTTTGACTTATTCGTCGTAGCTTGACATGTTAAATGCTCGGCATTGTTTGGCTTTGATGGCTTAATTTTACTGCTTGAACGTATGACGGAGGGTTTGAACTCAAAGTTTTATTGATAATCCCATTTCAAGTGCTTAACAATCTATAGTCGTAGTAGTCATTCTCTTATCATAAAGCTACGTTGTGCTACAGGGTTCTCTTGTGAATATGCATTGCGACTCTCTGACTACTGCTCGATTGATATTGTTTCTTATGACAATAGGGGGTTGATTCCTACGTGCCCTCGTTGTTTGTGGGGTATTCAAGTCTGATTTTAGATCGACTTTGGTTTCGTATCACCCTGGAGTATGCTTTGGCGTTGCTTTGCCTTGTGTGGAACGTGTTTGTTCTTAACCTGTTGTTGTAACTTCTTCCTTCATGATTCTCCTGTAGATTTGATAGTCTTTCATTACGTATCTTGTTGTCATGAGGTAGCTAACAAACTCGGAATGTTGTTTTTATCAAATCCTTGGGTGTGTGCTCTTGACAAGTAATTTCGGTGAGTGGAGTAGAATCCAACACCGAATTGTCCAATCATGCTCACATTAGCACCAGCTGCCAAGGCTTTTATGGACTTTTGTATCAAATTTTATCAAATTTGTGTATCCCGTTGTGAGTTGTTGTAGTGGCTCTTATGGTCTGGTTCGACGATGGTGGTGCTCCTACTTTAATATATATTAGCACGAGTGGCCAGTATCATTAGTCGCTTCTTCGATCAGCCAAATTATTCATTTCTTCCAGCTATGCAATGTAAGACATATATCAGCTCCTGAGGTTGCTCTTTTGATCTCGCAGCGACGTCTTCTTTCTCTTTCCCTTTAGGCTGCTTATCTGGCAGCCTGACGAATTCCTCGAGTCATCCTCTTTGAATCCAGTGCTCAATTTTGTCTTTCAAAATGTAGCAGTCTTTGGTGTCATGCCCATGATCTTTATGGAAAGAGCTGTACTTGCTCTTATCTCTCCCGTCCGGGTCTCGTCTCATTTTGAGCGGCGAGTTGATGTTTTCCCAGTTCGCCATGGACTTCAGTATGCTCGCTCGACACGTTTTCAAGGTCATGTATGGTTTATGTCTTTTTTCACCACACTTGTTACCCGTTCATGTCTAGGCCTTGCTGATTGCATCTTTCCAGGCTCCTACCGGTTGAATTCGAATATCCCATTGGTTTTATGCCTCTTTGACTGAGCGTTCTACTCCTGGGGTATGTAGTTTATCCTTCTTTCTTTTATCCTCTCTCGCTTCTTTGAGTAGCCTTCCCTCTCGGATTCATTCTTCTTCCTAAAGACCACCATCTCCTTGAGAGTGATGTGTTTTTGGGTAGTTTTCAATAGAGTTGCCTTATTCTTTAGGGGGTCTAGGTTCAGATAATCAAAAAATGGTCATCTTTTTAGTCCGGATGTGAAGGTGGCAATGGTCGTGTCGTCGCTACAACTATCAATCATTGTCAACTTGTTAGTAAAACGAGTTATGTGTTCCCTTATTGTCTCTTCGGGCTTTTGTTTGATGTGAAGCAAGTAGTGTGGGCCCTTTCTCATCCATTGACTGCTGATGAACCTCGTGATAAAGGCAGTGGCTAGCGTCGAAAAGGAGTCTATCGACTTTGGTGGTAGGCCGTTGAACCAACTCATCACTGTGGAGGTGAGACTGATCGAAAATGTTCGGCATAGGATGGATTTCGTGATCTCTTTCAATGTCATCATGTGGTGGAAGTGTCACAGATGGTTTGTCAGATCAGTAGTGCCAACGTACGCTTCAAACTTCGGTGGGGTGAACTTTTTCGGCATAAAAATCACCATGAACACGTCGAAGAACGATGGTCTAGCCAACTTGTACATCACGTTAGGATCTGTGACCCCAATCCTGAATGGGATTTCAGCAGGGGTCCATCGCTCTATGGGGGGCCATCTTCTGGTGCTTCGCTGCTTACGAGATTCACTTGCTGGGGTTCTACAGGAACTTCATTACTCTTTTGGACTCAGTTAGCAGAGTTTTGTTGGGGTGGCAGTTGGACACGGTCGACGGATTGAGTGAGCTCTTGGGTGAGTTTATCCACCATTTTGATCAAACGATCCATTTGGGTCATGAGTTAATCAACACGAGGATCCGTGGTAGTGACGCCAGATGTTTGAGATGACTGGGCTACTATTCCATGTTGTGGCTCTCTTTTGCTGGGCATGGTTGGCTCGAAGGTTGTCACTGGATTTGAAGCATTTGTTATTGGCAATGCAAGTTCACCGGTAGGAGGATTACTTTGGTTGTTGCTAGGTTGAGAATATGTAGAGTGTTCCATTTGTTCTAAAAGTTTTTTAATCATTGATTAGAACTGATGAAGTTTCCAACTACAAACTCTCTTTTTGAAAGGAAATTGTCGTTTCCCTACGGATAGCGCCAAACTGATGCATCCAAAATCTGATTTCCTATAAGTCTGACCTACAAAACAAATGTTAGATTGCCAAAGACCACTTTTTTGGTGGTCGAAGGCACTCTTATGCTTAAGTCAGTAACTCAGTTGGAGATGGAGATAAATATGGACAAAACTCATTTAAAATTGCATACCTTTATCGAGTATTCCCTTTACCTTATATAGTGGTTGTTATTAAGATTCTGCGAGACTTAAGCATGTGAGCGCAACGTAAGGAGAAGTTCCTTGTAACGGTATCCTCTTTTATGAAGATACATCCTCAAAGACGTAATTCCCTCCACGACTTTTTTTTCTCTATAACGTTCCTCTTCTTGAAGGGATGACTCTTTTGGGTCTGGTTTGGACCTCTAACTATGATTTATTCTGATGGGCATGTTTGGGCTTTTACGACTGTATACACCTTTTCTAGGCTTTGTGAATTGACCTGGTCTTGAAATATTTTATCATCGTGATGGACGATCTCTGTCATGTATATGGTTGTGATAAGAGTCTTATTTGTATCATCACTTATAATTGGAAAACAATGGGTAATTTCAAAAATCAATATATAAGTAGAAAACTGATAATTAGAAAATTAGGGGGTATTTCAAAGATCAATAAATAATTAGAATAAATGCTAATTTAAAAAAAAAACTCAGAATTTACAAAAAATCCTGAAACTTTTCAAAAAAAATTCTCGAAAAAATGTAATTTTTAGTAGCTAATTGTTGTCTTTTTTTTTTTAATGAAAAAAAACCTCAGAAATGTAATTTTTTCTTTCGCTCTTTTTCCTTTTGTAATTTCAAAAAAACAAAAATTTTGTCTAATTTCGCGAAATCACAATCCTTGCTCTCAACTACTCTAAAGATCATCCATGATCGTATGGAGCTTTTCAAAGTTGCAAATCCAAACAGGTTAATATTAGAATGGGGGTGGACGCACTCTACGTGCGCGGATATTTAGTATTTTTTTTTATTTTAATGCCCTATGTATAGTTTATAAGTAATTGGACGACTTCAAATAAATTATGTTAGAGGCCTAGGTACAATTAATAAATATTGAGAGAGGTTGAGTTTTATTATAAATAATCTGAAATGAGAAACTATGTATAATTCTAATAATTTTTAAAATTAGTTATATATAATTAAAACGGAAAACTGAATAGATAACTTTGATTTCAAAGACTATCGAACCGAACCAAATCAATTTGGTCGGTTCAAATTGGTTTGGGCGGTTTAGCCAACTCGTTCCTTTGTTCAGCTATACTCAAAGCACAAAATTTGATCTCCGTCTTCATGACCTTAATTTTCTTAAAATTATGGAAATCCACAATTTTTCTTCAAAATTGTGTGGTGATCTCCACTTTTTTTCTCTCCTCAAAATTGTGTTGTTGGTGTGAAAGCAAAAATCTCAAACTTTCATCTCTCTCCTCGGACCTCCTTTATGGTAGTTTTTTTCTTGAATTTTTATTTTGGAAAGGCAGCCTAAACATTGAACAAGATAACTAAAGCACGTCGAGTTAAATTGCTAACTCGAATGAATTCTTATAGAATAACAAAAGTAAGGCGCATATCTGATCATCCCTTTTCGTGACTTAAGACGTACTTGTATAATAACTGAACCACCAGATTTTGTAAGCTCATAATTACTGTCTAATTTTCGATACCTTTGTGGTTCACTGAAAAGAAGAGCAGAAATAACAACCATAATGGAGGTGAGGAGAGCTCACGAGTGATTGTAAGATGGAATCGAAAAGGGGGGATGCACAACACAGGATAGAAGGGCAGGAGCATGCATAACTAATGAGATTGAAGACAGGCATAAGCACGCATAATTAATGAGACAAAAGTCTATGATGGTGAGGCTGGAAAACGGAGAAGGGGCATATGAGAAAATGAGGGGATATAGGCGTAGACGAGCAGAAAAGGAAGAAAATAAGCAATGGCCGACTGAAAGAGTTAAAACCAAAGCTAGCGAGCCAAAAGTTCCATCTTCCATGTTCTCTTACTAGTTCACTACTGCAACTTTCTACTAGTTTCATTCAGTAAGTCCAACTAGAAGCATATCAATACTATTGTAACGCTTGAAGCTTTTGATGAACAGTGAAATGCCTTCAACTCTAATTTTTGAATTTTCTATTTTTTCTCTCAATTTTTTAATATTTACGCAAAATCAACATCTCTCAAATATTAATTAATTATATCTAAGCTCCTAATATAACTTATTTGAAGCTCTCCTAATTATCTATAAATTATAAATATGTCCTTACATCTAACTTTTAGATTTCTCATTTTGCCTTCCACATTTCATACTTTTTACAATCAAAATCAGCATCTCCCGAACATTGATTAATTAGATCTAAATCTTTAATATAATTTATGTGAAGCCCCTTAATTATCTATAAACTATAAATAGGCTCATACATCTAACTTTTAAATTTTTTAGTCCCCCACATTTCATACTGTTTCCAATCATAATCATTTCCTCTTAAACATTGATTATTTATATTTAAGCCCTTAAAATAATTTATTTGAAGCCTCCAATTATCTATAAACTATAAATAAGCTCTTACAGTAATGAGAGTGTAATCTTTAGTTATAATATTTTACTCCATAATATTCTTCAAAATTTTAATTAATTAAATTAAAAGTATAAATATTTTTATAATATTTTTGTTTAGAATCTATAATAAATCTCTAAATTTTTATTTTTACTTATTATTGATTTTTTTTTATATTTAGTTAATATTGAATTTTAAAATAAAATAAAAAAATATTGAATATAAACGTACGTAAAGCATGTCCACACCCTAGTAAATAATAACCACAAAAGATCCCATACCTAACTTGCAATTCAACTGAACAAAATGATATTTCAACATATAATAATTCTAGACTTAATCTTCAATATACAATAATGGCCGATAACCCTGGCAGCCTAGACTTGCTCTTCAACATACAATAATGATATTTCAAGATATAATTCTAGACTTACTCTTCAACATATAATATGATATTTCAACATACAATAATGGCTGGTAGCCCTGGCTACCTAGACTTACTCTTCAACATAAGATGTGGAAAATACAAATAAATAAACCACAATATGAGCTCCCTTTCCTCTTTCACTCTGGGCACATACAAACACATATTAAGGAACACTTACAAACAAACCATGAGGAACAGATGCAATCACCTCGTACTAAGGATGAAAAACAATGTCAAGTACTGACTTATTGCAAAAGGCACCAAAAATCGTATTTGGAAACCAATGGTCTGTTAAAACAAATAAAACTAAAACATGAAAATGGTGGTCATCTATGAAGGTACTACCCCACGGCTAAGGATGGCAGTGAGGCGGATTTTCACGGATATCTACTCCACTCGCCCTGTTTGGGGCGGATTTGGTAAAGGATCCCTGGATCTTGGGGCGGATACGGATTTTCAATCTGTATCCGTTTATTAATCGGGGCGGATACGAATTTAGCCATATCCGCCCCATGGATATCCGTTTAATCAGTGAAATTACAAAAATATCCTTACACCATATAAAGGGATAAACCTGTCTCATTTCACATTCTCCCCCACTCTTGTCTCCAGTCTTCTTCTCACAACCAACGAAGGATGAAGGGTCCCTTCTTCTCTCTCGCAGCGAATGTGGAGGTCGGCTTCGGTCATCCCTTCTTCTCTCTCACAGCGAAGGCAGAGGTTGGCCTTGGTCGTCCCTTCTTCTCTCTGACTCTCTCACAGTGAAGGCAGAGGACGACTCTCACAGCGAAGGCGAAAGTCGAAGGGTCGTCCCTTCGCCTCCTTTTCACAGACACTGGTGGTCATCTCTCTCTCCATCTATCTGCTTCGAAAGAGCGACACCCATCCTGACCGCCTCCCTCTACCCTCCCTTCCCCGATCAAAGATCAGATCTTATCTCAGATCTGTGATTTGTGATCTTAGAGATCTATGATCTCAAATCTCATATTCTTTAGATCAAAATTTTATTTTTATTGTAATTTTTTGTATGATTTTTTTGTAATTTTTGTATGAATTCTTTGTAATTTTTTGTTATAATTTTGTGTTACTGATCTAATGAATGAAAGTTAGCAAATTAGGAAGAGAAATAACTACATTAGGGGCGGAGATCCGACAAACCAGTAACAAAACCGCAAACCGTAAACAGATTAGCGATGCGAGGCGAATATCCGACAATCCGCACGGGGCAGTTACGATTTTTAATTAAAATTGTAAATGGATTGGCGGTACGGATTTGTGGATCCGTTATTCCTGACGGATCGAAGATGAATTTGCTCAAATCCTCCCCAATCCACCCCGTTGCCATCCCTACCCTCGGCCCATCTAAAACCTGATAAAGTCAACAAAATCTAAATTTTCATACTTCATATCCACGAGACCGTGATCTTCACGAGGCAAAAAGAATCAGGTGTTTGCAACCCAAATACATCCTATTGCGATACTAGATGCAAATACTAAAATATGAAACTATTTTTCAAATTGGATAGGATAATAGAGCACATTCCACATTTACATATATTTAAACAACTAAATACAGGGAGTTACTATGATTGATGAGGATTTCGGGCAATTCACTCACACACTGACACGTATTAAAGGACGTGCACGACCACTTTTATACAGGCCAAAAGTGACCCAAAGGACAAATGAAAGAAGCCTAAAATGACATACATTGAGTGAGGTAGATGAGAGCAACAGAAGTGATAACTTGCCCTTAAGTGATAACAAAAGGTCAGGTTTGATCTCTTGATATAATAATAATGAAATCATATCCCACAACTGACATTCTTAAATACAAACCTCGCCTTATATTAGTTCTATAAACTAGAGAGTCGGGAACTATTGATGAACTTATGCATTAACTTTTGGTGCCCATCCAGCAATCACATGCTCCTTTGTAGGTTTGGTCTTTACAAAAGACTCGAGAGAAAAAAGCGGCTGCAAAGAAATACAGAAATTTGCTTTTAATTAGGCAACTGTAGCAAACCAAAAGCCTCATTAACATTTGAAACTAATGCATATCCTATGAAAATGATATTGCACGGAGCAACGGTAGAACAGATTTTGGGTAACAAATAGTCTATGAGATTGGTGTACAAGATTAGTTACATTACACAAGCTCTTCCATAAGGGTCGCAATGGGTCATGTCATGTTACAATTCCATGTCAAAGACCAAACTCAAACCATTTACTAAACGTGTCAAAAAATTGAAACCCAAATAAGAACACATCAACCGAATTTTATCAGGAAAGAAGTAACCACATTTTCCTTGGGAAGAGGAACAATGAGACTATTGTTTGTGTTTCTATTAAATCTACGACCGGATAATGGCCAAGTACTTGGATTTTGAAGGTTTCCACCACTCACATTGGCCATATCAACAATTGGGATCGCCTATTTCTTAAAAATTAAGAATTTTATCTATCTCGTTCTCTTGGTTTTCCTTTTTGGGGATACCTTCTTGTTTCTTAGCGAGCTACTTGCTCGTATAAATTTGCATTTGTAATTGTTTCTTTCTCTTTAATGCAATTTTGTTGTCGAAAAAAAAAAAAAAACTAGAACGCATTACTAACAAGAAAATGCAACATGCATAAACTACATTTCATACTACCATTAAGTTTAGGAAAAAAAAAATGTCAAAGTGAACTGCTACGGTATTTTATAGTCCTATGGATATAGTGATTTGGGGCATCAGGAATTCAAGAATGTTCAATGTACGAAACTTGGCAACCTGCGCACGGAAGAGTTATAGCGGATCAGCTCCCATGGCTGATAAAGTAGAAACTCTCTCTCTCTCTCCTTGATGCTCAAAGCTACAGAAAGTCTAAATATATTCACAATCCTTATGAGGTCGATCAATGAAGGCATGTGTAGTTTCAGCAATGTATATGGGAATCATGAGCAAGGAATAGAACATGTATTTGAGGTTGTGATCAGGATGATACTAGACATGGTGTCATTGTTCACTGATCATGGGTGCATGAAAAAAATTGCCAGATACGGAGAACCGTCAATGGTTTTCACCTTCTGTTCAAGAATATATATATTTTTTTTTCTGGAAGGTTGTTCAAGAATATTACCACAAGGAAGAATACCAAAGATCATTTTCTGTTTTGACACATTCTCAAAACTTATATACATATATAAACAATCAGGAACAATCACTAGAATTGTTAAAGCAAACAATACCAAAATCCATCCTGTCACCCTAGTATGCCCATTGTTATAACAGAAATATGGAGAGAGATAATCAATAAACAAAACCTATTTCTGAAAATGCACCCCAGACGTATTTATACATATCTAGGTTAACTTCTACCCTGGTGCTACCAGAATTAGGAAGGTTATGAATAAAAACATCCCAAATTTTAAAAGAGAAATGGGGGAGTGAAAAATTATAAGGAGAAGCCATTCAAGATTTTATGTGAAGCGGTGACAAGAAATCAGGACAAATTTTGGACATTCTGTAAAACAACATAGGAAAGGGCCCCGATCGCATGCACCAATGTGTGCGGACTTGGTCACAAAAAAAAAATTAATTAAATAAACCCTGCCACATCACCTTTTAATGTTTAAATGCTGCTGCACAAAAATGGGGATGCCTGAAATATGGTTTCGTTCAACCTGAAGAATACCTTGTGGGGCAAAGAATTTGGAACCTCCACCATAGTGTCTAAGCATATGGATTGCCAAGATATGCAATTTCAGGCTTGAGGTATTGGACAAAGAGATCACATTGCTAATGGTATCCTGGTTTTGTCCTTTTACTATAGCCTACCAACTTGGAATACATGGTACCATGGAATAAGTTTTCGCGAAATCTCAATGAATTTTTTCATTTTTTTGAATTACAAAAAAAAAGGCGAAATATAAATTTACATTTTTTGAGGTTTTTTCGAAAAATAAAAATTTTGGATTTTTTCGAGTTTTTTTTCTTTATAAAATTTGGTTTTTTCACCAAAAACACAAAACTCAGTAACCAAATTTTCATTTTTCGAAAATTTTTTTTGACAAATTTTGTAGTTTGTTTTTGTAAATTTCGAGTTTCTTCTAATTATTTATTGATTTTTGAAACAACCCCTGATTTTGTAATTATATATTGATTTCATGTGTGTTTCATTTCTTAGTATTTAGGCTTCATTTAATATGTTTAATAAATTTATTTACTTGCATTTTTTTTTACATATTTCATATACCCTCGAAATGCATTTTATATATTTCTTTATCCTCGAAATATTTAAGTTTTTTTTTTACACACCAAAATATTTCTTAAAATCAAGATATCGAAATTAATTCGAAAAACGAAATCACAATCCTTGCTTGAACAAGTTGAAGATAGGGTTTTGGCCCTTGGTTTATGGTATTATTGATTCACACATAAACTAATGTACATAGTGTTGTCTTTACTACAAAGATTTTATGCTTAAAAGCTTGTGAAGTAGATGAATAACATTACTTTCTTCATTTCTTTTCCATATCATATGGGAAGAACTTATAGCATGACAAAGGACTATAAATTCGCAGGATTTTCATTTTTTGGGGGAATTGAATTTATAAGGGCCGAAATATGACATTTCATTATTTTGAGTTGTTCTGACAAAAATTAGTATTTTTTTTTTTGTAATTTTCGATAATTTCTTCTAAAACCCAAAAGACAGATGAAGAAAAACCCATTGATCTGTTCATTACGAAGCTCAGACCTTCAAGCTTTCACGCTGGCAGTTGTTTCTCCTTCTTTCCAGATTTCCCATTACTCTTCAACGTTTTATTGTCAACCTCATCAATTCAACCTTAGAAACTTTCATCTTCAACAACATCCGATCTTTCAAGCCTTTCTGTTCAACCTTCAATCCATCCGCTTCAATGATTTAATCCACAATTAATTTCGCTTGTTTTCCATCTTCAACGTTTGTGTTGTATTGAAGTTGATCCCATGTGAAGATAGGGAAGGGGACCCATTACTGCTCATAATTGATAATTAAAGAACATATACAGTGACCTTTGGGACAACATCCATCACAATTAATAATTAAAAAGCAAATTCTTAGCACATATCATGTTAAGGGAATTCTTAAATACCTCTGTATACTTATTAACATAGGTAAAATCTTTTGGGATGGTCCAGCCTTTGAAATGTTCGAGAGTAATCTGAAGATGGAACAACTTAGGTGCCAAACCCAAATCAGCAGCAGAAATCTTCTCCCCGTTAACATAGGGACCCTGTTTTAGAACCAGTAAGGACTAAAGTTAAAAACTTTTTAAAGGTAAAATAGATGATCATAGAAATTAGTGTCATTAGATCTACAAACCCTTACATGGGCCTTGAGATGCTCGTCCAAAGCGCGCAATTCATCCAACAATGCTTGCTCAGACCCATCACTGGGGTCCTTGCTCTTCAAGAACTTCACAAAGGTAGGGAAGATCTTTGATCCCCTATAATCCCACAATGGTTGAATCAACAACTAAGTAAAAATGAGGTACAATGTATTGAATAAAATATACAAAGTTACCACTCAAACTTATTCTTATTGGGTACTTATCAAAAAAAAAAAAATTCAGACCATTGATAGATTAGAGAGAAAAAGGATAAAGAAAAAATTTTAAATAGCGCTTACACTGAAGCGTATTGGAGAGGAGTAACAAGAGATGGTTCTGGGTATTTCTCTTCAATGATCTGTGTGATCACATCAGAGTCTGGCACCCATTTATCATCCTCAAATTTCACCACTGGGACCTTCCCCTCTGGACTGATCTCTAAGAACCTGTTTTAAACAAAAACCCATTCATCAATCACCTCAAAAACCACCAAAGATCAAATCTTTTTAATACCTTTCTTGGCAAAAATTTACAGATTTTGAACGAAAATGTTGCATTTGGGACAAACAAAGCTGAATGATTTACCATGGGGATTTGTTGCCAACATCGATCAAGTGGATCTTGTAAGGAACGTTCTTCTCTTCCAGTGTGAGAAGAACCCTTTGAGTGAAAGGGCCTAAAACCACAAACAAAACACAAAAGTTATGAACTCCTCCAATTCAATCAATCAGATGAGATCTCTCAGTTTGAAGAAGAACAAAGAAGTGAGAAATTTACAGTCTCCAAGCGCATCAGGAGCACCAGTAGCTGCCTTAGCACAGACTTCCAAAGCCATTACTGAAGAGAGAAATTTTTGGCTTGGCGATTGAGTTTATCGATCAAGTGAAGAAACGGAGCTTAAACCCTACGCGATCACATCAAACACCAATGGCTATTTATCAGATTTTAGATCTTGGCTCTTGGGCCGGGCGTTTTTGCTTTGTGGATCTAAAATGTTCCCGTAGCCACTGATAAAGTACGAATTTAACCTTATAAGGTATTAGGATTATTCATGCATAACCTTTTTTTTTTTTTTTGTTTAATCAAATTTGGATGGTGACCCATTTTATTCATTTAAAAATAAAACGCCCGAATGCTACATGACTGACCCTATAAGGTTAACTAAAAGGCCGAAACAAAATCTCACAAAAGATAGGATTCACCAAAACAAACCTAGACAAAAAACTCAGTCTTTGTATCTATTGTTTTCTTTCCTAGTTCTATTAGATTTTCGGGGACAAGTGCTGATATCTTTGGTGTAACGCCTCGTATTCATCTTTCCGTCTGACATAGCCCCTAAATCCAAATCACTGTTTGCTTCCTGTGGACCTAGCTCAGATTCTGAGTTGACTTCATCACTATCCATGCTAGTCATTTCGAGTGTATCGATTTTCGGCAGTCGAAGTTGCCTATTTTCTTTGAGGAGAGATATAGCCTTATTTAAGTTGTCGCCGACTTGTTTATAATCCGGGGAAGTTTTGATACCATATTTGTCAAAACGTCTCTTGAACCTGATCACAGCCTGAAGATCATCATTGTTCTCTGGTGTGATGTTCATGCATAACCTTACTAATCTTTTCTAGATTCATTTGGACAATTTCGTCTTTCGACTTTATAAGAGGCTTCGGCAGGATAGAAATGCCCACATGCTGCATGCCTTAGATGTAAATAAATTTTAGAAGATTATTAGATATAAATCATAAAGCTCTGACTTGAATTAAAGAAGGGAAATTCTAAATGGCGAGTGTCACCGCTCATCCCCTCGAGATGCGCACATGTGCTCTTGTGATGTACAATCTTGCGAATCTCAAGGGGAATGAGTGATAATACCCACCCCTCGCCCCTTTCCTCAATGGCTAGAAGGGTTCATTAAAGAAATACTAGCACTTTGCACCTGCGTTGCACGTTTTTTTTTTCTTTTTCTTTTTATGCCTGGTCATTATCTACATGAGATTTTAAAATAAATTTTAATGAAAACGTATATAATTAGACCAAACACATCGACTTAGTTCATAGTTTGTTTTTAATTGTATGACATTCAATCTAATAAAATTTTATTATTTTTAATATATTCATCTTAAGCTTTATTTTCATTTTTTCCTTTACACATAATATTACCTATGCCAATTTAAAATTATTTTAGTGTTATTAGCAAGCATACTAATAAATTAAATTGTTTTTTTTTAAGAAATTGAGATCTGAATTGTCCAAAAAGGAGTAAGTCTAGAAAGCCAGGGCTATCAGTCATTTTTTTGTTAGGGTTTGGTTCTTTTACATTTTTGCCAATTCCCTTTAAAACACAACCACAGACATCATTTATAGAATGGGTAGAAGTATAAAGGGTCCAAACTCTAACAAAAAATAGTTGGTAACCCTAACTGCCTAGAATTATTGGTCCAAAAAGTGAGGTAGTCACTTGAAGGGGTCTTGGCAATATAGACAATAGAGATTTATATTATGATTTATTTTTTAAATTCTTAATTAGATAACAATTAATATTTTTGGCAGGGACGAGCAATAGAGATTTATATTATGATTTATTTTTGAAATTCTTACTTAGATAACAATTAATATTTTTGGCAAGTTCCAACTTGGGACCAATGTGGTAAATTAATAATTCGCTAAATTTATAAGATAATACATTTTAAAAAAATACATAGGTCTCACATGTTATATAAATTAATAATCCCGGTATACATCAAAATTATAACATGACTCAATTATGATACCCTTGTAAAATATGACTACAATATTACTTGTTTCTTCTTGAAATTGATGTCTTCTTGAACCTCATCTCTAACTTTTCTTAATATATTAAGAAGTTTTGGTGTAGTGTTCTCGTATTAATTGTAAGAGAAAATTATGCAATATGGTTATTGTTTGAGTGCATCTTTGCGCGATACAAGCTTCGGTATAGAATTATCATCTTAAACTTCATCTTCTTTATCATTTTCCACAAATTTTATACATCAAATATAATTTTAGTTTGTTGCAAAAATGGATAGATCAATGATTTCTATTTAATAAGACTAATAAATACTTATGAATTTGTTTTGGTTAAGCAAATTAATTAAGCATATATCGAATGAAATTTTAGTTTTTTTGCAAAAATAGATAGATCCATGGCTTCTATTTAATAAGATAATTACATTCGTAAACTTGTTTTGGTTAAACAAATACATAGAATAATAAGAATTCATAATTTGATGATATTTGTATAATCATAATGCACAATACATATATTAAGTTCAATGTTTTGAAAAAAATAAATATAAATAATACCTTGATAAATTAACTTTTTATTAATAAATGTATAAATTAATAAATTATTATTTTTTCAATTAAATAATATTTCAATTAATTAATAAATTTTCATTGCTCCAAGGGTATCGATATATAAAGGTTTAACTATATTTGGATACAAAATATAGTTAATGGTTAGTTTAAAAATATCATTAACATATTGTGCAGTTTTTAGAAATGTTTGGAGATAGTGGGAGGGGTGATTCTAAATGTCGAGGAAATGGGCGAGGGAGGCTCCTCGCACGTGCCCAAGCTTTGTTTAAAAAAAAAAGGCGGGAAAATTAAAACTTTCAAAACTTAAAAACGCCGCCTTTTTCATTATCTTTCTTCCCAAAACCTCACTTAAATCAAATCACCCTTCATTCTCAACCATCTCTCTCCGCCGATCTCTCTGTTCTGAGGTTCAGAAATCCAAAACCAAGGCGAAGAAGGAGCAACAACAGCAGCGGCAGCAGAAGGTGTTCTTGGTGAACGATGTGGAGGAACAAGACGCACTTTTGGATGATCCCTAAATGTGTACGACTTATACTTCTGATATGTATGACTATCTTCACTCTATGGAGGAAAGATGGACACTTGGGTTTCTCTGATTTATACGGTGTAGTGTTTTTGTTCTTGTTCGATTTCGAGAAATGGGTTTGTGTTGTTTATGTAATTGGATCAAGGGTTCTGCAGATCTAGAGTTAGATCGTGTTGATTTGCAAGGAAGGTTGGTTTTTGTTGGTGATTGGGCAGTTTTTAGGGTTTGGGTTGCTTTTAAGCTTGATTTATAATCTGGGTTTTGATTTCTGTTTGATTTGGGGAGATGGGTATGTTGGTTATCTTTAATTTGATTTTTAGCGCTTGGGTTGTTTTAGCCTCAAAAAGGGTTTTAGATACTTTTATGTAATTTATTGAATTAGGGTTTCATTTTGTCTGAATCCTTGATGCTTGATTATTTATAGATGGAAGAGAAGAGGAGACCGATGCATGATTACATCGAAAAAGTTCAGAAAGATATTACTGCTAATATGAGGGTAGTTTTGGTTGATTGGTTGGTAGAGGTTGCAGAGAAACACAAGCTTGTTTCAGATACCCTTTACCTCACTGTATCCCACCTTGACAGATTCCTTTCCTCTCACACCCTCAATCGGCAACATCTCCAGCTTCTTGGCGTTTCTTGCATGCTCATTGCTTCGTAAGAGTCCAAACCCTCAAAGTCCTTGTTAAATATGTTAAGAATTGTTACATAGTAAACATTTATGTTTAAGATGTTAGTGGGTGGTTAATTGAGTAGTAAATCTATCTGATTGATCATTTGTTAATAATTTTGATTGATGATGTAGGAAATATGAAGAGATAAGTCCTCCACATGTGGAAGATTTTGTCTACATAACTGACAATACATACACCAAGCAAGAGGTAATGAAGATGGAGACTAACATACTTAAGTTCCTATAACAAGCAAAAGGCTTAATTATTACAGATACAAGTTTGTGTATGAAATTTAATGGAGTGGAGCGAGGTATGAATTGTATAGGAGTCTTGATTTACAAATATGATGTAACCTGTTGATTGCTCAATGCAAAACTGGAAACAAGAGAAATACTAGCAATTATGCAAGACAATTGTAGTAAACAGGCCACACAAGGAATGGAATCAAGAAGCTGACTTTATTGAATGTGAATGTAGGCTGTTCGAGAGGCCTATTCTCTCCCCAGAGCACTGGCTCTTGTACAAAAATATTACAGAGAATGAATGATCCTAAATTTGTTTACATCTCTTCTTATATACCAGTCTTACAATTGTAACCACCCCTTATTTACAGAATTCAACTTGGCTATTCACAGGCTGTCTCCAACTTGTCATCTTAACCACTTGCTCATGGACCACTTGTTGATTTTGACAGCATGCCACCACTTGTTGATTATGACAGCCCTTGCCTAACCGTCTACCTACTACTTGATGATATCATTTGCTCTTGTTGCTGACTTGAATATGGCAATTCACTATCTTGAAGTCTAACCAACACGGATGGAACATTAACAGAGCACTTGAGCAATTGTAACAGAACCTTAAGCATGTAACAAAACCTTAAGCATTGTAACAGAATAACAGAGCACTTAAGCAATTGTAACAGGACCTTAAGCAATTGTACCCTGCTTATACCTGATAAGTTTGGTAAACTGGGATTTTTATCAAAATATGTAAGTGATACATGTAGATCTGAAACAATGAGGTGAACATCTGTTACATATCGGAGTTAATGAGACGTTTTGAAACAAATAACCATGGAGATGCAATAGTTTTTGAATTTAACAGTATACAACCCACAGAAGCATCTAACACCATAATCAACTCATTCTCCAAGTTTTTAAGCCAAAACAATCAAAGAGAAAACTATACATGCCCACCACATAAGCTTGTTTCATTGCCTCTCACAATTACCAAAACTTGGAGTCCCACGCTTGAGCTTGAATAACACTTTCTTTGAGCAGTAAGAAATGCCCAAACAAAAATCTAAAGTTAGAGAACAATCTTCAAAACTGTCTACACTTGCATGTCACCTTTCTGAACTCCAGATGTCTTTAATTATAGACAACCATGAACCACAAGGAAATCTCATCTTTGGGCATCTTCAAAGTAAATGCTGGGGATCTCAATTTGAGGAGTCAACCAAGACACACACTTGAACTGATTTCAACAAGAAGTGAGTCAGACAACGAATTGCATTTTCATTGAAGTGTATACATATATATCAAAAGAAATCTATCAAGGTAAGCTAACAAAGACACACCTTGTGTTGCTTGTACTTGTCTCTTATAGCAACCAAAGAACCTCCTCTTCTACTCAATTGCAATTCATGTATCACATAGACGCGTTCCTTCAAATCAGATGGTTTGTAACCGGATTGTTGTTGCAAGCTCAATCTCTGAAAAGATTACACACTATAAGTTACACGTTCCTATAAAAGTATAAACATAAACAACTTAGTTTGTAAAAGACCAAATTCTTACCCAAGGGTTCATGTCTGGCTGGAGTGAAAAATTTGTAAGAAACATAACTGAAGATGCAATCATAAATGGCAAAAACCCCAGACAAGAATAGTCCAACAAACTTAGCTCTGCCAGGTAACAACCGAGGAACTCCAAGTTCAAAGTATGTATCTGTATATATCAGTCATTAGGATTACAAAGGCTTCAACACAAACCCATTTCTTGAAATCGAACAAGAACAAAAACACTACATCGTACAAATCAGATAAACCCAAGTGTCCAGCTTTCCTCCATAGAGTGAAGACACTCATATATATCAGAAGTATAATTCGTACACATCTGGGGATCATCCAAAAGTGCGTCTTGTTCCTCCACATCGTTCACCAAGAACACCTTCTGCTGCTGCTGCTGTTGTTGCTCCTTCTTCGCCCTGGTTTTGGGTTTCTGAACCTCAGAACAGAGAGATCGGCGAAAAGAGATGGTTGATAATGAAGGGTGATTTGATTTAAGTGAGGTTTTGGGAAGAAAGAGAATGAAAAAGGCGGCGTTTTTAAGTTTTGAAAGTTTTAATTTTCCCGCCTTTTTTTTTTTTTTTTTTGAAATAAAGCTTGGGCACGTGCAAGGGAGCCTCCCTCGCCCATTTCCTTGACATTTAGAATCACCCTAGTGGGAGACATGAAAGAGAAAGTGGGGGAACTGATTACAGTTTTTTTTTGGTTTAGACAACTTTAGCCCTAGAAACATTTTTGCATTTAGCAATGTAAGTGTATTAAATGAAAATCAAAACTTTAGTTGTTGTGTGAAACCTCAAGTTTTTGTATTATAGTTGATGATACATAAAAACGGTCACACTCCTGAGCCGAACACGTGTCATGATGATCTCGAGGAACTACGAGCTCAAGCATCGACCCAACATAGATCCAGCCCAAGAGGATCTAAGCCCACTCAACTTCAATCCGACCAAGCGGACCCGAACTCTCACAACATGCTAGGCTCACACATCTCACAACCATCTTCAATATTCATAAGCCCTCTTCAGACAAGTATCTCGAGGATCAACTTCGGACGGGCAACTACAACTGCTCTCTGCATTCAACTAGGAAGCAAACATCAGAGTATCATCCACACAGGGAAACTCCCTTTTATGGATTGTTCTTGGATTGTGAACTATCTCTCACGTATCTAGGAGTGCAGAGCTAACAGGGAACTCCCCTTCTATAGCACGACTTTTAATTAGAGAGGGATCTCCATGAAGATTTCATCCCTAAACTACACCTACGATGACCTGGTTAAACCATGATTCCTTACACTATAAATAAAACATCAGGTTAGTAAGCTAAGGTATGCTATAAAATCCCTGTTACAACATTACACATTCCCCAGATCTCTATATGACTTTAGTATCGGAGTGTTATCGACCACCCCACGGTGGTTTGTGGCTCACGTGCGTTACTTGTGCAGGTCAGCAGGAACATGGTCAAAGCAGGGAGAAAATTGACTGCATCAGTTTGGCGTCGTCCATGGGGACGATATAGTTCTTAATTTTACACTAGGCGTCGTCTCCTACCAAATTCCAGAGAGATGGTGACCACTAGGTAATGCAACAATGAACCAGGACTAAGAGAGGTTGTGCGGCTAACACTGATCAAGCCACCAGGACAAAGAGGCTCGGTCCCGAGAACCCTTTCTACAGAAGAGCACACAACCGAACGTACTATATCGCCTCTCCATCCCACCCTTTGTGGACCGGATCATGAGTGAAGCACTTCCGAGAAATTTCACTCCCCTGAAGCTCGATTCCTATGACGGAACCCCAGATCATTTTCGTCATCTACGCCATTACCAGCACATAATGGTGCTCAAGGAAGGATCTGAATCCGTCATGTATAGAACATTTCCCACCAGTCTTAAAGGCCCTGCATTAACATGGTTCCACAGCCTTCCACCGAAGTCAGTCGACTCCTTCCAAACATTGACGAAGGAATTCTTAACACGTTTCGTTGGAAGCTAACGTTTAAGAAAAGGCCCGCACTACATGCTCTCTCTAAGGCAGAGGTCCGGCGAGACACTTCAAGAGTATGTCACACGCTTCAATAAAGAGTTGACCCTCGTCGACGGGTGCAACGATGATACAACTGTGACGGCGTTCACTGCGGGCCTCAAAGAGGTAAAACTCTTCAATGACTTCACCTTGGAGCCCCCCCCTCTAGACATGGCAGAAACTCCTCAAGAGCCTCCAGAGACACATCATCTTGGAGGAGTCAAGGACCGCAAAAAGGGAGACCGAAGGCAATAGGAAGCCCTCGGCTTCTAAGCACAAGAATGAGGGAAAGAGGCGAGGATGAGGAGTGGATCAAGAGGAAGCGCACTTAAAACAAACTGGATCATGATCGTCACAAGCAAGAGAAGTCATCCAACTATGTTGGATTCGAAGCCGTGACACCCCTAAATGCTAGTCTGTCGGATGTACTCACTCCATGAAAATTGGGAGGAACTGAAGTGGCCCCCAAAGACACGTGGAGACCCTGTCAGAAAGGACAACGACAAGTACAGTGTGTATCACAAGGAAGGCGACCACAACACCAATGACTGCAAAAATCTGAGGTATGAAGTAGAGCACTGGATCTGCAAGGGCAAATTGAAAGACTTCTTGAAGTCTTAAAAGCAGCCAAAATAGACCAGGAACAAGGGGAGTCAGTAAAAAAGATAGAGAAGGAAACTCGTCCTTCACGGGGTCAGACCGAATGAAGACCAGTCGCACAGGTCCCGCAAGCGGACTCTGCTAGATATGTGGATAAAGACAAACGCGTTTGCTATTCAAAAATTCAAAACCCCATTCCCACTTTGACTTTCATCGACAAGGACCTCGATGGAGTTTGAACACCACACAATGACACCTTGGTCATCTTCGTTTCCATCACAAAGTGTGAAGTGAATAGAGCTCTCGTTGACACAGGAAGCTCGCTCAACGTTATGTTCTACAATGCTTTCCGCATCATGGACCTCAAGGAAAAAAACCTAGTACCATCATAGCACTCGTTGATCAAATTCAATGGGGAGAAATGATTTCCCATCTGAAAGATAAGATTAGCCACGGTAGCTGAAGTACCGCGGCTAAAGAAGGTCATATTTCTTGACTTCATGGTGGTAGACGCACCATCGTCCTACAACCTCATCATGGGAAGACCGTGGTTACACCAAATGGAAACAGTAGTTTACACCCTTCACCAGTGTATTAAGTATACTGCTAACAACTCATAAGGGACAATACATGTAGACCAACCTACGACACGAGGCTGCCACTACACCGCACTGAAACAGATAGAGTGCTCCCATATTCAGCCACATCATGCAGAGCAACCTGACCCAATGCAAGGCCAAAAGACGGAAGAGACACCATTTTTGAGCGGTATAGGAGTAGTCAACTCTCCCGCCCAGCGAGTCATAATAGCAATGGCAAGCAAGAACACACCCCCTGGACATTTCGTTGGCGTGGAAATCTGCCCCTCTGCAAGGTTTGCTCTTTCAGTGATCTATGTAGCGCCTTGACAGTCCGCTAAGTGATCCGCAAAAGCTATCCAAATTAGCTTCGAGGCCAAGATCAGTTTATCTCCATCAACAGTTAGTTTGTTTTGAGTTGTTTGTTTCCATTTTCGTAGTCAATATTGAGTTTAGAGTTCTTAAAAGATTTATGTGATTTGCAATCATTTAAGAAATGAAATAAGAATTTCATAAATAAACTTTATTAATTATTGGAAAGATGTAAAAACAAACACCTTAAGACAGATACAAAAGACTAAACACTACAAGTATCTGAATACAGTGCGAATTGAAATAAAAGACTCGCTTAGACAATTCTGCAAAGGACAGAGTCCGACAAAAACTTCTAAACCCTATGATACGAGTAATTTGCAAGTGAGAGCAAAGATAAAAGTTGCTCGACCCCTTCCGAAGACGACACAGGACTTAAGAGAATGAGAGATGCTCATCTCCTTCCCAAGATAAAGACAAAGTGTAAGAGGGGATTGAAAGGACTGAGTGATCAGACTGCTCCATCAAATCACTCAAGGAAAGTGTTCTCATTACAACATTAAGGACCTCACGAAAACTGTTGATTTCCTCAAAAGACGTCTCACCATCTATCCAACCTTCTCAAAGGGTTTAAAAGAAGGCAGATGAGGATGGCCATAGGAAGCGACACAGTTACGGTCCTATAATGCTATCAAGTGATACCACTTTTCCCATATGCAATGGCAGGTGTGACTGAGAGCTACCACATCAGGAGACAACACACATCGACTAACACTTCGATCAGCCATTGGTTAGAAGCAGGATCCGAGCACACGAGGTATGATGTAATACCAAGGCATCTCCCTTGGTAGAAAATTCGCATTACTTCTCTGTGGTATGAGAAGAAATTATGAGACCTCACCGGATTAACTACGTGCCCACCCACAACAGGTGACCATGCATAACAACAACTATCCGACCAATCAGACAAACAAGAAAAAATTCAATCAACTTACCTATGGGACAAGACACAACTTGGGTGACTCAACCCCCAGTTAAATTGTTCGCAACATGTCCGCTATCGGACATAACTACGTAGCAATACAAAGCGGTCAAGATTTCTGCCGCAAATACCAGACGTCCTATTGATTCAACCAACCTATGCCAAAGTAAGACAACAAGGCAAAACGAAAAACATACAATAAAGATGTCAAGTGTGAAATGAAAAATATTGTTTTCATTAATGGCCAAGACAAAAAGTGTACAAACACACAAAGTTTGCTCCTAATCAGGAGATGGTACAAAAACATAAGAGCTAAGCCTAGGAGGAACAGGGGCAGAAGTTGCATCTAGTACGTGTTTCAACCTAAAAGTTAGAGATTGAATTGTCCTCCTTGCCCGACGACTCAGAGGTAACAAACAAGTCCACATATGACATCTTCTTGTAACGGCTAAGATCCCACTCCGAATGCTCTTTCTTTATCGGCGCCAACAGCTCCAACAGTCCATGAACAACTCAACGGAACTCACATTGCCTTGTTTCTAGGGAAGTTGTTCCTCTCGCACGTTTGCATCAATAAGGTCATGCTCCAATAGCTCCAACTTTTCAGTTAGTGCATCGACCTGAGACTGCTCTGTGGCCAGACTTCTCTTCACAGCACTGAGTTCATGCCATCCCAGTTCGAGTTGGTCATCGGCTTTCCTCACTTCTCGAGCGTAGAACTCCACATCAGATTTCAACTGTTGCTTCTCAGCAACCCAGTCAGCTCCCTTCAAAGCGCTTTCCTCAGCAAAAGACAGCAGCTCAGAATGCACCCTAGCCGCAACTTCCTGTGCAAACTCGACCTCTAGGCAGAACCAACTCAACTCCTACTTAAGTCCGTCCCTCCCAGACACTACCACGATCAGATTATGCTCATGGTCCTCTAGACGAGCCCTTGAGCCTTAGCAACCACAGTTGATTGATCCGACTGCATCTCTTTGGCATGCTTTTAAGCTGCTCAATTTCATGGAGCGCATCAAAATACAACATTAGTACGTGCGAGAAGACACGCTCCAAAGTATATACTCTCTCGCGAGCCGCCTCTACTCCCATCCCAGGAATGGCCATGTGGCTCATATGAGACATACCAAGCATAAAATACTTCAAACCCTTGTCCACACGCTCTTCCAGCGTATCCTCCTCGGGTTTTGGAGCATGGTCCATCGGCCAGTTGTGTCTGCTTATGTGCTTCCTCGAAGCATACTCAACATCCACCTCTTGGTGTCAGACATTTGAGCTCATTTTCACCAAGTTCGGTGCAAACATACTAATCTGTGCATCAGGATGAAGTTTCCCTGATTAGGAACTATTTTAGCTTCGCCCTTTACGGTCACCACCATCCTCAGACTTTCCTTCGTGGCTTTTTCCTTGTCAAGAACGACCGGCCCTTTATTATGAGACGGTCCAACAGGATCCGGAAGCGGAGGAGGGACTGAAGTATCCAAATGACCTTTCAATAGTTCTAGCTGACTGTGATCAATGCGGACTATAGGAGACACGACTGGTATCACGACTACTTTTAGCCCAGCTAATGGCTGGGTGATCAGATTCCACCACCTCAGGCGAATCTTCAACAGAGCCCTTTACCGGAGCGGCCTCATGCGAATCAACGCTAGCAAAAGCCGTCATTACAACCCGCACCTGATGGTCATTCAAAGCCTCAACCTGCGCGTCACTAAGGTTCGACCCATCAGCAACTCTCGCCAACCGCAAATAATCTTTCTCCAAGTCAGGAGCATTAGTCTTCGCCTCAACAAACCTAGCAGGCTTGCGCTCCTCTCTCAACGGAACGGGTCGTGCAAAAGACGACCCAGCCCTAACGCAAGACTTCTTCCTCAGATGGATCCTCCACATCAGACAGTATGAGAGTCTTGGCCCTAGCAGCCTTCTTCCTGGAAAGGGCCCCTTCTTCCAACTTAATGCACGACTCTGGATACAAAGTGGGGGTGACATGCCAGTTGTCCCACAGCCCACTACGAACGAAATTGGAAACTCTTATGATATCAATCGCCTCCCTTTTTTCCATGATGCAAAATGTCTTCATGGTGGTTTACTCCTTTAAGGTAAGGGGAGCAGTGGGAAACTTTCCTGCAAAAGAATACAAGCAATGATCACTCAGCCCATTATCAAGCACATCTAAATCACAGGAAATGAGTTAAACTTACGAAGCGACCTGAACTGTCGCTCAAGCGAACGAGCCTTGCACTGGAAATACTTCACATCCGGAGGAGCCATGAAGCAGTACATCTGCCAGAACTTGAAATCATCAGGTAGTTTACCGAAGCACTTCGGCGACTTCATCTTACAGACAACATTGCTCCTCAACCGAGGAGAGGTCAACAACTGAATCACCTATGGAGTCACGCTAACACCAGCATCCTTAGCACTGAGGAGAATCATGAGAATGATATTGTATCCATTGGGTCGGAACTGAGCCGGAGGAATCCCCAAGAAATCCAAGAACTCCCAAATCACATCTAGAACCAAAAAACGCACTACAGTTTGAAGCATCCCTCGATGCAAACAGATGAAACCGATTGGAGGCAACATTGGCGTCTGGTCACCCATCAGAAGGTACAATGACAAGTCTTCAGGAACTCCAAACCTTGCACAGATTTCAACGAGACCAGGCTTAGACATCAACCTATCTTCAAAGAACTCTAGGCCCTTGGCCAGAATAGTGTCATCAGAACAATATCTTCAAAAATAAGTGAACCATAAAGGTCAGCCTCAACACTGCGGATGACCTATATAGAGAACAGGTTCCCACCTATTTTTCCCCAAACCAACACATGCCCAATTAATGCAGCATGCAGCTCAAGCAACGATTCAGACTCAATCATCATGAGCGTCGCATCCCATCAAGAGATGACTTAGCGGACCGATGTGATGGCCTACTAACTCGGGGGGGGGGGGGGGGGTGAGTAGCTAATGATACATAAAAATGGTCACACTCCTTAGCTGAACACATGTCATGATGATCTCGAGGAACTACAGGCTCAAGCATCGACCCAACACAGATCCAGACCAAACGAATCTAAGCTCGCTCAACTTCAGTTCGACCAAGCAGACCCAAACTCTCACAACATGCTAGGCCCACACGTCTCACAGCCATCCTCAATACCCATAAGCCATAGGGAAGTAAACACTAGAGTATCTTCCACACAGGAAAACTCCCATCTACGGATTGCTCTTGGATTGTGAACTATCTCATGCTTATCTAGGAGTGTATAGCTAATAGGGAACTTCCCTCTTATAGCAAGACTCTTAATTAAAGAAGAATCTCAACGAAGATCTCCTCCCTAAACTACGCCTACGATGGCTTTGTTAAACCATGACTCCTTGCACTATAAATAAGACATGAGGTTGGTAAGCCGAGGTACGCTACAAAATCCATGTTACAACAATACACATTCCTCAAATCCTTGTCTAACTTTAGCATCAGAGTGTCATCGGCCACCCCACGGTGGTCTGTGGTTCACGTGCATTACTTGTGTAGGTCAGCAGAAACAGGGTCAAAGCAGAGAGCAAAAATTGACTGCATCAATAGTATACATGAGGTCAATAGAATTTGAGATAATTCTTAGGTTGGAAAATTCAATATTTATTAACATATGTTATGTTGGCTTTGGGTTGAGCTAACACCCAACCAAGCTAAGCCAAACCATGGTGGACATATAGAGCTCCAAATTGGACATGACTTTGGAATAATTCGTACATATTGAGATAACAATTAAAATGTCTAAAGACTTCCTTGGATGTAAAAGATAGTGGGTGGATAAGTTAAAGAGGATATGTTGGGAATTTTCTAGATAGGTTTGGAGATAGAAGGGACGTGAGAGAGAGTAAGTAGGAGAAGCCGTCAGTCTCGACCTAGAATTTGGTGAATCCATGAAATAAATACCACAACATGTGTATTTAGGTAGGATTCACTTTGAAGTGAATCCACCCATACCAAGTTTTCATACGATTTTCGGTAAATTTGGAAAGCCTTAACCCCAATCAAGAGCACAGTTACTCTTTGGAATTATAAAACTGAAAAGAATGTACGTAATGGAACACGTAGGAATAGTAAGCCTTTTTTGAATTTGGACAACTGTAGCTCTAGAAACAATTTTACATTTAGGCAATGCAGGGGTATTAAATGGAAGCCAAAACTTTTAATGTCGTGTGATGCCTCAAGTCTTGACATTAAAGTGTTTTTTTCAAAAACAAGATTCTTATTGATCACTGTGAAGAAAATAATTGGAGAATTGTATTATTGTGTTTGTTCCTTGACTGAATACGAGCTTATATAAAGTAACTTTTACTTAACCTTGTGGAAATAAGAAACTTAAAACTCCTATACAAAATAGAGTCTTATTCTAACTTTCATATTCTAACTTTACTTTTTTAACTATTTTGACTTTCCTATTATTGTACTTTCCTTCTTATAGAGGTATATTAATCTTAGATTTGGGCTTGGCTATATTGAGTGCAAACCCTACATATTCTAACACACCCCCGCAAGCTGGGCATGTAGACACAGATGAAATGTGCAACTTGGAGGAAACTTTGAAGTCCAACTTGGTGAAGAAATCATGACTCTCGAGTGAAGTTGTTAATGGCTCGACTCAAGTCAGCATGATTGTCGAATTTTGAATGCTTTTGGATAAATTCCTAATGATTCTATATAAAATTCTGGATAATTCAGGTATGAAGAAATAATGACTGAATGGCTAATGGTTCGATTCGAGCCAGCATGACTCAAAAAATTATGACTGTGGAGTGAACGGCTAATTGTTTGACTTGAGTCAGCATGACTCCTCGCGCAAAGGCTGAAAAAATTGTTCAGCACAAATGTTGGTATTGCTTAGCATTAGTGTTGGATTGCTCAACATTGATGCTATATTGTTCATCATTGGTGTTGGTATTTTTGTGGCTGTGGTGATACTGACTATTGGATTGGGGTGCCAATAACAAAAAAAATTCAAAAATCAGTTTTCTCCCTCTTTTCTTCATTTTCTTTCCTCGCGTTATTGCTTCTTTTACTTGCGCTGTGAGTTGTACCTGCGAGAGAGAGGGGAAGATGATGGAGATCAGGCGAGAGGGAGAGGTGTGTGACCGGCGTGGAGGCTGCAAGGGAGAGGCGAGAGACCAAGGCTGATTTGTTGCAAGGGAGAGGCGAGAAGAACATGGCGAAGTGGATTTGTTTCTTCTGTGATTTTTCTTTGCTTTGATGTGATGAATATGAATGGTGAGACCAAGGATGATTTGGTGTTGATCATAGAAGAGAAATCAGGGAAAGGATATGGAGACAAGGAAGGACGGACACAAGTGAGCTCCTCTGTTCATGCGTCTCTTGCTTGTAATGGTGAATCTTTGAATTTGATTTGGTTGAGAGGTGTTGGCTCGGTCTGGCAAGAGAATTGTTGATGTGAGGGAGCCTGTTGCTGGATAGCGAGAAAGAAGAGGAGACGAAGGAAGGCGAAAAGAGTGGTGGCGTGTTTGTTCGTGATTGTTGTGGCGTAAAGAGTAGATGATTGTTGTTGCATGATTTCTGTCAGGTTTGCTCTGTTGATGGATGATTGAGGCAAGCCATTGATGTTGTTATGTTTCTCTCAATGTTTTTGTTTTGAAAAAGATAGAAGATGATTTGAAAGAGCATAAATGATTTGTGAGGAGGAATTGAGAACGAGCCCTTTTTTGTATTGCGTGAGAAGAGAAGTTTGAGTATTGTAGCTGCTACGTTATAGAGGATTTGCTACTTCGTTGAGAAGAACAGACTGCATTGCTGTGTCTTATGTTGTTGCTTGTGCGTTGCTATGTCACAGGTTGTTGCTTGTGAGAAGAAAAAAAGAAGGCTCTGGCAGATGCAAGATTTTCTTTTGAGTTCGGCTGGAGTATTTTAGTGTTGTATTTATAGAGAGGGAGAGTAGCGATCGGAGATATTCCTTGATCGAAGATTTTGGTGGGCTCCCTTTCCTGTCTCTTGCGTCTACGGTCAAAGTGCGTAGTCGTTAGGGAAGAACATGAGTGTCCGGAGTCTTACTTGTAGCAAGATCTCAAGATCACCACTCTGATACCATGTGAAGAAAATAATTTAAGAATTGTATTATTGTGTTTGTTCCTTGACTGAATACAAGGTTATATAAGCTAACTTCTACCTAACCTTGTGAAAACAAGAAACTTAAAACTTTCTATACAAAATAGAGTTTTAACGTTCCTATTCTTGTACTTTTCTATTCTTGCACTTTCCTACGGAAATTAATCAATCTTGGACTTGTGTTTGGCTATGTTGAGTGCAAGCCATATATACTAACAATCACAGAAAAAATGATATATGTGGTGGTAGGTCTGGACTTGTTATACCAACCGCGACAAATCAAACGAAGCTAAGTTTAAGGTCAATCAAATTGACAAATTCCAACCGTGGTGTGTATTTGTGAACCATTTGAAACGTTTTCATAAATGAAAATTGCATGATAAGTTGAGAATGATTATTCAACGATCTCATATTTGAAAGTGGGGAATCTCAGAAGAGCTCACAGTGGGTTGCAGGGTCTCTGTAACTTTTTAAACATCTTTAATTCGCATTGAATCAGTCTTGATCCGCTCATAGTGGAATCTAGGAGTATTCTTCACGGTCTGATGTTTAAACTACAATTGAGAAAATGTTGAGTGAGAGAGCTGTGAAAGGCACGGACAGTGGAATAGAGAATCGCAGAACATCATGACAACAAGACTCTCGGAACAAACCTGATAGAAATGTGCAGAGCAGCAGAGTCCACATGGAATGAGAGGAAGATAATAATGAATAAGATTTTCCTGAAACGATGAAAATCTTAAAACACCAATTCTATCACTTTTGCTCGGGCTCCAGATGCAAAACCACCCTTTAAACTTGGCCTAACTTTTTACAACCTTCTGATTGCAATTCTCGCACTTTACCTTCTTATTCTGCACCCAACACCTTATTCAATACCTTACAACCCCCACTATCTTCGTCAAGAAGGCAATGAAATGAAACCAGAGTATGAATATGATTTCCATTGTATAATGGTTTGTAAAATGTATGTATAACCAAAAACATAAACATATAATCACAAATTTCAGTGATAAAAGGTTCTCAGTACAAAGAATATTATTGACCAAAACAATAGTGTAAACTAGTTCATTTTTTTTTTTTTTAAGAACACTTGTTCTAGTGCCAAAGCATTTTGTCAAAACGGATCTGCGCTCTTTAGCGCTTCCGTATTTAAATAGTGTGCAAGCATTTGCAAGTGACTTGGAAGATTCTGCCATGCAAGTCACCCGAGTCTCTGAAAAACTGTTTGATTAATTATCAATACCAACTCTGATATAAGTTCCATACACTACAAAAAAAACCAAAATTAGCTACGAAAATTAGCGATGGTAGGAGACCTAATTTTCACGTAGGCGACCTGGGTTCGAATCCCGCCAATGAAACTTTTTTTTTGATATTAAAATTTTTATATTAGCGACGGCACTAGGGCCGTAGCTAATGTTTACAAATTTTTTTTTTGTTACCCACGGTCAAAATACCGTAGCTAAATGTGAATTTTTGTTTTTAAATTATATAAAGCAAAATCGTGATATATTTATAAACTGGATAAAATCACCAATAACACATTTTCATCCAGCCCGGTTATGAGACTTAGTTTTCACCTAGGCAACTTAGTTCGAATCCCGCCAATGAAACTTTTTTTTGTATTAAAATTTTTATATTAGCGACGGCACTAAGGCCGTAGCTAATGTTTACAAATTTTTTTTTTCTTAGCCACGGTCCAAATACCGTAGCTAATGTCATTTTTTTTTATTTTTTTTTAAGAAAACAATATAGCGACGACACTAGGGCCGTAGCTAATGTTTACAAATTATTTTTTTGTTAGCTACGATCAAAATACCGTAGCTAAATGTGATTTTTTTTTAAAATTATATAAAGCAAAATCGCTATATATTTATAAACTGGATAAAATCTCCAATAACACATTTTCGAATAAAAAGAAGATAAAAGATGATCAGATAAAAAAAAATCATATCATATCAAAAAAGATAAAAGAATATCAGACAAAAAAATCAAATCAGATCAAAGAAGATAAGATCAGATCAAATAAATTCAGAGAAGATCAGATCAGATCAGATAAAAGAATATCAAAGAAGATAAAAGAAGATCAGATCAAAGAAGATTAGAGAAGATCAGATCAGATCAAAGAAGTTCAAAGAATATCAGAGAAGATCAAAGAAGATTAGATAAAAAAAGATCTAAGAAGATCAAATAAGATCAGATCAGATCAAACAAGATCATAGAAAATCAAAAAAGATAAAAGAAGATCAGATCAAATAAGTTAAAAGAATATCAAAGAAGATTAGAACAAAGTAGATCAAAGAAGATCAGATTAGATCAAATCAAATCAGATCAGTTCAGATCAAAGAAGATCAGATCAGATCAAAGAATATCAGATCAAAGAAGTTAAAAGAAGATTAGATCAGATCAAATCAAAGAAGATCAAAGAAGTTAAAAGTAGATCAAAGAAGATAAAAAAAGATAAGATCAAAGAAGATCAGATCAAAGAAGATTAAAGAAGTTAAAAGTAGATCAAAGAAGATTAGATCAAATAAGATCAGATCAGATCAAAGAATATCAGATCAAAGAAGTTCAAAGAAGACCAAAGAATATCAGATAAAAAAATATCAGATCAAAGAAGATCAGATCAGATCAAAGAAAATCAGATCAGATCATATCAAAGAAGATCAAAGAATATCAGATCAAATAAGATCAAAGAAGACCAAAGAAGATCAGATCAAAGAAGATCAGATCAAAGAAGATCAAAGAAAATCAGAGAAGTTCAAAGAAGATCAGATCAGATCAGATCAAAGAAAACTAGATAAGATCAAAGAAGATCAGATAAAAAAGATCAAAGAAAATCAAAGAAGTTCAAAGAATATCAAAGAAGATTAGAGAAGATCAAAGAAGATCAAATCAAAGAATATCAAATAAGATCGAAGAAGATCGAAGAAGACCAAAGAAGATCAACGAAGATCGGATCAAAAAGATAAAAGAAGATCAAAGAAAATAAAAAAAGATCAAAGAATTCAAAGAAGATAAGAGAAGATCAAGGAAGATCAGATCAAAGAATATCAAATAAGATCGAAGAAGATCAAAGAAGACCAAAGAAGATCAGATCAAAAAAGATCAAAGAAGACCAAAGAAAATCAAAGAAGATCAAAGAAGTTTAAAAAAGATCAAAGAATTTAAAGAAGATCAGATCAAAGAATATCAAATAAGATCGAAGAAGATCAAAGAAGACCAAAGAAGATCAAAGAAGATCAGATCAAAGAAAATCAAAGAAGATCAAATTAGAACAGAGAAGATCAGATCAAAGAGTCAAATAAGATCAAAGAAGATCAGATCAGATCAGATCAAAGAAGATCAGATTAGATCAAAGAAGATTAGATCAAATAAGATCAAACAAGACCAAAGAACATTAAATAAAAAATATCAAAGAAGATCAAATAAGAGGTTTTTTAAAATAAAAAAAACAATAAAGAGGTTAGCGACGACAATTATGCCGTCGCTAATTGGTTTTAAAAAAACATTAAAGAGCTAATTGGTTTTAAAAAAACATTCAAGAGGTTAGCGACGACAAGTATGTCGTCGCTAATTGGTTTTAAAAAAAATTGTAAAGAGGTTAGTGACGGCAATTATGCCGTCGCTAATTGGTTTAAAAAAAACATTAAAGAGGTTAGCGACGACAAGTAGGCCGTCGCTAATTGGTTTTTTTTTTTTAAATAACGTAAAGAGGTTAGCTCGCTAATTGGTTTAAAAAACATTAAAGAGGTTAGCGACGACAAGTAGGCCGTCGCTAATTGGTTTAAAAAAATAGTAAACAGGTTAGCAACAGCCTAATTGCCGTCGCTAATTAGTTTTTTAAAAAAACACTAAAGAGGTTAGCGACGGCATAATTGCCGTCGCTAATTGGTTAAAAAAACATTAAAGAGGTTAGTGACGGCAAGTAGGCCGTCGCTAATTGGTTTTGAAAAAAAATAGTAAAGAGGTTAGCGACGGTCTAATTGTCGTCGCTAATTGGTTTAAAAAAACACTAAAGAGGTTAGCGACGACAATTATGCCGTCGCTAATTGGTTTTAAAAAAAACATTAAAGAGGTTAGCGACGGCAAGTAGGCCGTCGCTAATTGGTTTAAAAAAAAACAGTAAAGAGGTTAGTGAAAGCAATTAGGCCGTCGCTAATTGGTTTAAAAAACATTAAAGAGGTTAGCGACGGCAAGTTTGTTTTAAAAAAAAAACAGTAAAGAGGTTAGCGACGACATACTTGCCGTCGCTAATTGGTTTTTTTAAAAAAATATCACCAATCCGCGTGAAATCTCATCTCAACCGTTAATAACACCAAAAAATTTAGCTCAATCCAACGTAATAAACCAAACCACGTCATCGATCCGCGTGAAACTAACACAACCAATACCCTTCAATTACCTTTCTCTATATAAATTTCAATTTTTTCTACAAACAACTTAAACAAAAATTTTCTCTCAAATTTTTTTTCTCTCATCTTTTAGAAAAGAAACCCACTGAGGAGAAGTCTGTCGCTTCATCGACACCGATCCCGGCCGCTTCTTTCTCCGCTCCCTTCATCTGCCGCCTCTCTCTCGGAGATCTGAGACCTGAGATCTCTGATCTCGGAGAATCTCAATGATCTGAGTTCTCGAGATCTGAAATCTCAGATCTCGGAGAGATCGAAAAAAAAATAATATATATATATATATATATATATATATTTTTTTTTTTAAACCATTTAGCGACGGCACAATTGTCGTCGCTAATATAAAAATAATGTAAATTAAAAAAAAAACCATTTAGCCACGGCAAAATGCCCGTCGCTAAAATAACAAATAATGTTAAATTAAAAAAAAATCAATTAGCCACGGCTAAAATGCCGTCGCTAATATAAAAAAATATTAAATTTTTTTTAAAAATCAGTTAGCTACGGCTAAAATGTCGTCGCTAATATAAAAATAATGTTAATTTTTTTTTTAAATCTTTTAGCCACGGCCAAAATGCCATCACTAATATAAAAATAATGTAAAATATTTTAAAAAAAAATTTGTTAGCCACGGCCAAATTGCCGTCGCTAATATAAAAAAATATTAAATTTTTTTAAAAAAAAATCAGTTAGCGACGGATGTTTTACACTTTAGTGACGGTTTTATCCCGTGGCTAATTAGCCACAGCTATTTTGTCGTCGCTGAATCAAATAGCGACGATAAATGTGGCTACGGGATAGCGACGGTTGTTGTGTCGTCGTTGATGTCTTTTAGCTACGGTTTTAACTCAATAAGCGACGGTTTTTAGCCGTTGCTGATTTCAATTTTTTTGTAGTGATAATGTGTTCGATTTCCTATAACTAAGACCTTGTTTGGACTAGATTTTCTATACAAGATCCACTGCCATGCTACTCTTCTCGGATCAGGATGTTTATTCTTTTGCAACTATAGATTATATGATTTATGTACATTTAGAATTGCAGAAGTTGTGCTCAAATAGCTTAATTCAAGGGTTTTCAAGTTTGATAGTCTGCTCCAGTGGAATTGTAATACGAAAGCTTGGAGCTATGATATAACTCCTCTGGTTAGACCAGAGTAAAAATCGAAGAGAACATTGCATCATGTACTTAACATTTTTCGACAATTCCAAATGCAACATAAAAGTGGAATTCTGTAACCATGATATACTAACCATAATAAACTGGCCATAACTTCGGTACAGTGATCAACAAGACTAGAAACCCTAAACCCAAAACTTGATAGTTTTGTGCATAAAAAACTGTTGCGCCTTATTGCGGAAGCGGGTAGACACCAACAATTGCACACAAGTACCACAAAGATCCAATCAATTAAATAGAGCAACTAACAATGAAAGAAATTAGAGAAAGTTAAGAACATACCACAAGAGACACAAGGTTTACGTGGTTCAGCAAATTGCCTACGTCCACGGTGAGGTGATTCCACTATATTCAAGAACAAGGTACAAGAAGATGACAATTCTCACACAATCTCTCAACAAGAGATGAAACAATTTCAACAATTATCTTTCTCTATTCCCTGTGCTACATAGTTTTTCTACTTGCAATCATCATAAAAAACACCTACAGTTCCTAGTATATATAGGAACAATAGTTTCCTGTTTCGCAGCAGTTTCCTGTTCAAAAAACAGTTTCCAGAAGTCCAAACAGTTTCCTGTTTCAAACACGTTTCCTGTTTCACAAAACAGTTATGTTTCCTATTCCTGTTTCACAATTCTCCACCTCGGCGATTTTTTTTATATGGAAAAAAATGAGCCGAAACAAGGCAAAAAAATAAACTGATCAACACTCCACCATAGCTTTGTCACCTCACGAAACCACCCCGAAGGGCAACGCCCCAAAGGGCCCTCAATCAACATGAGTCAATGTGGAGTAAGTCCAAACAATGTTGGAACTTAACTCCAGGAACTACCTTTGTCAACATATCAGCGGGATTGTCTTTTGTGTGTACTTTCACCAAAGACACATCACCATCCTCAATTACATCTCGAACAAAGTGATATCACATGTGCCATAACCTAGTGCTTTCCGATGAAGAAGTTTCCACTGCCACATTTTCTGTTACCGTGTTACCCATCAAGGTGTACAAGTTACCTTGTTTGATCTCTTTCATGACAACCAAAGACTCACGGACAACCTTTAAAAGTCCACCTACCGCTGTAAACATACAACCATTGGAGTCTAAAACACCAAGCGAGATAAGGTTCTTTTTCAAGGCTGGGACATGCCTCACATCAGTTAAGGTTCTCACAACACCATCATACATCTTAATCATCATTGTTCCAATTCCAACTGTCTTACAAGCGTAATCATTACCCATCAGAACAGTACCACCATCAATGTGCTCATAGGTAGTGAACCACTCCCTGTTTGGGCACATATGGTAAGAACACCCAGAGTCAATGAGCCATTTCCTAGAGATTTTTGTGTTTTCACCCACAACTGAATAACATTCTTCATCCTTTTCCGTACTAGATGCATAACTTTCTTCACTAGTATCACCCTTATCTTGCTTTTTCTTGCCCTTTCAACTGTTATCATGATTACTCTTACCTTGATTTAGAAAATTTTTTATAATATGCCCCCCACTCTCTACATTTGTGACATTGTGGACCTGTAGATTTTGATCTAGATTTTCCATTCTTTGAAGATGATTTCACAACCAACCCTTCATCTTGATCTTTTCCACTACCATTTGATGAAGTTTTCTTCCGAATCTCATTGGACAAGAGTGCACCGGTAGTTTCATCAAATGTAAGTTCATCTTTCCCAAACAAAATTGTTTGTACAAGATTTTCATATAACTGCGGCAAGGAGTAAAACAATATAATTGCTTGGTCTTCATCCTCAATCTTCACATCCACATCTCTCAAATTTGAGATAATCCATGTAAACTTGGCGATATGATCACCAATTGGAGTGCCCTCATCCATTGCTAGTCTGTACAATTGAGTTTTCAAGTATAACTTGTTTGATAATGTCTTAGTCACAAACTGTGACTCAAGCTTCAACCAAACATCAGTTGCCGTAGTCTCTTCATTAACCAAAAAAACTATGTCTCTATCCAGACACAAACAAATAGCAGCACACACCTCCAAATCCAATTCTTCTCATTCATCATCTGACATGGTTTCAGCCTTTTTATCCTTCCCTAGTACTGCCTTGTGTAATTTCAGAGAAATAAACAAATTTCTCATTTGTATTCTCCAATATCCGAAATCGTTCTTACCATTAAATTTCTCGATTTCATACTTCCCAACATGTGCCTTGCTCACCTTAGATGCCATTGCAAACAAAACCTATGACTTTCTAGACAAGAAGCTTCACTACGGTTTTTTTTTTCAAATAACTTGTGCACAAACAAATCCTAGCACTTTTGAATCTTCACAATCTTGAGTAGAACAATTCAAGATCAATTTCCCTTAGTGCTTTGATATCAATTATTGCGCCTTATTGCAAAAGCGGGTAGACACCAACAATTGCACACAAGTACCACAAGGATCCAATCAATTAAATAGAACAACTAGCAATGAAAGAAATTAGAGAAAGTTAAGAACATACCCCAAGAGACACAAGGTTTACGTGGTTCAGCAAATTGCCTACGTCCACGGTGAGGTGATTCCACTATATTCAAAAATAAGGTACAAGAAGATGACAATTCTCACACAATCTCTCAACAAGAGATGAAACAATTTCAGCAATGGTCTTTCTTTATTCCCTGTGCTTCACAGTTTTTCTACGTGCAATTATCATAAAAAAACACCTACAGTTCCTAGTATATATAGGAACAACAGTTTTCTGTTTCGCAGCAGTTTCTTGTTTCACATCAATTTCATGTTTCCTAGAATTTGTTTCCTGTTCAAAAAACAGTTTTCAGAAGTCCAAACAATTTCCTGTTTCAAATACGTTTTCTGTTTCACAAAACAGTTATATTTCCTAGTCCTGTTTCCTGTTTCACAAAAACTAATGAGAATACACATGCCATTTCAGACTATTGCATAGCGACTATGCTCACACATCTCTCAAAAACTGTTAGAGTTGGAATTGGCAAGGTACAACGTTGGCAGGACCAGTATGAGTACTCATTCATGTCAAGATGGTATTTGAAGTTTCAGGAATTCTAAATGTCGAGGAAACAGGCGAGGAAATGGGCGAGGTCAGCGACGTGGCGGGGTGGAGACCGTCCACTCCGCTCGGGATGCGTGCCGTCGTTTTTGGTGTGCGCATCCCGAGCGGAGTGGACGGTCTCCACCCCGCCACGTTGCTGACCTCGCCTGCTTCCTCGACATTTAGAACTGCTCTTGAAGTTTTTTTCCCATGTTTTTTCCACCTTGCCCTTTGCCACTTTTTTTAGCAGAGACCATTCTCCAGGGCTTGGACCAGATTCTCAAAATAATTCCTTGTCACACTGGTCAGGCCGACTAGCTTTATATGGAAGTCACTAAAATCTTTGGATGGGCCTTTAGCAATCAGGTAGCCTTTTAAATCTTTCTCTGCGCATTGATGAAGTCGTTCTAACCCAGACTCAGCCTCGCCTTGCAGATACTGAAAAAGCTGCCTGTTTGCGTCTTCATCTTCGTATAGGTAGTATCCATAGGCATATGTCCATTTCGGCAATCAATAATCTGTAGCCAGGCGTCAATTATGAACGTTAACTGGGTTTCAGGCTGACATTGTTTATGACTCAGCTTCTCAATCTCTACAGATTGCATTTTTTGTAAATATAAAACTGCCTTTTGCATCGATGATTCATTGGTCGCCCATCTCTCAGAATAATGCACATATCTCTCTGGAGGCTGTTTTGCGTTTTCTCTTCTTTCTTCAATCTCATAATAGGTTCTCTCTCACTTTGCTGCCTCAAACCCGTTACACGCATAGAAACCACCTGTACTCTGACCATGATCCGACCATGACCCAAGGCAGAGCCAACCGAATTCAAACTTACAAGGTGGACCACAAGTTATATGCATACAACCGCAGTTCTCAATAGACCGCTTGTACTTTGAACAAGGCTTGTAAATTTGAATAGAATATTATTGTATTGTTGAATAGAATATAGGCTTATAAAGTTAACTCTGACCTAACATTGTGGAGATATGTAACCTAAGACTTCTACTCTATTTTGATTTTCCTAACATATCATATTCTGTAACACTTTCCTATTTTGTAACATAGGTAGACTTCTATTCTTTAACACTCACCCGCAAGCTGGACATATAGACGCAGACGAAATGTGCAGCTTGGAGGAAATTTTGAAGACCTATTTGGTGATGAAACCATTACTGTCGAGTGATTCTTGAATTCTGAAAAATTATGGATGATTCATGTATGAAGAAATCATGACTCAATTCGAGTCTTGGTATTGCTCAATTTGAGTCAACACAGATTTTGGGTGATTTATGTATGAAGAAATTGTGACTCAATTCGAGTCTTGGTATTGCTCAATTCGAGTCAACACAGATTTTGGTAGTGATTCTTGTATAAAGAAATCATGACTCAATTCGTGTCAACACATATTTTGGTAGTGACCAAAGATGGTGAATGTGAATAGCGGAGTGAAAGAGATTCAAATTTCTTTCTTTTCCCTCTGTTTCTTCTTCTTCATTTGTTTTTCTTCGTTTCTTCCCTACTGTTCGATCTGATGTGTGACCGAACATGTAACAGGTAGAGAGAGGACGAGTGAAAGATCACGTGGTCTACATCTGTCTGGGTGTTGCTGTCGTGTGCGCCAGAGAGAGACGCTGTTGTTGTTCTTTGTTGAGTTGAGTAAAACTCGGGGTGCAAATAGCCTAAAGCTTTATATAAGTTTGAAGAAATTATTTCTTTTTCTTCTTCTGGGACTTAGGCTTTGAGAGCCAATGTCAGATCTCGACTCCATATGTTGTAATTGGTAGGAGTAAGCGACTGTGAAACAAGAGTCACCCCAGGTATATGGTGAGGTGGTGGTGTTTGAACCACTGCTTGTATTGTCGCTAATGGTGACGGTGGCTATGTAGTGTACTAGTGGCTCTAACTGAACCTTGAGTGCTAATAGCTTGATCATTTAAAATTAGGTTTTATTTTTGGTATTTATGATGATACTAAGTAAATCTGGGGTGCAAATAATGACTGTAAAGAGAAAATCATGCCTCTTTGTTTGTTTGCTCCTTCTTCTTAACGTCTCCAAAGTTGATGGTGTTCAAAGATGTTGTTCGATGGTTGATTGATTTATGATGGTGTTCTTATTGATGCTTGGCGATTGTTCGGTCAGATTGATGTTGATATCTTGTTGGTGTTTGATCTGTTGCTGATGATATCTTAGTTGATGGTGATCTCTTGTTCGGTCAGATTGATGATGATTTCTTGTTGGTGATCGGCTAGATTGATGATGATCTCTTGTTGGTGTTCGGTCAGATTGATGTTCTGATGGATTGAGAATGATGCTCAGACGATGATGATGGATATGATGATGATGAACTGATCATTGATGATTAATCAGTGATTCCGATGATATTGATCGATGATTGAGATGTTGATGGATCTGATGATCGGTTCGATTGCATCGAACGATGTTGATGATCTGAAATGATCTGAGTTTGTTGGCTGGAGAAGAGATTTCATGTAGAGATGGCGAACATTGTCCATTCTCTTTCAGCAGCGATGGGTTTGATTGCTTGATTGTTCTGAGGTCGATTGTTTTGATGTTGAATCTGATTTTGATGTTGAATCTGAGGTTGTTCCTCCTGATGTTGATAATCAGAGGTTGGCAATTGGTTTTGCAATTGTTGAAGGATGATGGTTTTTGATGATGTTTTTAGGGTGATGATTGTAGTGTTGATGGTGATGAGAAATTACTTTGTTCTGATTGTAGTGTCGTGTGTGCAAAAGCTAAGCAAGGCGATGACTTGTGATTTCTCTTCCCCGCCTCTTGTGTCTACTGTCGGAGGCGGGGAAGAGCTTGAGTCCCCATAGTTGTTTTTGGTCACCAAAGAACCTTGAGCTCTGATACCAAGTAAATAATTGTATTGAAATATTATTGTATTGTTGAATAGAACAGAATACAAGCTTATAATGCTAACTCTGACCTAACCTTGTGTTGATACGACTTTCCTAATATATCTTATTAGGAAACCAAAGACCTCTATTCTATTTCGACTTTCCTAATATATCTTATTCTGTAACACTTTCCTATTTTGTAACATAGGTAGACTTTTATTCTTTATCAAGGCTTGGAGTGCTCCATTATCCATTTCATGTTTTCGAACTGTGAGCTATATTTTAAGATCCACTTGGCCACAGTTTCATAGTCCACTGGGCGATGAGCATCCTCAGTGCAATTCCAGCAAAACCTATGTGTGCAACTGCAAGAAACATCATTATTATCATTACCAAGAACAAAGTCTATGGCACACTCACACCCTAGAGCAGTGCACCATTTAATATTTTATTATCCTCAACATACTATCTAACAAGATGGCATGAGTACTTCTCCTTATCTTCATTTGACGATAATTTACCTTTCATGTCCTGCTTAACAGCCGCATGACACGACGGTTCTGGACACCGTAATATCAAACAAATAGGACCATCATTGATGGATGTACTAATGTAACCTTTCCAACATGAACTACAAAACAAATGACCACAACCAGCCGCATTCATCCTACAATGAAAATACAAATCAAAACAGATCCCACAAGTCACCTTCTTAGAAGATGAATGTTGAGTCATTGTTTTCCTCCCCAAAAACCCAACATCTTCCTTAACCTTTTCTATGTTGACAATCCATGACTCATGCACATTGCTAACACTCCATTTGTGATGCCGGAGCGGAATACTAGATGCCACTCTAGATTCAGATAGTAAAGTAGAAATCTGAGCAATATCGTCTTCTTGACGTTGTCTGATATCAACCTCAGTTAAAACCCTACAATTATGTACATGCTTTGATACGGGCTCTTCAGAATCATCCATGCACTCACCATTACCAGCATCAAGGGGCTCATCATTGTCATTCAATTTACAATCCTCATCATCATCATCATATTCGAACTCGTAATCACCATCATTGTAATACCACATGTAATTTGAATCCATATTCAAGAAACTTGAACCACCGACTCTTTCTCAAGGAGATCTTTCTTCTTTGGTTAAAAGTTGAGTTTATGTTTTTTTATAACAAATCTACTTTATATATTTCTATTTCTATTCACAATCTATTTCTATCCAAATTTTATTAAGTAAGAAAAATCAAGAGAGAACTTAAATTAAGAGGTTTACATGCTGAGAAAAACTTGTCAGTATTTTCAATATGAGTAAGTCTAGCCAGCCTTGTTTGATAGTTTTTTTTTTTTTGTGTTTTTACACTTTTTACCTCTTCTCTTTAAAACACAATCACAAACACTATTTATAGAAGGGGTAGCAATGTAAAAACCCTCCAAAAAGGCCAAGAAAAAGCTAGCAAACAAGGCTGGTTAGAATTGTTGTTTCAATATTGAGAAAAATTATCGCTGTCTTAAAAAATCATTGTGTTGCCGACATTGCATATTAATAGTTTTTTTTTCCTTGGATTTTTCATTTTTTTAAATTGCGAAAAGAAAATAGGCGAAATGAAAATTTACATTATTTTGAGGGATTTTTTGCAGTCATTTCATAAAATTTGGAGGTTTTTCGTAAAAAAAAAAAAAAAAAAAGCTAAATTACCTTTTTTGGTCAAAATTCCGACGTAGCAGAAAGCGAGAATGAAGAACTGAAGCAGCCATACTCGCCTCAGATTGTATCCTCTCGTCGCTTGTCCTCCCCCCTCCCCTCTTTTTCCCACTCTCCTGTCATGATCACTGAGATTTCAGAATCCAAAGTAGAAGAAACAAAGAGTCAGAAAGAAGGCGGGAAAACATGGCAAGATTTAAATTGAAATTTTCAATGGCAAACTTGTAATTTCATTTTAGTTAGTTGAGAGGAGGAGAGCCATCCACGTGTCTTACTCCTATTAGTTCATTTTGAAATTCTGTTAGAGAACTAATTATAAATAGAATAAAAAAGAGGGAAGAACCCTAAGAACTTTGTAATGAATTGAGAGGTCTCCTGTTATGAAGAAACTTGAGAAGTACTTTTTTGTTTTTCCAAGTAATTCAATTGAAATTTTCTATCTTTGAATTGCTTGTTAGTCACAACTGTGACATTTGATATCAGAGCAAGCTTGTGATATCTGAAATTGGGGATTCATGGAGACTTGAGCAAAAGTAATGGAGGCGTTGTTGAAGGAGAATAAGAAGAATCAATTGGAGACAACAGGTGAGATGGAACTTATGAAGGCTGAATTGAAACGCATGAACATGGAAAATGAAGCACAAGAAAGCGTATGGAAGCGAGGATGGAACGACTCTTCCAGATGTTGAACACACGCAGAGATACTGGAATCATTGATGGAGGTTCTTCTTCTAGTTCACATATCTGTGGATCTAGAGAATCCCACGAGGGAACTACTCTCCATGCTCCAATAGAGAGTCACTGTATGAATTCATGACTCCCTAAGTTAGAGTTTCCTCAATTTGATGGATCAAATCCACGTTCATGGATCAAAAAGTGCGAGAGGTATTTCGCCTTATATCAAGTAGCAGAAGAAAATAAAGTTGCTATTCACCTAAATGGCCAGGCAGATCTATGATTTCTGGACTACCAAGTCTACAACGAAATGCTTAACTAGCAAACCTTCATACTGGACCTTTGTGAACGCTTTGAGGAGTCAGTATTTTAGAATTATGTTGGTACATTTAACAAGCTGAAACAAGAGATCACTACTGAAGAATATTATGATAGGTTTTAGGAGCTAAAATCCTTGATGATAAACCACAATAAACACCAGGACTCCACGTACTTTGTACCCAGTCTGGATTGAAACCATAAATTAGGGCATTGGTACAAATGTTTAAACCCACTACAGTGAACCAAGCTTTTACACTAGCTATGATGCAAAAATCTACTGTGAGACAACACATAATTACCAACAGAACCATGGGTTACTCCTCTATACAGCCTAGGCAAGGTACTCAAACAATGACTCAACATATTAATCAGAGGACCCAAGCCTTACCAACCACAACTACTCTACCTGCCAACACCAACTTTCACTCAAACAATCAAGTCCGACCTTCATACACCACTTCAAATCACAGTTCAACCAGACCCTTTTACTCTACATACACCCCTCTTTTCAAACGTTTGATCCAAGCACAGATGAGATTTAGGAGTGAGAAGGGATTATGTTAATTTTGTGATGAACAATACAAGAAAGGCAACACATGTAAACAACAACATCTTTATCTGATAATACCAGAGGAAGAGTTAACAGAGGAAGATAGTGGTAATGTCGTTGATACAGAAGATTTCCTGCAAAAGATACAGACATAGATGGAGATCTCCTTGCATGCTATACACGGCAGTTGTGCAGTCAATGCTATACTACTTAAAGGCCTGGTAAAAAAAATGTGATATCTATCTTAGTGGATACAGGGAGCACCCACTCCTTTGTGGATCTCCAGGTAGCTAAAGAGATTAATTGGCCAACCAAATTAGCTCCCCAAATGGTAGTCAAGGTAGCCAATGGCAAACAGCTGATTAGCCAAGCTATCTGTCAGAACTTGCAGTGGTATATGTGGGGAATAAGTTTTGAAGGAATGGTGAGGGTGCTACCATTGGGAGGTTATGACATGGTTTTGGGGAGTGATTTGGGGATATTATTATCAATCTTCAAAAACTTCAAATTACACTAACCATTGAAGGGTAGTTAGTGACTCTACAGGGTATCACTAATGAAGTTTTTCGATGCCTAATGGAGTCCAAGGGAATAGCTAAATTTTTTAAGAAACACTCTCCCTGTTTTTTTGGACATCTATTCTCCATCTCTTGTGATGACGAGTCTAAACAGGTGACTAATCCAGTTCTTAATCAATTGTTGGATGAATTCCATGATATTTTCCAAATTCCATCCATGTTCTCTCCTACTAGGGTCCTAGATCACAAGATACCTCTTAAGCCAAATTCTTCACCACCTTTTCAAAGCCCTTACAAAATTCCATATATGGAAAAATTAGTAGTTGAACAACTCATTCAAGAGATGTTGCAAGCTGATTTCATCCAACATTCCCATAGTCCTTTTGCAACTCCAATCTTGTTGGTAAAAAAAATATGGCACTTGGAGGTTCTGTGTGAACTATAGAAGACTGAATGAGATCACAATCAATGATAGGTTCCCTATGCCCTTTGATAGATGAACTCTTAGATGAGTTATATTGAGCCACAATTTTTTCTAAGTTGGATCTAAGGTCGGGGTATCACCAAATTCTAGTCCACCCTCCTGATATCCATAAGACAACTTTTAAAACCTATCATGGCCATTTTGAATTCAAAGTTATGCCTTTTGGGTTAACAAATGCTCCAGCTTCCTTTCAAGCCTTGATGAACAAAAATTTTCAACCTTATCTATAAAAATTTATCTTGGTATTTTTTTATGATATCCTAGTCTACAACACTACCTTAGCCCTCCATCTATCTCACCTACACACTACCTTTGCAACTCTAAAACAACACCATCTATATGTTAAGTTGTCTAAGAGCTCTTTTGTTCAACAAAGGTTAAATTACTTGGGACACATCATCAGCCAACCTGGCGGAGTGGAAGTTGACCCTCAAAAGATTTAAGTTATGGTAAGTTGGCCTACTCCTAAGGCACTTAAATGGTTAAGAGAATTTTTGGGTTTGACAGGATACTATAGGAACTTCATACATCACTACGAATAGACTGCTCAACCACTCAATGATCTCTTGAAAAAGAATAACTTCAATTGATCAGAATAAGCTCAGAAGGCCTTTCAAGCACTTAAGGAAGCTATTGCACTGCCCCTATTTGGACACTTCCTAACTTCACAACTCCCTTCACCTTAGAGACAAATGCTTGCTCAAGGGGAATAGGAGCAGTCTTAACTCAGAGAGGTATACCTATTGCCTTTTTCAGCAAAGCCTTGGGACCCAAAAACCTATCTATGCATCAGTGGAGATCCTACCTTATGGGTTCTAAGTTCTTTATACTAATTGATCATCAGAGTATCCATGTCTTTTTATCACAGAAGGTAACTACAATCTTGCAACAACGATGGCTTTCAAAGTTATTAGGCTATGATTATGAAATACAATATAAGAAGGGCATAGATAACTAGGTTGCTGATGCGTTGTCTCGATTCACTAAAGCAACAGAACAACTGACTTCCATTACAAACATCTATCCACAATGGCTTCAAGATGTAGTACTCAGCTACACGGATGATACAGTAGCACATAACACAACACAACTGGTAGTTAACTCAGCAGCTGCTCCTCACTTCTCTTTTATTCAAGGAATACTCATGTACAAGAATAAGATTTATATTGGTTCCTATGGATCACTTGGATCGCAGATAATTCAGGAACAACATAAGTCTACAGTAGGGGGTCATTCAGGCATCCAAGCAAGTTACAAAAAACTTGGACAATATTTCCATTGGAAGAGTATGAAGAAAGAGGTGATTGAATTCATTACAGGCTGCAACATATGCCAGAGAAATAAGACAGACCATACAACAATACAGCCACTACTAGTTCCCACCCAAGCTTGGCAACAAATCTCCATGGATTTCATCGAAGGTTTGCCCCCATCTCAACATAAAACAATAATTCTAGTGGTAGTAGGTAAGTTGAATAAGTATAGTCACTTCATAGCTATCTCCCACCCCTTTACTACTGCCAACGTGGCTGAAGAATTCTTGCAAAATGTTTATAAGCTTCATGGCCTTCCAACTTCAATTGTCTCTGATAGAAACAAAATCTTTATGAGCGTTTTCTGGCAGGACTTATTTGTTGCACTGGGCACTACTTTAGCTTTAAGTACAACCTATCATCCTCAAACGGACGACCAAACAAAGAGGATCGACTCATGTTTAGAGACGTACCTCATGTGTATGACTGGTGACACTCCCTCACAATCGGCCAAATGGTTGTATCTAGCCAAGCATTGGTTCGATACATTATTTCACACAAGCTTGCAGTCAAACCCCTTCCAAGCACTGTATGGGTACTCAACCCCCTTTGTTAGCCCTGCACCCTCTTACTTCCCTCACTGTTCCTGATGTTCAACAATATTTGGAAGAAAGACAACAGATGATTCAAGTAATTAAAGACAAACTTAACAAAGCTCAAGACGTGATGAAGTGGTATGCAAATAAAATAGAACAAACATATCCTTTATAGCAGGGGATTGGGTTTACCTCAAATTGCAGCCCTATAGGTAGACTTCAGTCAATTTGAGGAAGAATCTTAAGCTTTCAGCTCGGTTTTATGGACCTTTTCAGGTGATAGAGAAGATTGGGTTAGTGGCCTATCTACTGCAGCTCCCAGCAACTTCAAAGATTCACCCTGTTTTCCACGTATCGCATCTGAAGAAGAAACTAGGATCTTCAGTCACGACCACCCCTCAGCTTCCATTAGTCGACTCACATGGCAAGCTTAAGGTCGAATACATGGCTATTCTGACTAAAAGAATGATACCATGCCACAACAAAGCTATAACACAAGTGCTGGTGCAGTGGTCACACTCCTCCAAAGATGAGGCCACTTGGGAGGATTGGACGCAGATTGTTGTGTCGTTCCCTCATTTTCATCCTTGAGGACAAGAACATAGTAAAGGAGTGGGTAATGTCATGATCATTGAGATTTCAGAATCCAAAGTAGAAGAAACAAAGAGTCAGAAAGAAGGCGGGAAAACATGGCAAGATTTAAATTGAAATTTTCAATGGTAAACTTGCAATTTCATTTTAGTCAGTTGAGAGGAGGAGAGCCATCAACATGTCTTACTCCTATTAGTTCATTTTGAAATTCTATTAGAGACCCAGTTATAAATAGAATAAAAAAGAGGAAAGAACCCTAAGAACTTTGTAATGAATTGAGAGGTCTCCTGTTTTGAAGGAACTTGAGAAGTATTTTCTTTGCTTTTCCAAGTAATTCAATTGAAGTTTTCTATCTCTGAATTGCTTGTTAGTCACAACTGTGACATCTCCTTTCACATAAGAGCCTGAACTAAGCATCTCATCTCTTTGGTTTCGTGGGGTGTTTTTTCAGATAACAGAGAGTGAGTGATATGGAGGAGCAGAAGGGGTGTTTGGGGAGGTTAGGGCTATTGTTTGGGGTGGAGAAGTTTAAAGCAGATCCCACATAATGTTGCATTGGCACCCCATGGCTCACACTTGCAAAATTTGGAAAAGAACAAAAAAACATTTTGGCAATGGATCTTGGTGAAATTAAAATCAAATTGACTAAATTTTGGGATTAATAAGTTTTGAGCTTGAATTAGTTTTGTGTTCTAAAATTGCAATTGAAATTATATTTAAGCAATTGAAATATTTCTTTGTTACTCCTACACAATGCCTATTATGTCACCACTAATTAATTATATTACGATTCAATTCATTAGTTTAGTTAATTTAATTATTTAGGTTATTGTCTAATATGGGGACTAATGATAAACAATACATAAATTAATGTGTTTGAAGTGTTAGAAGTTTGATCTGATGACAAATACTACATAAATTCTAAACTAACCAAATTAAGTAAGAACTTTACACAATCCAACCTTATACCATTATTAATGGTGTCATACACTGGAGTTTTTACCATATCAATTATGTCATGAATTTAAGAGATATTTGATACTTATGCTTCATTCAATGTGTTTAATAGGTTTATTTACTTGCATTTTATTTTTTACATATTTAATATACCCTTGAAATTTATTATATATATTTCATGTATCCTCAAAATTTTTGCGTATGTTATTTACACACCGAATTATTTCTTAAAATTAGGAGACCGAAATTAACTCGAAAAACGAAATCACAATCCTTGGCTGTGATCAACCCTGTTTGTATTTGTCTACTCCAAGTAAAACTTTTAACTTCCATAAAATAGATCTGCACCTGAGTCTCTACCAAACTGTTTGATTAATTATCAATACCAACTCTGATATAAGTTCCGTAAGGTGTTTGATTTCCTATAGCTGAGACATTGTTTGGTCTAGATTTTCTATACAAGATCCATTGCCATGCTACCCTTCCCTGATACCTTGGACTAGGATGTTTATTCTTTTGCAACTATAGATTATATGATATATGTACATCTAGAATTGCAGAAGTCATGTTCAAATTCAAGGGTTTCAAGTTTGGGAGTATGTTCCAGTGAAATTGTAATGGGAAAGCTTGGAGCTACAACTCCTCTGGTTAGACCATAGTAAAAATCGAAGATAACATTGCATCATGTACTTAACGTCTTTCAACAATTCCAAATGCAGCATAAAAAGTGCAACTCTGTAACCATGATATACTAACCATAATAAACTGGCCACAACTACAACACACTGATCAATAGAACTAGAAACCCCAAAACCCAAAACTTGACAGTTTTGTGCATGTAAACTAATGAACATATACATGCCATTTCAGATTATTGCATAGCGACTATGCTGACACATCTCCTAAAAACTGGTAGACTTGGGATTGGCAAAGGTACAATGTTCGCAGGATCAGTATGAGTACTCATCCATGTCAAGATTGTATTTGAAGTTTTTTTCTATTGTTTTTTCTGTTAATTTAGACCTAATAACATAAAACTCTAGTTGATTCAATGAAAACAAGGGAAGAATAGAAACATACCTTGATCCATAGCGATTTCCCTTTGATTGTGACGAGTTGGATCTTCGGATTGATTCAAGCGTATAACTTAGAGTATCTGTTGAGAGGATACAGAAAACAATACAGAAAGCAATCTTTTTCACGCGCCGCTCAATCGGGGACCAACCACAATTTATAACGCTCATAAGTTATAACTGTATAACTTTCGGGTTGTGAATTTTCAATTCTACCACTCATTGAATTAGAAATTACATCCTTATTTACATCATGTTATTTAATAATACCTTATAGTCCAACACCCCTATTAGATCACATATTAGATGGACTACACTTTAAGATAGCAATACACATTGTACTACATATGTGTGCCCACATTAATGGATTTTTCAACCAATCTCCCGCTTGGCCCACATATGTTACTTTTAAATGTGTATAACCTTATGAGCTTAAAAACTTGCAAGTAAAGGTATTCCTAAACAATCTCGTCCATTGACTATACTGATATAGGACTAAAATGATTTTCATCACATTTAGCGTAACTAAATCCATCAATAGTCACATATACCAATATTATCAAATGACATAGATCAAACATGGATGTAGAGCATGAAAATTACATGTAATGTGATCCAAACATGCCTATTTCCAACTGGTCCAACTTTAATCTTTAATGAGATCAAACATATAATAAACAGACAATTGACTGAATACTTTATTTCTGCAAAAAAATACTAAATTACACCAATGTGTCCAAAAATCCATCATAGAACAACAAAACTCCCACTAAACCATGATATCCTCATGTGATATAACACCCATATGAGCGGTGTGCTCGTGAAAGACCTTGGGTGGTAATCCCTTAGTAAGTGGATCCACAATCATGGAGTTTGTCCCAATACTTTATGAAAATCTGTTTATTCTCTACTCTCTCCTTCACAACCAGGAACTTATGTCAATATGATTTGACCTAGATGAGCTCCTGTTGTTGTTGGCATATAGAGTTGTTGTCACAATATAATTTAAGCGGTCTTTCTATGTCATTCAAAATGCGCAGTCCGGTGACAAAATAATGCAGCCATAATCCATGGTTGGATGCCTCAAAACATGCCACATATTTTGCTTCCATGGTGGAAGAAGCTATGAGTGTCTGCTTAGCACTTCTCCAGAAAATAGCTCCTCCAGCTAACAGATAAATGTAGTCTGATGTAGATTTCCTACTATCTTGGCATCCAACAAAATCAGAATCAAAATATCGTATGATCTCCAACTGATATGATCTCTTGTATGTGAGCATGTAATCCTTAGTTCTCTGTAAATATCTCATAACCCGTTTAGCTATTTTTCAGTGATCCATCCCAGGGTTATCCATATATCTACCAAGCATTCCAACAATGAATGTTATGTCTGAACGTGTACATACCTGAGCATACATAAGACTCCCAAGAGCTGATGCATAGGGGATTTTTTGCATCTCTACAACTTCAAGTTTATTCTTACGGCACTGTTTAAGACTAAATTTGTCTCCTTTAGATATAGGGGTGTCTCCTGATTTACAATCTTGCATGCCAAACCTTTTAAACACTTTTTATATATAGCACTTTTGTGATAACCCAAGAATACCCCAGAAACGATCCCGGTATATCTGAATCCCTAAGACAAAAAAAGCTTCACCAATATCTTTCATTTCAAATTTCTTTGATAGAAATCTTTTGGTTTTGTGCAACATGTCTATATTATTAGTGGCAAGCAATATGTCATCAACATACAAAACCAAGAATATATGTTTACTCCTACTAAACTTATGATACACACAATTATCAACAATATTTGTCTCAAAACCAAACGAGACAATTACTTGATGAAATTTTTAGTACCATTGACAAGAAGCTTGCTTGAGCCCATAGATGGATTTCTTTAGTCTGCAAACCATATTTTTTGGGTTTCCAGACACAAAGTTTTTGGTTGCACCATATAAATTGTTTCATCAATGTCGCCATTGAGAAACGTTGTTTTAACATCCATCTGATGTAATTCAAGGTCAAAGTGCGCAACAAGTGCTATGATTGTCCTAAATGAGTCTTTCTTTGACACCGGAGAGAAAGTATCTTTATAGCCGATGCCTTCCTTTTGAATGAAGCCTTTAGCTACAAGACGAGTGATATATCTTTCCACGTTACCTTTTGAATTCCTCTTGGTTTTGAATATCCATTTACAACAATAAGCTTTGTATTTTCAGGTAATGGGACAAGATCCCAAACTTGATTGTCTTGCATAGACTTGTGATCCTCATTCATAGCATCTATCCACTTTTGAGAGTTAGAATCCTGCATGGCTTGATGGAAGTTGATTCGATCATTTTTCATCAATCCATTATTTTCCTCATGTTCTTGGAGAAAGACCATACAATCATCCGGAATAGCACTTTTTCTTTCTCCCGTGGATCTCCTTAATGACATTTGATCTTGAGGTTGTTGAGTTTATTCTTCTGGAACATTTACCTCAAATTGAGTAGGGAGTACTTCAACATTGTCCTGTTGAGGTTCCAGATCTGCTTCTTGGTCAATGACAGGTATTGGAACATGTACATTGTCAAAAACATTAGTAGGAGTCGAAATCGATTCTTCCTCAAAGACAATGTCTCTTACCTTATTTCTCCCCCTAAACTTGACATCTTCAAAAAATGTTGTTGTCCCCATTTCAAAAATGGACTTCATAGTGGGATTATAGAACTTGTAGCCTCTTGATCGCTCAGAGTAGCCAATGAAGTAGTTGCTCACTGTCTTGGAGTCCAATTTCTTTTCATTTATCCGATAAGGCCTTGCCTCAGTTGGACATCCCCAAATGTGAAAATGCTTTAGACTAGGTTTTTCTGTCTGTCCAAAGTTCATAAGGTATTTTGGCAGCTGCTTTAGTTGGTACTCTATTAAGGATATAAGTTGTTGTCTTTAGTGCTTCTCTCCAGAGTGATTCAGGTAAGGTAGAATGATTGATCATACTCCTTACCATGTCCTTAAGAGTTCGATTTAGTCTTTCAACCACACCATTCATGCTAGGTGATCCTGGCATGGTGTACTGTGGGACGATTCCACATTCCTCTAGAAATTTAACAAATGGTCCTGGACGTTGTTCACCTGAATCGTCATATCTGCCGTAATACTCACCACCATGGTTAGACCTGACACTCTTAATTCGTTTGTTGAGTTGGTTCTCAACCTCAGCTTTGAAAGCTTTGAACATGTCTAGTCACTCAGATTTCTCATGAATGAGATATAGGTACCCATAGCGTGAGTAATCGTCTATGAATGATATAAAATATTGTTGACCATTCCAAGAAGCCGAAGGGAATGGTCCACAAATATATGTGGATTAATTCTAAGACATCTAAAGTTTTGTTTGCACCCAATCTCCTTTGTTTGGTTTGTTTTCCCTTGATGCACTCAATACAGACATCAAAGTCTGAAAAATCAAGAGAATTTAATATGTCATCTGACACAAGTCTCTCCATTCTCGTTTTCGAGATATGTCCTAAGCGTTTGTGCCATAGTTTTGATGAATTTCCTTCATTTAGCTTATGCTTAATACCATATGATTCCACATGCAAGGTTTCATTATATGATGCAATAGTGTCAAGAAGATATAGGTTATCAAATGTGCTTAATGAACCAATACCAAAAATATCAGAATTTAATGAAATACTAAACTGATTATTTCCACATGAACAACAATATCCAAATTTGTCCAATAAGGAAATGGAAACCAAATTCCGTCTAAATGACGGTACTACAAAAGTGTCTTTCAGTTCCAAATAACAACCAGTTCCTAATAGTAACCTAAAGTTTCCTATTGCTTCCACTTCTACTGATTTTCCATTGCCCATGAAGATGTGTCTTTCAGCATCATTTGGCTTTCGGTAACTCAGACAACCCTACATAGAAACACTTAGGTGAGTAGTAGCACCAGAATCTAGCCACCAAGTGTTTCTAGGTACTGAAGCTAAGTTAACCTCATAACAGACCAAAGTAAGAAACATACCATTTTTAGCACACCATGCGTGATACTTGGTACATTCGTTTTTTACATGTCCAGGTTTCTTACAAAAGAAACAACCCTCATTGCCTTTTTGTTTCTTTTGTGCTGGACCCTTAGCAACTTCATTATCCTTATTTCATTTTTTGCCCTTATCTTTAGAGGTACTTGCAAAGTGAGCACTTTCCGTTCTGTCTTGCTTCAACCTGTCTTCCTCTTGCACACAGTATGAAATGAGCTCATTAAGAGTCCATTTCTCTTTCTAACAGTTGTAACTGACCTTAAACTGACTGTATTGTGGAGGAAGTGGTATTAAACTAGATGCACGAGTAAGTCCTCAGACAACTCAAGCTATAATGCCTTAAGTTTTGAAAAGATGAGACATCTCCATGATGTACTCCCTAATGTTCCCTTTTCCTTTGTACTTCAATGAAATCAAGCTAGCTAAAAGTGTGCTTGTTTCAGCCTTATCACTTTTAACAAAACATTTTTCAAGTTCAGCAAGGAACTCATTAACATTGGTCACCCCTTCGGATATCCCTAAAGGCTTCTGGAATACCTCGCTTGATGAGCATGAGACTCATGCGATTGGAGCATTCCCACTTCTCAAAGTATCTCCTGGCATCAGGAGTACTTGCATCTGTAAGAGGAGCGGGTTGCTCAATCCTTAAGGCAAGGTCCAAATCCATACATCCTAGAACGATTAACACGTTTTCTTTTCAGTCCTTGAAGTTTATCCATTAAGCATGAGAATATTATTTACACTAGCAGATATACTAGTAGCAGACATAGTAGCTCTACAGAGAATAAATTAAATAAATAACATGTTCACATCTTTATTCAAATTGCATAAACTTGAAATTCATACAATAGGTAAATAAAAAACCATATCAAGATACCTAGCACAACATTGTTATTTAGTCTTTGGACAGAAATATCAATCTGTAAGTGGTACTCTTCGTGAACAACGAAACCGATCTAATATTATGCAATTCTTTGGACGACATAATAAAAGCATGGTAAACCAAACTGTATCACATATTCAAGACTATGGATTATCCGGTCAAAACAATCTTCCTTTGGGCCGATTGTTTCACATGGATTTAGCATGCTCATTTATTTAAAATAACCAATTTTCCTAATAGTGGTTGTTTTGGAAACCTATTAGTTAAATTGTGTAAATTGAAATAAGAAACACAATATGATACATGAAACAAAATTACAATCTTCGTATAAATTTGGAGTATAAACCAAATTATCACCTTAATTAATACAATATAAACATGGGCGAGTTTTTTTTTTTAATAAGGTTGATTATGTTCTTATTTATTTTTTTTCCCATATTTTGGAAATAAACTATTTAATTGTTTTTTATTTAGTATATGTCTAAATGTAGCAAAGAATGATTACTTAATGGAATTCTCAAATGATCTGCCGATACCAATTTTAGTAATGTAGATTTTATCAAGCATGACTGAGGTCATTCATGGAATTTGAAGAAAAATAAAAGAGTATGTTTGGATATTTATCCACAATATCACTTTGTATAAAGTACCAATCATGACCAGTATCAGTCATTTGAGTTTTAATAAATTTTGTTCATGATTGTTAATTTTCATGCTTATAACTTTTGTATATGTATCTTAGCATTAAATTGGATGTAATTGATAAGGTATTATGCTTAACTTTTGTAAATTATTAAATTTATAATATGCCGCCTAGGCGCTAAACACTTGCTCACCGCCCGCCCACCGCCTAGCGCTTTTTAGAACACTGGGGCACACTATGCATCATTTCCTTTGATATTCTACCTCATATGGATAATCACTTTATCAATATAAATAACAACAATATCGAAAGCTATAAAGTAAAAAATGTGACAATATTTTAATGCATTTGCCACAAAGTAAGCTAATTTTCAATGAGATTAATAAGTCATTTAAGTACGTATTTTGAACCCCATGTCTACGACATCATCACTAACGCAAACTTTACCAACGAAGCTAACTAAGACATAAGTCAACCAAATAAATTAATCTACATAATCAAACTAATTAATAATTACAATTTCACAAGCCAATACCTTTTGAGCTTCAAATTTATCTTGGCATATATTTCTTTGATAAAGGCGAATCATCGGGAATTTCCAAGTTTATAGTCCTAGCAAGTTCAATGAGAGAAGGGAAGGTAACTTCGAATCCTATAAGCATGTGTTCATCCCTATCATCTTTTAACTTGCACATGTTTTCGTGAATAAACTTCATTCCTATTATGTTCCAATCAAACTTATCATTAGTATAATATACGAACTAGCTACTTGTACAAAAGATTATCATTTAAACACCTTTTTCGCAAATTTCAGGATAGATATTCCATGATTTTAACGCAATTACACAAGCTAATTAATTTGTTTATTAACAGATCACAAGCTAAAAACAATTCACTATATCCCCATGAACCATCTTCAAGCTGATTTTTTATAATCCATTCAAGACTAGAAGGAAATTGAGGAGAACCGGTTCCATGAATATTTTTAACGAGAGCAACCCATGCTGTATCATAAGCTGAAACAGTTATTTCTCCATCACCCATAGAATTTAGCATTGATTGAATCATGTTAACGTGCTTCATTATCTCATTCGACCTTGTGATCTACAACAAACACATATCACATTAGAACTCCACAAAGATATCATTACATACACGATACCAAATTTATATATATAAATAACCTTGTAAGATTGTTGTTGCATGTGATCAATTTTGACGATTTCACGCAACTTGATTTGTTGTGGGTCACTAGTCAATGTCTCCGTGTACACTAACAAATCACGAACATATTCATTGTCACATATCCAAAATATATAAACAATTTTTTTCTTTATTTGTTTTTTGTACCTTGAGCAAAAGGTCTAATAATTTCATTGTGGCTCGAACAACGAAAGCCATTATCAACCCATTTCTCTTTCCTTTCAATCCTCCAAACACATATAGAAAAAAATATCAGAACCGATAGATAAAAACGCAATTAACTATCTTAATTATCGAAAACATCCTAATTAACAATACTAATTAAATCTTTTAAAATGTCCACCAATTGTAGCACAATTGGTCGGACATCCACTCTCTTTGTGAGAGGTCGTGGGTTCGAGACTTACCAGTTAGGATTTGTGAGTTTCGTTCGATTATTAGGAGCACATGTGCTCCACCGTTGATAAGCCTTCATGTATTGAATGTAGCTGCTTAGATGGAATACATTGGAGCGAATATATATATATATATATAAACATAAATCTCCGTTAAAAAATTTACATTATAGTAGCTATCATCCAATTCATTAAAAAAAATTCAAAAAACAAAAAATTTGGTTGTTCAATATTATAATTTACTGCCTTAATCATCAACTACTTCGAGATACAATACAACTGGTATTAGTGTTGGGTAAGTAATTCAACACCCAGTTTCATCATTCTCCATGTGTCCACTAAAAGGCCTCTACGTGGCGAAACTGTGAAACTTGTAGCCTCTCGATATCCCAAGTGTCAGATTTTGAGTACTGTAAGACAAACTTCGTCATTCTTTCAAGATTATGCCACGTCACCATGGTTACAAAACCTGATTGCAAAAACATGGTTTTCTAGCATTTTCGGAAAAAAAAAACCACACGCAAAAGAAATTATGAGGAGAAAAAGACAATTAGTTGCCAACTAATTTGGTAACAAGAAATATTGGATGTATTTTCAAGCTGCGACTGCAAACAAATACAGGCATCATCGTCGTCGAAGGAAAGTGATGAGGATCTTTACTTACCATAGAGAAATGTTGGTGGTGATGGTGATGTAGATAATGAGGGGTGATGAGAGTGGTGGTGATGGCGTGAGGCGCAAGCTCCGCCACAAAAAAGCCTTGACGATGTGAGGCGTTGTCATAGCAGAGCCTTTTTTCTTAAAGAGTAGAGATTTTAGTATGGGAACCCTCAGCTATACTAGGGTATGGCCTTGTGATGTTCTAAGGTATGGTTGGGCGACACACTTTAAATAAATAAAAATGAAGCCTTTAGAGCCTTTGTAAAACCCCCGATAACATATCTTAGACACAACTGCAATAATAACATTTTTCCATAGAGGCACCATGCATACAAGGCACTTAAAAGATGGGCGGAAAATTCAGTTCTCTAGAGTCTTCTCTAGGTCTAGTTGTAGTATATATCTTCAAATGAAAACAACAACAACAACAACAACAACAACAATAATAATAATAATAATAATAATAATAATAATAATAATAATAATAATAATAATAATAATAATAATAATTGATGCATCAAAAAATCGTCATCCTGTGAGTTTGACCTGCAAACAGATGATAGACTGCCAATGACCACCTTTTTGGTGGTCGAAAGCACCTCAACGCTTAAGTCAACAATTCTATTTGAAGAAGGAAGTAAATCTAAACAAAACTCAATTAAAGTTGCATAACTGTGTTGAATGTTCCCTTTACCTTTTATAATGGTCGCGGTTAATTCTTTGCGTGACTTAAGCATGTGAGGCACAATAGAAGAAGATGTTTCTCGTAACAGTTTCCTCCTTGATGGAGATGTGTCCGTGGAGGCGTAACTCCCTCCATGACTCTTTTTGGTTCAACGTTCCTCTTCTTTATGAGAGCTCGTGTCGGGCCTGGATTCGGGCTTTGATTTGTTTGGGCCTGGGTTCGGGCTTTGTTTATATCTTTTCATTAGTGGGCCTTGTTTGGGCCTCTATGATTGGCTTTATTCTTCTAGGTTTTATGAGTTGGCTCAACAGATTGGACGTCGTCTCCTCGTGATGGATGTTTTCTACCACGAGTATGGTCGTGATGATCGGTCTATTTTGATGTATCATCAGCTACTTCCCCCTTATTTAGTGAGTATGTTCATGTATCCACTAACTGTGTGGCGGTTGACATCTTAATCGCACATTAGCATTGAACTTAATGTTGTTAATAACTTTCGGTCAGTCGATCATCTCGATTACTTCGTTATCTACTCGTTTTCGCGCATATTTTTTGGAATTTTGCACACCATTATTCCCATATGACGCTTTGTGAGCAATATCTTCGTTGCTCGGTTGTATAAAGGGTGTCGTGACGGTTTTGTTTCCTCCTTATGCCATCTTTTGATATTTGGGTTGTTTCTTCTTTATATTGCCTTTTTCCATCCCTTCTTGCCTATTCGTGATGTCTGCTGGTGACTTATTGGTTGGTGAGCAACTTACTACCTGCGAAGCTCATTTTTCTCCAAAGAAGGCTTCTCAAGCGACCTTGGATAATATTCGTTCCAACTACTCTTTGCCTTCCAACCTAGAAATCGTTCTACCTCGTGAAAATGACAGTCCTTGTCGTTCCAAGGTAAGGATACATTGCGCTTTACCCGCGTATGTTGTACGTCGATATTCAACTTCTAGTTCTAGAGTTGTTTTGTTCTTATCTAAATCTTCTAGGTATTCCTCCTGCTCAGATGAGCCCGAACAGTTGGAGGGTTATGGTTTCCACGTATGCTAGGGCCATCATTTCTGGTATCCCTTTGACTACTGAAATTTGCATTCTTTGGTGGAGTTTAGCGTGAAACCCTATCGCACATGTTTTCTTCATTTTCCCACGTGGTTTGGCAACCTTAATGATGACATCAGGGGTTGGTCGTGGGATTGGTTTTACGTGTCTATCCACTTTGGCTATTTCAATTTGCGGGGTCAGTAGATAGTGAGGTATTTTCGGGATCCCAACAACAAAGGAATTTGCCATTGACCGCTGAAGAATAGATTATCAGCGAGCACTTTTTGCATCTTCCTTTAGTTCCTTTGGATACTTATCTTACTGATGACATGGTGAAACGCAACGGTTTGTACAACATGAATGAAGCCGAGCAATCTCTGACAACTGAAAGGCAACCCACAAAGATTGTTGTTTGTGTTGTCATTGCCAACTGTGGTAACGTTGTCATTGATCAGAAGTGAGCTCGGATATTACGGATCTTGATGCTCCTATTAGCACTGCTATCGGTCTGACTTTAATGAAGAGAAAAGTATTGAGGCATGTTAGCACGTCGAAGCGGTTGTTTCTGAGTTCTAAAGTCATTGATTATGTTCGTTGTGCTTTTCTTTACTTGGGTTTTGTTGAAAGAGAACCTGCGAGAAAGGATTGTTGCTCTCTACAAGAAGCAGAAGAGAAGAAATTGGCAGTGGAGAGGAGCAAAAAAGAGACCATTCGTCCGCTGGACGATGGCAAAAATAGGTTTTTCTCTGCTTATGGTGGTCCTGACGCTGCCAAGTGTTCTGACGAGGATCCTAGGGCTACTGATGTTAAGATTCTCCAGCTGGTTGTTGTCGGTCTAAAGAGCTTGGTAGTTGTGATCGAGTTTTCGAAACGTGGTCTCTTCATTTTCTCTCTCCTCTTGTCAACGATGGGGTGGAGGTCCCCCTCTTCAACCTGCTTAGGCTCTTATGTTCTTGTTGAGATTGCTACTTGTTCCGCTTCTGCAAAAGGTTGTTGTGCAATGGGATGGTGAAGATGGTTTTCTTATCATTCCTTTTTCTTTCCCGACTGTAGGTGATGGTTCCTCCATACTTCCAGATCCTTGTGTTCTTCATTCGCAGATTAGTTGGAGGAATCTAGTCCCGAAGAGATTCGAGTCAAATCAGACGAAAATTTTTGCAGGTTTTCCCGGCTTGACATGCAAGATGGTGCGCGTAAGCTGATTAATGAATGACACAGACGGTCGGTGAAGAGGCCTTCGATGTCTGTACAGGATCGAGCCTTAATCTTGATGAGAGTCTTAGGCATGTAATGTACGGGATGATTCATCATGCCTACGCAGAGGTGATGAGTTCGGGTCATCAAGCTAGTTGTAATCTTGTGATTTCTCTGGAGAGGAAGCCCGTCGTATTGTTATTGGTGTTTTCCCCATATTCTTTATCAATGTGATGCATTAAAGGCGTGATGTTCTGAGTGGATCAAGTAGCTGGGGTTGCTCAAGCCTCGTTGGTCAAGGTGGAGGGTGTGTGGGATCAGTTTGTGACCGCGCTCGAATCTTTAAGAGCTGAATTAGACGGTATTATGCACGTTTACATGATGTGGAAAAGAGTTGTCCGCCGAGAAGGCACTTCATGATGAGGTGCACGTGTCGTGATAGAGCACTCTAAAAATTGCGACATTACCGAAAAAGGGTGGAGCAATTAATGGCTTCACTTGACGAGGTCAAGGTTGATTCCTGTACGAAACTCACTACTGCTGAGGGCAAACTTATAGCGGCCAGAAGTGAGTTTGCTTCTATTAAGGAGATGTTTCGTGTTACGGAGGTGGTGGATTGGCAACAAGTTTTCGATGGTCAAATAAGCTTATGGATTATATTGAGGGTCTTTGTGCTAACTTGTCTCAAACCATCATTTGGTCTATCAAACCTTCGAGGATGAAGACGGGTGATCCAATGGCTACTCCTGTGAGTGACCCGGCTACTCCTCGTCTTGCAGATGGTGTCGCTTAGGATGTTATAGATCTTTCCCCTTGATCTGCTTACCTTTTGTTATCTTTGAATGTATTAGTGTAGATTTTGATTAATAACATGAGTTTTTTCCTTTTGTTTTTTTCGTGGTCGTGGTTCATCTTGCTGTTTCGTTTGTCCGTTGTTGTCTAAATGATTTGTACTCAACTTTGATTTTTACAGCTCTATTTTCTTTGTCTGTCTTTTGCTGATTTGAATTTTCCTATGCTTCAGTATGTCTATCTCAACCCCGTGTTTGTTGTCTTGTTGTCTCAAAGCTTTTGTGAGATAATTGTTTTGTCTGCTTGTCTTCTGTTTTTTTATTTGGTTTGTTAGTTAATTCAAGGCTTTCTTGAAATGCGCTAATTTTTTCCTTTGTCGTTTGTTTTGCTTTCTAGTTTTGCTTCACTGGTTCGACCCGAAGTTGTTTTTACTTCGTTGACTTGTTCACTCAACTTTTACTTCGTTGGTTAGACGCTTTAGTTGCCTCGAAGTTGTGTTTACTTATTGTTCGTCCCAACTTTTACTTTGTAAGTTCGACACTGATCATCCTAATGTCGTTTTTACTTAATTGGTTCCTTCGTCCAACTTTTACTTCGTTAGTTTGACGTTGTAGTCGTCTCGAGTCGATTTTACTTGGTTCGTTCATTCAACTTTTACTTCGTTAACTCAACGTCTTAGTCGACTCAAAGTTTTTGTGTTAAGTTGACTCGTTCGTCAAACTTTTACTTCGTTAACTCGACGTCTCAGTTGACTCAAAGTTTTTTGTTAAGTTGACTCATTCGTCCACTTTGACTTCGTTGGTTCGACACTCTAGTCGATTCGAATTTGTTTTTACTTAGTTGACTCATTCATCCAACTTTTACTTCGTTAAACTCGACATCTTAGTCGACTTAAAGTTTTTGTGTTAAGTTGACTCGTTCATCCAACTTTTACTTTGTTAACTCGATGTCTCAGTCGACTTGAAGTTTTTTTGTTAAGTTGACTCGTTCGTCCACTTTGACTTTGTTGGTTCGATGGTCTAATCGACCCAAAGTTGTTTTTACTTGGTTGAGTCGTTCGTCCAACTTTTACTTCGTTAACTAGACATCTCGGTCGACTCGACGTTTGTGGGTTAAGTTGACTCATTCGTCCAACTTTTACTTCGTTAGCTCGACGTCTCAGTCGACTCGAAGCTTTTTGTGAAGTTGACTCATTCGCCCACTTTGACTTCATAGGTTCAACACTCTAGTCAACTCGAATTCATATTTTACTTAGTTGACTCATTTTTCCAACTCTTACTTCGTTGGTTGATAAACCAGAAGTTTATTATATGTATCAGACTGCGTCCTGATTCCTTTTGGCTTTATATGTTGATTGCTTTGCATGGCTTCATTTTGAAGTTGTTCTCTTTTGATGATGATTCTAGATTTGAAATTTATTGATTTTTCTTTTGGATGTCCTGACCATTTCTAGTAGTCGTTTTTCTGGAGCAGTTATGCTACATTGTGGAATGATTTTTTAATCATCGCATGGTTGATGTTTATCCTCGAGTTGCACCTTTGTTGTTTTTTCTTGTTTAATTTATGACCTCCTTTGCTTGACCCGTTATTTCTCCTTGTTTGGCATCACTGGCTTAGCTAGATGGAGTTCGTCGACGCTAATTGTTTTTTGGAAATGCGGATTGAATTTGTATCTGCTGGTAGAGTCCCCGAGTCGGTCAGTCCAATCATTTTCAGGGCGTTAATATTTCTGCTTCGATATAGGTCTACTCGAGTTAGAGATGTTCTTTTGCTGAGGTAGATGTAGTGTAGAGTGTATATCAGTTCCCTGGATTGTTCTTTTGATCCTGTAGCAGTGGTATCTGCCTTTTCTTTTCCTTTGAGTTATTGTCTGACATTCCAATGAATTCATCGAGTCATCTTTTTTGGACCCAATGCTCGATTTCCCCTTTCAACTTGTAGCAGTCTTCAGTATCATGTCCGTGATCCTTGTGAAAGGAGCAGTAATTACTTTTGTTTCTTCCTTCTAGGTTTCTTCTAATCCTGGGTGGCCAGTTGATGTTCTCCCAATTCGCTGTATTCCTTTTTCATTACGCTGGTTATCCGCTCGTGATTGGGCCATGTCGATTGTAATTTCCTAAATCCTACTAGTTGGACTTGATTCTTCCATCGTTTCGATGTTTCTTTGAGTGATTGTTATCTTCTTGTGGTCCATCGTTTTGCTTTCTTTCTTATTTCCTTTCCCGTTTCCCTGAATAGTTTTCCCTTTCATGTTCATTCTTCCTCCTGGTAGCATTCATCTCTTCGAGTGAGATGTGTTTTGTGTTGTTTTCAGCAGGATCACCATGCCTTTTGGAGGCTCCAGGTTAAGGGCATCAAAGAAGGGGCATATCTTTTGTCCGATAATAAAGGTCGTAGCGGTTGTGCCGTCACTACATCCATCGATCATTGTCAATTCATTAGTAAAGCGAGTGACATATTCCCGTATTATTTCTTCGAGCTTCTGTCTGACATTCAGAAGGTAGTGTGGTCCTTTCCTCATTTGTTGGCTCCCGATGAATCTAGTGATAAAAGCGGTAGCTAACACTTGGAAAGAGTCTATCGACCTCGGTGGTAGACTGTTGAACCAATTCATCACTGTGAAAGTGAGGCTGGTCGGAAATGTTCTGCGTAAGATCGACTCCGTGGTTTCCTTCAGAGTAATCATGTGGTGGAAGTATCTCAGGTGACCAGTTGGGTCGGTAGTACCATCATATACTTCGAACTTTGGCAAAGTGAACTTTTTTGGCATGACAATCCTCATGAGAGCATCAGAGAATGGCGGTTTGGCTAATTCGTATATTACGTTGGGATCCGTGACCCCTATTCTGAATGGGATTTCAGCAAGCATTCCATCACCTTGTGGAGTCTTGCCTCGAGGGAGCTCGTTGCTTTCGAATTTTCCCTGCTGAGGTTCTGTTGGGACTTCATCCCTTCCTTGAGTTTGATTGGCTAAGTTTTGTTGAGGCGGTACCTGAACAGGGTCAACTGGCTGGATTCGCTCCTAGATGATTTTTTTCAGCAGTTTTGTCATGTAGTTCATCTGGGCCATGAACAGGTCTACTCGAGGATTCGTGGCAGTATCTCCAGATGTTTGGGTTGTCTAGGCTATTGCGTGCTATAGATCCGGATTCTCAAGCGCCAGTGGTCCGATGATTCAAGCTATTTTTTATTCGTAAGTTGTTTGTGATGCATCGTTGCCAGTAAGAGAGTTGTCACAATCATCGTTGGGTTGAGGATACGTAAAGTGTGTCATTTGTTCTAACGGCTTATTGATCTTTTATCAGATTGTGGTAAGCTTTGTCATTGTGGATCTTGTTTTTAGAAAGAAAATTCATCGTTTCCTACGGACGACGTGAAACTGATGCATCCAAAAATCGTCCTCCTGTGAGTTTGACATGCAAACAGATGTTAGACTGTCAAGGACCACCTTTTTTGGTGGCCGAATGCACTCCGATGCTTGAATCAACAACTATGTTTGAAGAATGAAGTAAATCTAGACAAAACTCAGTTAAAGTTGCATACATGTGTCAAATGTTCCCTTTACCTTTATAATGGTCGCGGTTAATTCCCTGGGTGACTTAAGCATGTGAGGCACAACTGAAAAAATATTCTCGTAACAGTCTCCTCTTTGATGGAGATGCGTCTATGGAGGCGTAACTCCCTCCATGACTTTTTAGTTCAACGTTATTTATCTTTATGAGAAAACTCGTGTTGGGTCTGGATTCGAGCTTTGATTCGTTTGGGCCTAGGTTTTGGCTTTGATTCGTTCGGGCCTAGGTTCGAGCTTCGTTTATATCTTCTCATTAGTGGACATAGTCTGCACCTCTGTGATTGACTTTATTCTTCTTGGGTTTTATGAGTTAGCCCAACAGATTGGACGTTGTATCATCGTGATGGATGTTCTCTGCCACATGTATTGTCGTAATGATCGGTCTATTTTGATTTATCATCATCATCAACAACAACAATGATAATAATAATAATTCAAACTTAACACATTAAAATTGAAATGTGCAACAATGGCACATGAACGTTAAAAGGAAAAAAAAAGGTTCAAAACTCAAAGGACTGAAAATGTATCAGAACTAATGCTCTTGCTCATTTTTGGATTCTTCAAAATACGAGAAGGTCATTTCCAACCAAAGAAAACAAAATTTAATTAGTCAATAGTTTTCTATTATGTACAACCATAATTACATCAAAACTAGCTGAGTACGAGCACTCCTTTTTAATATAATTTCAGAAATTCTAAGTGTCGAGGAAATGAGCGAGGAAACGAGTGAGGGAAGTGAGGTGGCGGGAGTGGGAGCCGTTCATCTCACTCAAGATGCATGCGTTGACTTTTTGCACACGCATCTCGAGCGAGATGAACGGCTCCCACCTCCGCCACCTCACTCCCCTCGCCCATTTCCTCGCTGTGTAGAATCACTCATATAATTTAGTCTATTTCTTTTATAGCTATGCAATTAATTATTGATTGTGAATGTAATTATTACTTAGAGGTCAAGGATATTAATATGAGAGTTCTCAAAATATCTATAGTGAGATTATTGAGATTTTGTACGAGTGCTATTGAATAAATTAAGGGTGTGTTTGGTTGCATGGAATTCTATGTCATGAAAATTTAAAAGGGGACCACTATATTTTAGGCTAAATTGATATATCACTTCGCATCCACCATTTGGTTTTGTGATCAATGGTGGGAATGAAAGTCCATGAACATGGGAATCACATGCCTTGGAGGGCCAAGGAGTGAGATTCTCATGTTTATGAGACTTTCATTCTCATCATTGATCACAAAATCAAATGGTGGTCAAATGATAAATGTGAAGTGATATATCAATTTAGCCTAACATATAGTGGTTCCCTCATAAATTTTCATGGCATAGAATTCCATGCAACCAAACACACCCTGAATGTAGTTTTTTTTTATCCCTGCCATTTTATTAATTCCTACGTCAACTCACTGTATAAATCTTTATTGACATTTCATTCTCAGATAAAAAAAATTTATCTGAAAATAAATCTCCTTCCTTTCTCCCTCTTCCACCTCCATACAAAATCAATAATTTTTTATTTTATTTTATTGAAGGTTGAGGAGTTTCATTCAAGTCCACACCTCGAGCTACACAGCCCGCTCCCATGGCCTGTTTTCACAGCCTTGGGGGCAAAAATACAATCTTGCCCCCCTCTCTTTAAACATTATTTTGAGAAGGTAGTTAAAAGAGGGGCAAAATCATATTTTCGCCCCCCAAGGCTGTGAAAACAGGCCATGGGAGCGGGCTGGCTAGAATTGGGGATTTTTTTTGCACTTTTTTTTTTTCAATGACAGGCTTATGAAAGGGAAGAATTTATTTGATACCATAGAGAAACATTTCTTTATCTCAAAATACTAGCATTCCCTCCCCTTCTCCCTCTTCCACCCTGATACAAAATCTTTAATGTTTCATTTATTTTATAGGAGGTTGAGGAGTTTCATCCAAGCATAAATTATTTACTAAGATTTTTCTCTGACAAATCTCTAATGTTTATTATCATTAAGTTTATTTTCTTTTTCTTTTTTTTTATAATACTTCCTAGCTTAACTAAGAAAATTCATAGTGTTGCCCATTTATATTGGTCACCATATCTGATTTTTTGTGATATAGTAATTTGTAATTATGCATGTCTGTAACCATTAGAGAAGTGAGAGATCACATTCTAAATTGGGACTATTTGGGAGAAACATATGGTTGGGATTTTTTTTATGAAATAAAATCAATGTTACTGGCAACAGATTTTATTCGGATTGAGTGAATTTTAAGTTTTATTAGGTTTTCAGTTGAAGTAGAAGACCTCTTCAATTGTACTTTGGATTTTTTTTATTAATTTTTTTATTTTTAAAAAAAATGACTTTAAATGCCTACTTTTTCACAAACTAGAAGATTTAGGTGCCACAGTTAATCCATTTACAAATTTGTAGCTACTACTTTATACTTTGGCAACCAATAAACCCTTTTCTATTAACCTTGTAGGTGCCCTCTTTTTAATTCATGTGATTTCAGCTTGTATGAAACTAGTATTATATATATACATCACTCGTATGACTCTCTCATATAAAGGAGAAGTTCTCCGTCATTCATGCTCAAGTGGGGACACATCACATATAGGCATGCATCACCAGATACTCCTAACTATATTAGTAACAAAAATCACTTTTTGGCTATTAATGCACATAAAGTCACGACACATTTTTTACGAATAAATATCAAAGCCTATTTTAGGCGTACAAATTCACCTCATTTTCGCAAGACTAACCCAAAGGTTATTTTAGTTTCTCTAGTAGAAAATAGGCGCCCCACCTTTGCAAGACAACCCGCAGGTTATTTAGTTTTTCTGGTAAAAAGGGAGAATAATAAACCAAATAGGCGTGGTATTTCTAAGTGATACAATTTTAGGTGATTTAAATTTTCGGGAACCAAAGTTTATCAATATCATTTATTGTTGATATTTCAGAATTCCTCCACGATGACATTTTGTCATCATAAATAAATCAATCCACCCATTATTTTGGGACATGTAATCATTTAAGATGCATACATTCAGTGTTGGCAACAATCTGAGCCACACACTCACCATCCTATAACATCATAATTAAAATATTAACCAATAGATTAGTATGACTTAGCCAAACAATAGATTGGATGTACAATGGTAATTTAAACAAGACAATGGTAAACACTACTCAAATATGATTCAATAAAGTATTCATATTTATAGCATCACTCCACATTTCACTATTAGCTACATATTTACAAAACCACAGAATGCACACAAGCTACATGAAAACTAGACAGATCTGAACAAGTCCAACAAGCCAAACATAACATCTCGTCGGCAAAAAGATTTATACATGTTATGGATCAGCAATGTGTCATCACGCTCCATGTGTGGGCGGGCTCAGGAGGCTGGCAAGGCTACTAAGTGTGGGCGGGCTCAGAGGCTGGCAGGCTACCTCGGTGTTATAGTCTCACATCGCCTGAGTGCAGGATGGAGATGTACTATATATGTACGAGTTTGGATCCACATGACACAACGTGTTTTAAAGCCGTGCGAGTAGTTAGGTTGGGTCCAGAGCGGACAATATTATTTCATGTGAATCGAGTCGTGACATGTATGACTTAGTATTAGAGTTGCAACTTGGACGCGTTGGGAGGTATGTTGGTGATTAGGTTGGCCGTTATGTTGCCAAGTACCAATCAAACCCGAAGGTCTTAATCTAAGGTGTCTAAATTTGTTGTTACTCGATTCAATTTGTTTGCTTGTAACCGACTTGAACTCCTCCAGTTATATAAATTATTAAGAAATCAGATCACTGCCTTATGGTAGAAAGATCATAGTGATTAGTTTGTTTTTTCCTTAGGTAACATGACTGCAAAATGGTTGGTATAATGGAAACCAATTAAAACCATTACCTTGAACATTGAATCCCAAATGAAAAGACTTATGCATTGGGCTTTTTGCAACCAACAAATCAAGCTCGCATCTTCAGTGTTGCCAAGAGTTCATACTATACTGTTAATTGTACACCTTCGACCATCCGTCTTCACATTGCCAAGGTACATTTCAAAAGAGTTGCTTAGTTACTTGATGTCCATAGTTGGAATGTCGGGGAGGTGATTAAATGAAAGTGTGACATAAATAAATTTCAACATCCATCAATATGAAAAAAACGTTTTTTTTCTTTCATTAATTCTTTCTTTTAGTTTCCCATCTTCTCGTTTATGAATGTTCAAATAAAAGTTGGTTTCGTTGTAATGTGCCCCATAAAATTTTGATCGACATAATAAATTAGGTGAATAATTGCTTTTAAAAATGTTATTTGTGAATTCAAGCAACAATAATATTGGTTAGGTTTGTAAAGCCAATATAGGTTGAGTGGAGCATTATTGTAAAAATGTATGACTGAATTATAAAGTCGTGTATATTGGATTGAAAGTGATTAATGAAATTAGATCATTCAAATCAAGGATTGTGATTTCATTTTTCGAGTTAATTTCGGTTTTCTGATTTTAAGAAATATTTTGGTTTGTAAACAGAATATGTACAAATTTCGAGGATAAATGAAATATATAATGAATTTAGAGGGTATATTAAATATGTGAAAAAAATAATATGCAAGTAAATAAATGTATTAAATACATTAAATGAAATCAAAATACCTATAATTATAAAATCAATGGGTAGTTTAAAAAATCAATACATAAGTTGAAAAAATGATAATCAGGATATTAGGGAGTGGTTTAAAATATCAACAAATAATAATTAAAAAAAAACTCTAAATTTATGAAAAAATCCTGAAATTATTCGGAAAAAAATGTAAATTTTTGTAGTTTTACGAAATCACAATCTTTGATTCAAAAATAACCTTGAGGGCTCAACCAAAGATGTCTATGCAAGAAGATCATATTAGAAATGCGAGCTAAATTCAAAGAAAAAGTCAAAATCAACCAATGATGAAATCAATTTAAGATACCAAAGTAAAAAATATTAAAATTGGTCAAGCAATGTCAAAGCTTCAAGAAGATCAGTCCAACAACATAGGCAATACATTAGTCTATCTAATAAAACAGCTTGGGTTTATCATTCACATGGATTTAGAGACAAAAGAGGGCTAGGATTAAATGTTTTGGAATATGTTGATGGTGGAGAGTCACACTCAACAATGACATATTTGTAACTAAATTATAACTTGAACGACAAGAGAAAATGGAAAAAAAAAAAAAGAAGTGAAATAAGTATGTGGAATGTATATTTGGTGGAGAGGGAAATTTTGTTTTCTTTTTTATCAAAATAAAATTTGTCGGATGCTGCTAAACTTAGTATAGTTGAGAACATATTTTCAGTGAAATCAATGATCAATATAAATGCTTAAAATTTTAAATATGCAATTTAAAAAAATATGTTTCATGCCTTAAGGCACATTCAAGCAACATCTCAAACTCCATATTTTGAGGAAATAAAAGTTTAGGGATAACCCACTTCTTATTTGAAATGTGTATTTTTTTTATCAACCAATTAAATTTTGACTAAGTCGACCTTAATGTCATGACGTACTTTATTTGTATTAATGAGTCACTTGCAATATAATAAGGAAGAAACATTGGATTGTTTTGGAAACAGATATCGAATCGTTCCATTTAGGGAGTGAAAAGAGTGACACGATATAATATAATTTTGACCGTCCAAACACATGAGATCATATGATCAAGATGAACAACAATGAAATCTTATAAATTCAATGGCTTTATAGTAGTGTAGGGTAGGGATGACAATGGGGCAAATTTGGGCAAATCTATCCCATTCTTATCCCGCTAGAAGATAACGGATCCTCGAATTCACGCCGAATATTCATTTATCATATTTTTTAAAATATCCCGGCACAGCCCCGATCTGTTTAATAAAATAATAAATAAATAAAGAAACCATTTTTTAGTCAACCGACCCTACGCTTCACCATATGACAGAAGTGTCCACTGCAATGGAAACATGAGAAAAAAGAAGGTGACGTCAAGTCCAAATTAGAGCAGAGAAGATGCTATCTTTTTTCATTTCACATCGCTCACTTTGATTTCTTTCTTATTCAAAACAAGACATAACACACACACCAGGGATCATGCATGCGTTAAGAAGTAGCTGGTGCAGGCAGTGCAATAATGATGCTCATCACGCTTTGGCCTTTCACCATACCTTCCTTTCCCTTGAACAAGAAGAAGAATAAATTAACCCAACTCCAACCCCAAAATTGATTCTGACTCAGATTCAGACTCACGCACCACCTCTTGGTATCCTTTTTTTAGTGCCTCTCCTTTTTACTTACTTCCGATTCCCCCCTTTTGGATTTCCTTTCCAAATCTCTGTTTGTATACCCTTCATATGCCCTAGAGATGGAGGAAGAGGTCATCAGAATCATAGAATGGAGCATCCAATTGAAAGGAGGGAGGAGGTGGTTCATCAAGATAAACCTCGTACTACCTTTTGAATATGTCTAACTGTCGAGGAAAACAGCGAGGATGCTCCTCGCACGTGCTCCTGCCTCGTTTAAAAAAAAAATTGGTAAATCTGAATTTGGGAGAAACTAAAAAGGGAGACTGTTCCCTCCTCTCCCCAAATCTATCTCCACACAGAGAAGAGACCGAAGCTCTCTCCACCCCATTTTCCACCAAAGTCGACCAAAGATTCCCCAATCCTTTGGGTTTCTCTAAATATTTGGTCCTCATTTTTTTGACCCCAAAACACCCTACTTTGAAGCATCTGAAACCCATGGCGAAACGAAACCAGGAGTGAAGAAGGACTTGGAGTTCTACACCATCCACGAAACCAGAAAGACCGTGAAAGGTAGTTTATTTTGAGCTTTTTTTGAGTTTCTTAATTTGCATGTTGTTTGTTTGATGAAATGACAGAGTGAAAACTCATCACTATTGCAGATTATTCAAAAAAAAGAGTTTTTTTGAATAATTTGTTAAGTATGCCACGTAAGGGTGGGTGAATGCTTGTTAAAACATACATCATATATGCTAAGAATATGGATCTATGTAAGATGACTTGATTGTGTAGGACTTAGGAGTGTTTTTGTTTATTTTGATGTTGATTGTGTAATATGGCATTACTGATTTAGTTCTGATCAGTATCTGATTTAGTTTGGTATCTTGAAGGATGAAATCAAAATCAATCATGAATTTGGATGAAGATAATGTTTTTTTTTTTTGTCTCAACTGTGGTTTATTAAAGTAAGCATTGTAATCGGATTACATACTGTTTTTGGCTATGGATTTATTGAATTCTGGTTTCTACAAGGATTGCTTTCGTTTGAGGAGTTGATGTCCTTAGTTTTGAGCAATGGCTTTGTTCATCATCAGTAATAATGGGGATGAGGTTTAAACTGATTGAAATCTATGGACTACTTTCCAATCTACATGTAGAAACTATGTATGTGCTTGACATTAAAATAGAAGGGTTTGTTTGTGTAATCTTTTGCAAAGCATATATCTTTGGATGTAATCATGAGTGTTTTGGCTACTTAATTCAACTGACCGAATGACCTTTTTTCTGTTTGAAGTTATGAGTAATAATTAAAGAAAAAGGTAATGTACTTAATTAAGCATATGAATTCGGCATGTCTTCTAATATTACTGTTATCAACAAGTATTTCATTTTTCATCTTGTAGATATGGGTGAGTTGAATCTACCAAAACAACAAGTATTTCATTCCCAAATGGCAAGGATGATCTCATGAACTTTAATGTCACTATTTAGCCTGATGGGGGTTATTATCAGTAAGTGATCTTCTGCAAGCAGCTTAAATTTCGGTTATTATATGTTTTACTATTTTATAAAACTAAAAATGAAAAAAATATTGAAGGAAGCTTCGAACTCTCAGTGGTCATGTGTTGAAACGTGAATTCAATCCTATGGGTTTGCGCGGTACTAGGATTATTTCGAAGTCTAGTAGTAATGAGAGAACTGTGCATTGGGCCATATATTGCAAACATCTTTTTTGTCTTCTTTGCAATTTTCTATCTTGCTTTGTTTTCCAAATGATCGAGCCATAACAATATCCTCTTTTTCTTTGGCACAGAGGTGGGAAATTCACTTTCAGTTTCCAAGTTTCCTCAGTCTATCCTCATGATGCACCCAAAGTCAAGTGCAAGACAAAGGTTGTAGATTCTTTAAGATTGGTTGTGTTTCCTTGCTAGTTATTGCTCTTGATTTCTAATACTCTACTATAATAGGTTTACCATCCACATCGACTTGAAGGGAACGTCTGCCTCATATTTTTGCGAGAGGATTGGAAGCCTATGCTCAACATAAATATTGTTATCTATGGCTTGAACCAGCTGCAGTGTTGAGATATAACCCTAAGATGTTTGAAGTGAATGTGAGAAGGGCAATGAGTGGTGGATCCATATGACTCATCGTTTTTGCCTTAAATTTAGTTACATTAGGATCTGGCTGATACAATATTTCCAATATTTAAACGTCAAAATGCTGTAAATTGTTGGCGACTTAGAGCAGTATTCATGCTCTCAAAGAGTTTTGAATTTTCATTAGCAAATGTGAATTCTTAAATTCACAGGGAAGGTGTACTTTTACCTGTGTATGGTGTAGTTTTTTAATACACCTTTTTCCAAATGTTTGTTTTAATGGAAAATAACTAAGTTAAAGTGCATATTGGCATCTGCATAGAAATAACTAAATAAACATGAATCAAACTCTGGCCAAATTTGCGACAGGAAAGAGTTTGACAAGTATAGTCCATGACCTTGCAAAGTTAAACTCAATGCAATGACACATCTGAACTCGGTTCCATTTGATGTTGCAGTGCACCAGACCTTCTATTCTGTGTTGTCGAATACAGTGATTATAGAATACAACAAGATATGAAAAGTGTTGGTGATGCTGTAACAAAGGAACAAAGCTATTCAGTAAAACTTGCAAGAGAAGAAGAATGATGATGTTCAGGTCTAAATTAAGGATCAACTTTATTCAGTTTACAAAATACAACAAACTTTTCTGTTCCAAAAGGAAAAGTCAGAATCATCTCTTCAAGCATTGCAAAGAACTTGGCAGCTAAAAATGATCTATTACGGTGAATTTGGAAGACAGGGCAAGAGACTCGCAATCCCAATTATGGAATCATCTCTTGTGGGTGCCGAGTTGGTTAGATGAGTGAGCAAGTTCGCTTGGGCTCAGGCTGGTAGTTCTGAATTGGAATAAGAGTTGTAAGTACAACTCACGTCATCTCTTGCTCTTTAATTACTAACTATTCGGGCATTGTCACTGTAAAACAAGCTACATAAAACCAAATGGCACTGTCATCATCGAGAGAAGTCCTGAAAGAGCCACTCTTGTTCAAGAAATCCACTGTTATTTACTTCTGCATCTGACACTCACCAATTAGTCCAAACCACATTGTGAAGAACACCATAACTGTCCATGGCAGTGAACCAACAATTCCTTGCAAGACAATAATTTGGAAAGTTTGCACTTTCATAACAGCTTTCATGGCCATTCCAAGAATCTGTCCAAACTGACGATGATGAAGAGTAGGAACGACCACTGCCTTTCTCTAAAAATCCTTCCCTGCAAAAAGAAAACAAATGGGAAAAAAAGAAATTGTTATTCTCACAAAAATACAACAGTTATTCCTTGCAAAATGACCAATGATGGTAACTCATCACCATTATCTATTTTAAACAAACATCTCTCAAATTATCGGTGATGGTAAAGGGGTAATTCGTGGGAACTTGCCTGTTAGATTCACAAAGGTGCCAACCTGACAAGATAGCAACATTGCAAAGAACTGGCATTAAAGTGGGTATTCCTCAGAGTACATGCTGAATTCAATTTCTCATTTAGTTTGAAACAATCTTGAGGAGCTCTATATCAAATAACAATGTCTTGTCTATTAGGCCTTCGTTTTTCAGCACAAAATCTAAATGTTTTTGACCCTGTCAAAAATAAATTCAGCAATGAGCATTGTATATTTCCTGTGTGATTTTCATTCATTCTATCTATTATAGACTGGGCAATGGGCGTGCTTTGAGGTGCATTAGATCCAGTCTGTAAGAATGAAAATGGTGAAGCGGAATTACCGAGAACGATGTTGGTCTAGGACCCAATTTATTGAAGTCATTTTCTGGATACCCCAGCTCTGGAGGCACTACGATCCTGCATTTTGTGAAATTGGTTGTGAGATGAATGTATTTGCAGGTCAAAGAACTAATAGAGAAGTAGTGCGAACACATATATATCATAGTCGATGAATGTATGTCACAAAAAACTGCATATAATATATATGATATATATCATCTTACATAGATCCATATTCTTAGCATATATGATGTATGTCACAAAAACTGCAGTAAGTTTTAGATTTTTTGTCACATATCGTGATACACGTGGATATCATGAGGAGATATCACAACATTTCATCGAATAACACGGATAACTCCACCTGAATTTTATTTTTTTTCAAATGACATACATATCAGGACTGGGTTTACTCTCTAAATGCTAACATTTTTGACATTTTTCATTTAAAAAACCAGAAGTCACTTAAATCAGTTCATACCAGCATCCAGGATGATTTGACAAAAAAAAAAAAATCAAACTGAATCATGTTAAAAGGATACAACGCAAGTTCATGACAAGATCTTTGGGTGCTAATATTTTCCCAATTGCTTGTAGGGCGCGTTTGACATGATTCTGGATGGCACAAAGTGCACAAAATCCTGTAGTGCGGCCTTCACAATCAATATTTAAAGCCAGTACATTTAATATATAATCCACAAGCAACATAATTTATTTATTAGTGTTTCCCTAGGAAAAGATGTCATGGGAAAATATCCAATTACATTTCCTCGAAAGGACAAAATAACTAAGATAAAAATGGAAAGAAGAAAAAAGCTTATGTCGTTTACTTTTAGGAGTTGGAGAAAGTATCAAATCCTCATAAAAGTATATCAAGAAACAAGACTAGTTATGTGCAAAGGAGAGCATCTACAAGCTTCTTTAGTTTACTGAAAAAATGACAGAATTGGAGTAATCTATGTGGTAGGTCTATGATGCCGACAAGCAAAACAAAGAAAAAAATCACTAGTCCTGAATAATACAGTAAAGAACCTTCATGAACGAGATTCAGCACAATGTTAACTCACACCTGCATCCATTCTTTCCATTCTTCAGTTTGATGTCTGCTGAGATAAAGTATGGGTTTCCCCGAGAATGTGGACAATAAGTATAAGCAACTTGAAATCTTCATACTAATTTCAAAACCACCAAATTTCACAAATTATTCAAAAAAACTCATCACTCTGTCATTTCATCAAACAAACAACATGCAAAATTAAGAAACTAAAAAAAAGCTCAAAATAAACTACCTTTCACGGTCTTCCTGGTTTCGTGGATGGTGTAGAACTCCAAGTCCTTCTTCACTCCTGGTTTCGTCTTCGCCATGGGTTTCAGATGCTTCAAAGTAGGGTGTTTTGGGGTCAAAAAATGAGAAACCGAATATTTAGAGAAAACCCAAAGGATTGGGGGAATCTTTGGTAGACTTTGGTGGAAATGGAATAGAGAGAGTTTCGGTTTCTTCTCTGTGTGGAAATGGATTTGGGGAGAGGGAGGGAACAGTCTCCCTCTTTAGTTTTCCCCAAATTCAGATTTTCCTCTTTTTTTTTTTTTTTTTAAAACGAGGCAGGAACACGTGTGAGGGAGCATCCTCGCTGTTTTTCTCACTGTTTTCCTCGACAGTTAGACAAATTCCTACCTTTTTATTCTTCAATCTCCATCATCCAAGGGGAAAAGAAGGGGATGACAACACTTCTTCTTGTCGTGGGAACTGTGAAAAGATAGGAAAACAGATGAAGTTTCCTGTAAATTCTTTGTTATGAATCTATTGAACTTAATCTGATTTATACAGTGGTATACAACAACTTTTGAGAGATTTTCTCTTCTACAGATAAGAGACTGAAAAAGAAAGGAGACTGCAGTACAGATAAGAGACTGAAACAGAAAGGAGACTGCAGTACAGAACCAATAGGGATTCTCCTAATTAGTCGGGAACTGAGTCAGGTATCTTAACACCCCCCGTCAAACTGATGGGTGGACAAGGGAAAACCTTCAGTTTGTCACGAAGAAGCTTGAATCTTGCTGTAGGCAGTCCTTTAGTAAAGACATCGGCAAGTTGTTCTTCACTCGGAACAAAGACAATTTGAAGAGAGCGACGCATTACTCGTTCTCGAAGGAAATGGTAGTCGGTTTCTATGTGTTTCGTCTGAGCGTGCATTACAGGATTGGAGGCTAAGTAAGTAGCACCCAAATTGTCATAGTGCAAGGTAGGAGGATTAGGATGTGGGATATTCAGTTCTTGAAAGAAAAAGAGGATCCAATGATTGTCGGTTGCACTGTGAGCAAGAGCTCGATACTCAGCTTCGGTGCTAGACCTGGAAACTGTAGGTTGTTTCTTAGTTGCCCATGTAATGGGGCTTGGTCCAAAGTAGATGCATAAGCCTGTGGTGGACCTGCGATCATCCGGGCATCCTGCCCAATCTGCATCAGAAAATCCATAGATATATTCATCTTTGGAGGGGACAAAGTGAGTGCCAAAATGAGGTGTCATTGAGATATCGCAAGATGCGTTTTACTGCAGCCAAGTGAATCTCGTGTGGTTCATGCATAAATTGGCACGCCTGATTCACCGCATATGTTCAGTCTGGCCTAGTGAGGGTAAGGTACTGTAAGGCCCCCACGATTCTACGATAGCTAGTGATATCAACCACCGGACTATAATCAAAGCGAGATAGTTTGGAACCTGTTGCTGCAGGAGAAGAACAAGGCTTTGCAAGCATAAAGTTCGCCCTTATGAGCAAGTCTAGCGCAAGGAGAGGAATTATTACCCGTACCATGGTTGTGTGAAGCAAGGAGGGCACTAGCAGAGCGGTCGTTTGACGAAGAGTGATATACTTCTAATCGTTTCTCTCGATTGAGAAGCATACAATACAGTTCTTCATATGAGGGTGGGCTGGTCATTGTTTGAACCGTATTGATAATGACATCATAATCAAGATCTAGACCATCAATCACAACACCAATAAGCTCCCGATCAAACATAGGATGCTGAATCAGGGAAAGCTCATCTGCTAGTCGACGAATTCTTTCCATAAAATCAACAATGGAAGATGCACCTTTGCGAATCGTGGAGAACTCATGTTTGATCTGGTAGTATCGAGCATTAGTTTGAGAGGTAAAGGACCTCTTCAAAGCTTCCCAGAAGGACCTGGAAGTCATATAGCCAATGACTTGAGCAAAGATGGATGGGGTGATTGTGGTATGCAGCCAACTGAGAAGAAGTTGATCTTTCTTCTTCCATTCAAGAAAAGCTGAGTTTATAGTTGTTACTCCATTAACTGTTGTGTTCTCAGCTGGTGGGGATGATGTACCATCAACCATGGAAAATAATCCAGCCCCATATAGGATAGTTTCAATTTGGCGATTCCATAACAAATAATTTGTTCGATCAAGTCGGATGGTAACCTTTGTTGGGAGGGTTGAAAGAAGAGATGATGAGCTTTCAGGGGAGGGAGACGAGGAGATATGTGATCAGTTGAAGCTGATGATGATGCCACATGGCTGGATTCAAAGAAAAAAAAAAGTAAGAAGAAAGGAGGGAACAAAGAACTTTGGATTAAGAAGAGCTTGGCTCTAATACCATGTGAAAAGATAGGAAAACAGATGAAGTTTCCTGTAAATTCTTTGTTATGAATCTATTGAACTTAATCTGATTTATACAGTGGTATACAACAACTTTTGAGAGATTTTCTCTTCTACAGATAAGAGACTAAAACAGAAAGGAGACTGCAGTACAGATAAGAGACTGAAACAGAAAGGAGACTGCAGTACAGAACCAATAGGGATTCTCCTAATTAGTCGGGAACTGAGTCAGGTATTTTAACAGGAACAGCTCCAGCTCTTCCTGCTATACTTCCACTTCATTTTCTTCTTCTGATGATGATGACACCACCACCACCTAGAAGGAAGATCCACATTAATATCTCACATGCAATAGGAAATCAAATGAATCCTAAACTCTAGACAGGTGAAACATTGTAAAAGTGAAATCACGTGGGAGGGAGTCGCATAGGTGCTGACACAGCTCACATGTGTTGTCATTTATTTATTATTGATAATTTTTTTAATTTTTTTTTTTTACATATAAGATGGTATTCAAATTAGTTGAGCCAATAAATATGGCTAAATTTGTATTTCTCTCCAAATTTTTAACAGATTCAATTTGAAGCAATATTCATGAAAATCCATCTCACTATCATCCCTATTGTAAACGAGCTTCATATTCAATTCACAGTGAGTGTAAATTATGCAGAGTTCTCAGTAAGCCTAACATGTGTTCAAACTTTAAACAATCAAAAGTTGATTTGTAGTCAATTAAACATTTATTTAGCACTCCAACCGTAAATTTTACTAAATAAACAAAGCTTTCAACCTATTAACTACAAGAAGTACGCGAATTTTGCTAGCGAGGGTGATGTGGCATGGTCGTACAAGATTGATAATGACCTTAAGACACGCAAACATATAGAGAATTTCATCATCCTTCCTGGACGTCACTCGGATTGTAAAATCCTAATTCTTTAGTATTTTGTGAAAAAACAAGTTTATGGAATTTGTTATAAACTTATAATTGCGATTACAAGTGTATCTCCAATAACTAGTAGCGGGTACAAACAGATTTATAGGTTAAAATATGGAATGACCACATAGGGCAAATAAGATTAACCATTCTTCTTCTAAAACATATGTTTGTTTCGTTTCGTACACATGTGGCTCACCAAATTGCTAAATTTGCAAATATAACATTCCTATAAAGCTTCATGCTGCTCAGTGACGGAGTCAGGATTTTTGTTGACGGGGGTGGTGTGATGTCATAATTAATTAAATATAATATAAAATTAATTACTTTAACATGAATTTTTTTTAAATATAATAAAAAGAGGAGTACAACAAAGACAGTCATTGAAGATGATTGCTACTATATTCATTGAAAATGATTACTACTTCTAGAAACACAATAGAAGAGAAGGGTTTGAATCGTTGATTACTACTACATGAAGAAAATGAGGACGATATTGGGTTGCTTACAATTTTTTGTGGAGATGACCAACACAGTGATTAATGAAGGCACCTGGTACCTAGAAGAAGAAGAATAAGGTGGTTTGGATCCTACTGGATCTTGTGAAGATGAACTCAAATAACTTAATAGTTATAGATCTTTGAAGATGATGAAATATGAGGGTTTCCCTCGTCTTATCCAATCGATGGAGTGTGAAAAAGAAACTGTGAATTTTGATTTCTTTGAGGAGTGATTCTAGCTCACCTGAGAAATCAGCCTGATTTTCCTGCTTGGGGGGCAAAAATACATTTTTTCCCCTCTTTAAAACACCTTTTTGAAGTATGTGTTTAAACAGGGGAAAACCACGCTAGTTTTCCAGACCCGCTAGAATTTCTATTCTTTAAGAGATTTGAGGAATTTAACATCTATCTCAAACTCTAAAAGTAGAGTTTGAATTTGATATGTATATCATTTGAAGGATGAAGTCCTGATTGAAGTGAAAAGTGAGAATAGATGGACAAATAAAAAAACTAATTAAAAAACAAATAAATTTAAAAAAAAAAAAATCTCAAAAAGCATGTGCCCCCACATAAATCAGTGCCTGAGTGCTGGATGCTCTATATGTGCAGCTAGCATGGTGTTTTTGGGGACCCTCTTCGCATATTCATATTTGTTGGTTCATCAGAGTCATCAAAACAGAACCTCTCTGTAAGGTTAAGGATAGATTTTTAAATTACAGAGGGGGAGAGAGAGTCAAATGAGTTCTTCTTCTTCTATGCTCACTTGCTTTCTCTCAATGACACGGTTTCACTTTCAAGTTTACTCAAAACTCTTCGGTTTTTTATGCTAAATTTTTTGTAGCTCTTTAATATGCTAGTACATGCACACTGAACAAACAGAATGAAAGTCAAGTAACTAAATAAAGGACAAACAACATGTTATATAGATTGTCTAGTTGTCTACCATGTCCTATAATTTCCTTATACTAAAGCGTGTATAATATCCGCAATTAATTTAATAAAATTCGTTAATTGCAACTGAAGGATACCAATTGGTGAAGTAAACCAATGAATTAAGGTTTGAACACTGACTATGTGCCTTCCCTTCCCAAACCTTTTTAGCCCCAACAAATGTGGCATCCAATCCAACCCATCCCTTCTAATTTTTAAACATTTCCTAGTATGTAGAAAGATGTTTGCTAGAGTGGGTAGTACAGATTTTGGGTTTGGTTTAATGAGAGTGAAGGAGATGAAGGTTAGTTGTTGGATGTCTTCATGATTTGTAAATAGATCTTCAGTCGTTAGATGAATTTTATTGTTATTTTAGACCCAACATGTGTCTTGCATGTGCAGTATAAGTAAAAAGGTATTTTTGAATTTTATTGACATTGAAACAATCGACTGGAAACAGTAACAAAAAGTCAACATATTTGACTAATGTAGACTGAGGCAATCAACAGTAGTCTAAGGGTTAGACTCAATTAATTTTTAAGTTAGTGCTAGACTTAAATAGATATAAACTAATAAGGGCCAAATTGAAAAAAAAAAAAAAAAAAAAAAAAACCATATTGTTTAACATAAGTTAATATAGTATTTGCTATATCCTAATGCGTCATTATTCATTATCTTATATGTAAGCAATGACATCATTCCGCTTATTAACATATAAACTGATTTTCATTTTCATATAACCCACATAATTCACTTCACACCCACATTTTCCAAATAAAAAAAATTCCATGAAGTTACCGGTTTATAACATACTAGTATTGGTGTGCCTACATTATGAGAACTTTGTAACAGGCCAGTACTCAATAGGCTCATAGTGGATTATCGAAGCATTATGTGAAGACTAACAATAAATTCAATGATGCTTTCAACCATGCCTTATACTGTATTATAGAATTTGACTGTTGGAAACATTGACAACGTGTGGCAATGCAAGTACTGGAAAATGTAGTTCAATGGAGCTTTCTTTCTTTCGGTACGTGGGATTCTGAGTTCAAACTTCAAAGGTCTCAATAGAGACAAGGGTTATGATGTTAGAAATTCACGCAATATTTTCAGTTGGTTGAAGCCCAGAATATCAAATATATGATGTTAGTTGAACTTAGACCCTAGAATTTAACTAACTTTGCTTTTGATGGCTCAAGGCAATTGTTGACCTTCTTGCACAGAAAAACGGAATGCTTGAGGCTTGAATTCGTGAATATTATAGTTGGAATGCTAAATAAATATTTAATTGACTATAAATCAACTTTTGAGTGTTTGAAGTTTGAAGACATGTTAGGCTAACTGAGAATTCACATGAGTTTGAATTGATATGAAGCTTATCTACAATGCTACTAAGTAGTTGACTTTTTAAGATTCAATGTCGTTGGTATTGATCGTATGATCTCACGTGTTTGGACATTATCTTTGCACTCTTCTCATGCCTTAAATAGAATGATTCGATGGTTACTTTCCAAAACAACCTTCTGTTTAGGCGTTCCGTTTCTTTAATCCTTTTTATTCTATTATCTTATTAGTATATTACATGTGTCATTAATACAATATAAAGTAAGTCATGACATTAAAGACAATAAGGGCCAATGACATTAATTAAGTCAGTTATATATTCAATATGATATTTCTATCATAAGACAATGATCTGATTTCTTAATAATTTTTAAAAATTGAGGAGTCCCAGTCGGTTACAAGCAAAGAAATTGAATTCAGTGAAAACCAATTTAGGCAACCTTAGATTAAGACCTTCAGGTTTGATTGGTAGTGGGCAACTTAACGGCCAATTAGTACAACAAATAAGGCATTTTTTCAAGAAAATTTTCTTTGAAAAAAAATCAATTTTTTTGTTGAAAAATACATTTAAAAAGGAAAAAAATTGTTATCAGGTTCGTGGTGACATCCACCTAGCTAAAGGTTTTTATCAAAGAATTTATTTTTTGTTGGTAAAATAAATGATAAGTTAAGGAAACACGGTGTTGGTAATACTGACAACTACCAAGTAAATTCATTGGTAAAAATCAAATATCTTTATTACCAACAAATTGTTTTGGTGCAAAAAAATATTTTATTTACCTATGAATTTTTTTCTCGATAAAAACTTAGAATCATTAAAGAAATATGTTGTGTGAAAATGTAACTATTTATCATAGAACTTTTTCGTTGGTAAAATGCATGAATATCAACGAAAGTTGTTATAGGTCTCATTAACAATTACTAAGAAAATTATTTTCAATGAAAAAATAATTAATCATTCTCGGCTCCTATAACACCTATAAGACTCCACAATCTACCTCCCAAACTCTAAGGATACCACACACCACTCTTGGTGGTAAGTCCCCACTATGGAAATATGTATATGACGGTGTAAATTATTTATTTATTTTTACGCTCAACAGGGTTCAAACTAAAATCTATTGCAATCTTTACCAGTTGAGCTATTTGAATAATTGTGTTGTGTGAAACAACTTTATAGCTTATTAAATCAAATTATTCTTCTTTTTCAAAAAACAAAAATCATGACAATGTATATAATATGGACCAATAAATAATATTTCGTCACTATAAATTAGGACTAAATATTTTAACGACTATAAGTTTTATGTGAAATATTTACCACTTTTAGTAATGAAATAAAATCCACAATAACACCATTATAATTAGGAACGAAATACTAATAGCATTTCATTGCTAGATATGTTATTGAAATTGGTTATATCCCCAATGAAATAAAACTAAATTATTGTAAATAAGAAAATGGGCATTAAAAAGAAAAAAAAATCATGAAAATTTTTATCAATCTTTAGCAATGAAAAGTCGTTACCTATAATATTATAATTAGCAATAAAAGAATATTTTCTTGTTACAGAAATGCTATTTGATTTATCAGATGATATAATGTCATTGTTACTAATAAAAAATGTCAACAAAATAATATTTTGCCAATGTAAAGAAGTTTGAAGCTTTAAATATAAATAAATTTCGTGGAAAAAAATTTCATTATAAGTAACCAACTAAATCGTTATCTCATTATTCTCTTTTCTTTTCTATCTTCCCAAAAGATCATTCTACTACTAAACCTTAATAAAAAAAAAAATTATGTAAAAAAGTACATAATTTTTGTCTATTCGAAACCATGGTGTAGGTCGATAGTTGACTATCGTTACTCAAGTTTGTTTCAAAAATCCAATTGAGTGTTTTCACAATAGACTTTTAGCATCGCATATGACTCTAAAGCATAGTTAATTAATAGTCTATATTTTTATCTTTATAAAAGAATTTAATTTAGTATAGTTAGTAGTTGAACTTAAAGCCCCCCAATCAAACAACATTACTACAGTCAATGCTTTTGTCAATGAAATTTTCTTCATTTGAAAAAAAAGTGCACTTTTAGTTGGGGAAAAACCTGTACCAACAAAAAATTTGTCCCTGAATTCCTTGAATTATCCTTGTACAATATTTTTCAATGAAATAAAAATAAATGCCAATAAAAAAAATTGTTGTCATATAGTTCAACAATTTCCAAAGAAACAGTAATGAATTATTGAGCTTTATTGAGAAATACATTTTCATGTAAATGATTATTGGATTTTAACAAAGAAAAAAGTTGATACCAATAAGGTTGCAATTACCAACAAAGTTTTTTTTCCTTGTTGTAGAGATGTTATTAAAATAGATATTGTTTCTAAAAAAATTTGATGCCAATAGTATACCAATTTCTAACAAAATAATGTTTTGTCGTATAAAATAGTTAGTGAGGTTTAACGAGAAATATATTTTCATGAAAATAATTATCACTTTTTACTAACGAAAACAATTTGTTACCAACAAGGTTATAATTACCAATAAAAAAATTTCTTGCTACAGAGATTTCATTAAAAAAAAATATTGTTTCCAACAAAATTAAAAAGTTGCCAATAGTGTAACAATTTTCAACGAAATATTACTTTGTTGCTATAAATTAGTAAACGAACTTTAACAAAAAAAAGTAATGAAAAAATTATCAATCATTATCAACGAACTGAATCATTACTACTAATATGATTATTATCTAGGAAAACATATTCCCTTACTAAAGAGAGATGAATAAGTATTAATATTCTCTTAACAAGGAAAGTGATTTGTTGTTAAAATTAGTCTTCTTTAGCAACAAAATATTTCATTCTAGATAATGTCATAATTACCAAGGAACTAGTATTTGGTAGCCACAAAAAATATTTTGTTATTAAATCAATTTGGCGGGAAATAGTTGTGGAGGGAATGCTTCCCGCCACCTATTTAACAAGGAAAGTTTCCAACAAAATATATTTTGTTGGAAAAAGTAATAAGTTTATCGTTTTTTTCAAGGATTTTTTTTTCGTTGACAATGATACCATATTAACACGGAAATTAATTTTCGTAGAAATTTTTTTGTTGGTGAATGATATATTTCTTGTAGTCCTAATCACCGACAGATCTTCCAACGAGCCCAAGTTGCAACTCTAATACTAAATCATACAACAGTCCAACAACTAGTAAACAAAAGAATTCTTAATTGAAATCATCGATAACATGGATGGCCTCTTCACAATCTTTATGTTGAACTAATCATGTACTTTGTTGTGTCACTGTATACTAACCCAACAACCTAGAAATGGCAACAAAGTGGATATGTGTATGACATTTTGCCAATTTTGAATAGATTAGGTCAGATATATGAAATGTTCAAACTCAACTAATTACAGACATGTCGTCCATAGTGTATGAAAGACTATTAAGCCCACTCCAATAATCCATGGGCTTAATTTCTCCATGTACTTATCCACGATAGTACCGTTTGAATTTAGGGTATAGTTGTACGATTGGTACCCACCAATGTATGTTGTAGTCCCACGACCTTGCTTTCGCTTCCACTTGATATATGATTGGATTCACACTCGCTTTTAGATAATTGAAAATTTATCATGTATCAGGTCATTGGTTTTTGGAGGTCGTGGGTTCGAGTCTCACCCAGCGCAATCACTACGAGAATTTTCAATATTTTCCTCGCGTTTGCACTAAGGGGGAGTTTGGAATATTAAGCCACTCCAATTATCCATGAGCCTAAACTGTCCATGTGCTTATCCACGGTAGTATTGTGTGAATTTACAATTTAGTTATATGATTCGTACCCGTCAATGTATATTGCAATTCTCACAACCCTCCGCTCCTCCTTGATATATGATTGAATTCACATTCTCTATAAGTTAAAGCTTTTAGATAATTGACAATTTATCATGGTATCAGAGCAATGGTCCTCGGAGGTCGTGGGTTCAAGTCTCATCCAACAAATTGTTGCGATAGTTATCAGTATATTCCTCACACTTGCATTGAGGGAAAGTGTAGGAATATTAAGCCTACTTCAATTATCCATGGGCTTAAATTTTCCATGTACTTATCCACGGTAGTACCGTGTGACTTTATGGTATAATTGTACGATTGATACCCACTGATATATGTTGCAGTCAAGGAATGTGTTTTCGAGAAAATTCGTCAATTTTTTTGGTTTTATTGAAATTACGAAAACCAAATTTACATTATTTCGAAAAATTTTGGTATTTTTTGTAAATTTCGCCCAAAACACAAAAATCAGGAACAAAAATACAGTTATTCTAAAAAAATTTCAATTGAAATATTCGACTAACCTGCAGCTCTACTCTTCTTTTTCTTCGATGCACAAGTCTTCCTCTCCGACTGTCTGATCGCTACTCAACGCACAGTTATCTGGAGCAAGTTAGGTATTTGGAGAATTGTTTATCTTACATCTTATATAATCCATTTGGAAGTGTGGAAAAATCAATATGTTTCTTGCTATTCCTCCATCGATCTACAATGGATCCATCAATCGGCTATTGGCTCCATCGATTGGAGGATTTGAGAATTTAATTTGCAGTGGATCGAGTCAAATTAAGTGGAGTGCATTGTTGGAGGAGAATGCTTCGTTGTCCAACTTTGTGAAGAAGATGGTGATGTTTCCAAGGTAAACAATTAGTTTTGTTTTCATGTGCTTCTGTAGTAAACTAGCGTATTACTCGTGCCTACGGCACTCCTATTATTATTTTTTCTTATATGACTATTTATGTCTCCAAATTACTCTATTAATTTTATCTTAAAGAAGAAATACAAATAATCTATCATTGAAATACTATACAACGCATATCCTAGAGACTTAAATTAGAGACAAAAAACATAACCATGGGTTTGAAGAGAAAGTACCTAATTACAAAGATAATGGGTTGAAGTTGGAGATGGCGTAGAAGCAACCTGCAGTAATTTAGACAAATCAAAAAATTTTAAGAGACCATAAGCATCACGGTTAAAGTAAATAAGATACCATAAGCATCATGCTTAAAGTAAAATACCCGATTTGTATGTAAGAAACATTGGCTACTACTCTCACATGAAATTTTAAAAATTTTATGTAAGAAACAACATAAAGAAAAGAACTTGTAAATAAAAACATGAAGAGTGCACATTTGCATCAATAAAACCATGAAAATAGTATAGTAGGTAAACAAAATGAAAAAAAAAAAAAATACATATATATATATATATATATATAAACTATCTAAACAATGAAGACTTAAATTACACGAAAATGCATATGAAAATGTAAACCGTAAAAATTATTCATAGCCATATTATAGAACTTTAGTGCATACCTCGGAATTTGTAATATCGTAAAGGGTGCATGAACCATCATCATGAGCAAGAAGAACAAATTCACCTTCTGAAAAAAACCACCCACCTTCTGAAAAAAACCACCCATCAATTGTCCAATGTTGGGATACTTATTAGCCACTCTAACCCCAATCTCTTCTCCTCTTGCACCATTGTCTTTTGTATCTCTAAATTTCACAGGAACCACAGAACCATTCACAACCTTCTCCTTCAAATCAACCTCAGCCCTCCCATTACTTTGAAATTTCTCAACTTTAGCCTTCACACCCAAATCCAAACCACTTCCACCCTTCATACAACTCTCTACACCCTTCTCACCCAATCTTCTCAAGTTCAGAACTTGATTCACCCCATTCAGTCTTCTTCAAATCTCCCAACCCAATCAACCCCTTCTTAATCACATCAGCCCTTTTTGATTTCGAGCTCACTCCACCCTTCAATGAGATCGATCTCTCCAAACCCGACACCCACTTATCGATTTCCCAGACATCGAAACCCTAGACATCCGATCAGAAAGCAACCTAGCGAAATCAGAAGGGCTAGAACTCCTACCTCTGGGCAGCGTTGACGTCAACCACCGAACCACATCCTCGCTTTGATGTCTCGCCGCCGCTGAAGACTTGGGGATGCATTTGGTGACAAAGACGGATCTGGGGTTTTTCTTCCCCATAGGGTTCTTGAAAACCTTGTCGATGGCAGAGATTTGATCGAATATGGCTTCGACGCCATCACTTTGCCTCTTGAGCAGCCATTCTCTGAAGGAGGGAGAAAGAAGTGAAGGGGTTCTGAAGGGAGGGAGAAAGAAGTGAAGGGAGAGAGAAAGAAGTGGAGTGAGTGAGGAAAGTATCGGGGGGGGGGGGGGGGGGTTAGCTTTTCACTTAAGTTCTACCATTAACATAACATGTGCCACGTAGGACAAACACTTTGTGAACACTGTTCATGAACAGTAAAAATCCCATCTGAATTGTAATAGAGATATTTCTTAATTTGAGTTTGTGTTTTGACTCTTGGAATTAGTTTATATTAAAAAAAAAAGAAGGTTATACTTGATAGTTTGTAATTGTTCCATGTATGAAATATAATAATAGTTTAGTAAATGATTAAGTATCTAGGAATTATAGATAAAGCTTTTGTGATTATGGTAATTTTACATATTCATATGTGAATTAGTTTTTACATATTTCATATACTCTTGAAAATTTTATATTTTTTCTTCACACACCGAAATATTTCTTAAAATCAGGAGACCAAAATTAACTCAAAAAACGAAATCACAATCCTTGGTTGCAGTCCCCCGACCCTGCTCTCACTTTTGTTTGATATATGATTGGATTCACTCTCTCTACTAGTTTAAGCTTTTAGAGAATTAACAATTTATCACATAGGTAGATCTTCAATGATTGTACATAAAACAAAAGAATTGGCTTATTATACTGACACAATAATATCTAGATTATCAGGCCGAGTGTTTTCATTTTACCATGGCAGTGAAGAATCAAATGATAGTCAAGAATGACAAGTAGTCATATATTTCACCTTATTGTTTCTAATACGTCCAAGTTGTTGGCAGATTCTATTCGTGAGTTTGGCAAGACGATTGAAGTGACGATGAGATAATACACCTAAAACAAAATAATTTTTGTTGTTGATGCTTCTGCATATTGCTATCGTGCATAGTACCAACTTTTTTAAGGTTTTATGCATATAGCAAAATAATTTTTTTAAGGTTTTTAAGATAATACACCTAAAAAAAAACAACAACGCTTTTTAGTTTCAATTGTTTTTTCGTTTTCTCATTTCAAGACCGCTTGATGATGTATGAACAAATATTGTATGATCGTAGAAAGTAATTCTTCTAGATAAAGTGACTGCCCAATGTTTTTCTATGGGTGGGGCAAATATCTAGCACTACTAAAAAAATCCCCTTTTGCGACAACTCGTAGCGCGACGAGGGAAGTTTTGTCGCTCAAACTTATCATGGCGCGACGACATATTTAATATTGTCACGCAAGTAAAAAAATAGCTAACTACTTAACGCGACGAGCGGTTTCGTCGCGTCATAGCTTCTGTCGCGACGCAAGTAAAGCCTTCGTCGCATACCTAATATGCGACAACGTGTCGTCGCTTAAAACCAAATATTTCGTCACCCTAAAATACCTAGGGCTATGTGTCGACCACTATAAACGACCAACTTTAATATCCTCTGGCGACACACTATTTCGTCGCCTAAATATAGCTTACGCGATGCACCTAAAGCCTTCGTCGCCTCAATGTTGCCACTTTGAACGACACCCTAGGGCGACAAACTTTGTCATCGCCTAAAGATAGCTTACGCGACGAAGCGTTCCGCTTTGTCGCCTAAAGTATTCACAACAAAAATACCTCCTAGGGCGACAAACTTTGTCATCGCCTGAAGATATCGTACGCGACGAATTGAAAAGCTGCGTCCCCTAAATATAGCTTACGCGACGCACCAAAAGCCTTCGTCGCCTAAAATTTGCCACTTTGAACAACACCCTAGGGTGACAAACTTGGTCATCGCCTAAAGTATTCACAACAAAAATATTGAAGATATCTTACGCGACGAATCGGAAAGCGGCATCGCCTAAATATAGCTTACGCGACGCACAAAAACCTTCGTCGCCTAAACTTTGCCACTTTGAACAGCACCCTAGAGCGACAAACTTGGTCATCGTCTAAAGTATTCACAACAAAAATATTGAAGATATCTTACGCGACGAATAGGAAAGCGGCGTCGCCTAAATATAGCTTACGCGACGGACCAAAGCCTTCGTCGCCTAAACTTTGCCACTTTGAACCGCACCCTAGAGCGACAAACTTGGTCATCGCCTAAAGTATTCACAATAAAAATATTGAAGATATCTTACGCGACGAATTGGAAAGCGGCGTCGCCTAAATATAGCTTACGCGACGCACCGAAAGCCTTCGGCGCCTAAACTTTGCCACTTTGAACAACTCCCTAGAGCGACAAACTTGGTCATCGCCTAAAGTATTCACAACAAAAATATTGAAGATATCTTACACGACGAATAGGAAAGCGGCGTCGCCTAAATATAGCTTACCCGACGCACCGAAAGCCTTCGCCGCCTAAACTTTGCCACTTTGAACAACTCCCTAGAGCGACAAACTTGGTCATCGCCTAAAGTATTCATAACAAAAATATTGAAGATATCTTACGCGACGAATTGGAAAGCGGCGTCGCCTAAATATAGCTTACGCGACGCACCAAAAGCCTGCGTCGCCTAAACTTTGCCACTTTGAACAGCACCCTAAAGCGACAAACCTTGTCATCGCCTAAAGATATCTTACGCGACGAAGTGGAAAGCTTCGTCTCATAAAGGCTTCCCAACAAAGCTTCGTCGCTTAAAGCGAGCAGGTTCGTCGCACAAGCTCAGGTATGCGTTTTTCACTATTTTCTCCTCTCATTTTATTCTTTTTCTCTGCTAGATTGATTTCTATCACTATATACTCCAAGCTTCCAACACTTAATTAGGCTTCGTCTTCTCTTTGTGTCGCCCGCATCGGCCACACCTCCAATCTTCTCTCTCTTTCACTTGGAAAACGGTGAGGAAATTGCTAATTTTTTTATTTTTTGAAATTTCATGAAATTAGGTTGCTATCATGTGGATTTTTGGGAGTGTATCACATTGTTTTTCGAGTGCATATTAGATATTTATTAATTAATAATATCTACATCGTCCACTTGAAGAATTGTAATTGAGATGCTACTGAAATTTTTCCACATTGAAACCTAATCGCATTAGTGTCGTTAACTCTCTTTAATTCTCATGCTTTGTTTATAAACTGAAAACAGGCGTAATGGAAAGACAGTGGATACAAAATCAGGACAAATGATGTGATGAATATTTAAATGGGATCGAGAGCTTCATTGAGTTTGCAAGGGCACATGTCACTGGTACGACAAATCATATCAAGTGTCTGTGTCAATGTTGTAACAATTGTTTGTGGCAGACATTCAATATGGTTTGATATCATTTGGCGAGGTATGGGATGATTCTGAATTATACGAGGTGGATTTATCATGGGGAGCAACGAGAATTTGGTTCTACTTCGTCGAATTCCCAGCCACTTGTGCCGCACATTGATGAAATGTCCATGAATGATAATGACCAAGTTATGGGTATAATAAATGACGCTTATCCATATGCATCGATGAACGAAGATGGCATTGATGATATAGTAGGAGATACCGTACCTCCCAACATGCTGCAAAGTGAAGAGTTAGTAAACTATGAAAGACTGTTGAAACAAGACCAGCAAGCATTATACCCCGGTTGCACAGAGTTCTCCCTGCTTACTGCCATTGTGGAGTTGATGCATTGCAAAGTGAAACATCATATGTCGAATAAGTGTTTTTCTCATTTAATGGGAATTATGAAGCGGATGCTTCCGACGGAAAACATTTTGCCTGAGGATTATCGTAACGCGCAGAAATTGTTGAATGGTCTTGGTTTGGGGTATCAAAAGATTCATGCTTGCAAATACAACTGTGCATTATTTTATAAGGAAATTGAAGGGATGGATGCATGCCCTGTGTGCAATGAGCCAAGATATAAGCCTAATTCTGGTAATAAAACGAAGAAAATTCCACAAAAGGTTTTGCGTTATCTTCCACTGAAGCCCAGATTGCAGCGACTGTACATGTCGAGGCACACTGCGAGTCATATGAGATGGCACAATGAAGGAAGGGTTGATGATGATTTTTTGAGACATCCTGCTGATGGAGAGGCTTGGAAAGCATTCGATACTATGTATCCCGATTTTGCAAAAGACCCGCGCAATGTCAGATTGGGGCTTGCAACTGATGGATTTAATCCATTCGGGAATATGAGCTCTACTCACAGCACCTGGCCCGTCGTTGTTGTTCCTTATAACTTGCCCCCTTGGATAAGTATGAAAAAAGAATTTACAATGATGACTTTATTAATTCCCGGTCATCCCGGAAAGGACATTGATGTTTATTTGCGGCCGTTGGTTGATGAGTTAAAAGACTTATGGAAAAATGGTGTACGTACATTTGATAAGTCTACCAACACAATGTTTATGTTGAGAGCAGCAGTGATGTGGACTATACATGATTTTCCCGCTTATGGAAATATTTCAGGTTGGAATACTCAGGGCTATAAGGCATGTCCGATATGCAACGATGATGTAACGTCTGATTGGCACGCGGGAAAGGTTTGTTATATGGGTCACCGTAAATGGTTGCCCCAGGATCACGAGTGGCGAACAAATAAGGTGGAATTTGATGGAAAAATGGAGAACGACACTAGACCTAGAGAATGGCCGGGGATGACATTTTGGCTAAGTTGAATAGCTTGGAATTTGGTTAGATTGGCAAACATCCCGATAATCGTGATACTAATTTGCACAGGTCAGCTACACATTTGAACTGGATGAAGAAGAGTATATTCTGCGAGCTTCCGTACTGGTCGAAATTAAAGATCAGGCACAACCTAGATGTGATGCATATTGAAAAGAATGTGTGTGATAGTGTGGTTGGGACAATTCTTGGCATCGAAGGACACTGTGAAAGCGAGGGAAGATTGTATGAACATGGGTATAAAGAAACGGTTATGGCTTAAGAAAGTCGGTGACAAATAGGTAAAGGGACATCCCTATTTTGCAGTTAAACCGCCAGTAAAGATAAAAAATTTAAGTTTTTTTCTTCTGTGAAGTTTCCAGATGGGTACGCATCTAATATTGCCCGTTGTATGAAAATGAGTGATGGGAAAATGTCGGGATTGAAGAGCCATGACTGTCATGTACTACTGCAATGCCTTCTTCCGGTCGCTATTCGATGATTTTTGCCATCGGGTGTTGTTGGCCCTATTACAGAATTGTCGAGATTCTTCCAGCAGCTATGTGCAAAGTCTCTGCGCAAATCAGATATAGAAATGTTGCAAACCGATATTATTAACATCTTATGCAAATTCGAACAGATATTTCCTCCGGCATTTTTACTTGCATGATTCACTTGATGATACATTTACCGGGTGAGGCAAAGCTTGGTGGGCCGGTCAATTATCGGTGGATGTACCCAATAGAAAGGTAACTCATATGCTTGTTTTCTAACTATTCTTCATTTATTGTAACGAATCTGACATCTTTTATATTTTGTAGAATACTAGGCACATACAAAAGGTACGTACGAAACAGGGCAAGACCCGAAGGATCTATAGTGGAGGCATATATTGCAAATGAATCACTTACTTATTGTGCAATGTATCTCCATAATGTTGAGACGTCCTTCAACCGAACTCAACGAAATAATGACGGTGGTACTAGAAGTGAGACACTTTCTGTTTTTGCGCAACTCGCACGACCGTTTGGCGAACCACCAACAAATGATCAGTTTAGCGATAACGACATGGAAGTTGCGCATTGGTTCATACTCAACAATTGTGACGAGGTCTTGCCATTTTTAGAGGAGCATGAAGAACTACTTAGGCGTAAGTATCCTGCACATTTACGGGCCGAGAAACACCGTCAATTATTTCCTGAATGGTTTCGCAAACACGTAAGTTGATAACTATAAGAAAATATGATAATATTGCATTATTATTTTTTAATAATTGATATTCAACATATTCAGAATATATATAATTTTTTTGAATAGATGTTACAATTGAAGGAAGTAAATTCGGCTCTTTACGATGATGAATTATCAAAACTGGCGAGAGGTTCTATTCGATCTGAAACATTTTCGGGTTGTTATGTGAATGGTGTTAAGTTCCTGGTTATCGAGCGAGACAACAATTTGAGCACTCAAAATAGCGGCGTATCAGTACCTGGGGACGGCAACACCGCCGATGTTGATTTCTATGGTAAACTGACATCTGTAATTCAATTACTGTACAAAGACCGTTGCCAGGTGATTTTATTCAAGTGTCATTGGTTTGATACAAACCCACATAAAGTAGGGAGTATTAAACGAGAATATGGTCTAGTAAGTGTGAACACAAACACACTTTGGTACGAGCATGATCCTTTTATTTTGGCAACTATGGCAAAACAAATTTTTTATCTAGATGATCTTAAAGACGGTGGTGGATGGAAAGTAGTCCAGACGATCAAACACAGAAATATATGGGACATTCCTTAAAAGGCTTCTGATGACCACAGTGATGACGACACCGCTGATCAAGAGAATTCATCTTCAAGCATTCCCATTATCCAACAACCATTTGAGTTATTTGTAGAACTTCCTCCGATTGATGGCGAATATGATGTTGAGGTATCACCTGCAAAAGATGGAGTTTTTGAAGAATCTGAGGCAATCATGTTAGATGAACTTGAAGAAGAAGTCGAAAGTGATTACTCTACTGATTCAGATTAAATACATTTGAAGGAATATAATTTGTTAGGTCGTTTACAAGATATTAATAATATTATGTATTTTGTTAGTTCATTTAATTAAATTTGTTAATGTACTATGAATTTTTTAACATAATTTGTTAAATGAATGTCGAAGTTCAATTAATTAATTAAATAATGATATAATTTTTTTCTCTAAAATAAACAAATGTGATGTTTGTGCGACGAAATTAGAATATTTTGTTGCACAAAATGCCCCCCCTTTAAAATATTTCTGGCGGCAAAAAATTTGGGGTGAAAATTTTCGCACGAAATTAGAATAATTTTGGCGCCAAAAAGAGGGGGGTGAAAATTTAATAATTGCGCGACAAAATTGCTAATATATCGCGATAGAGGCTTCGTCGCGCAAACGCAAACCATTTTATCAAAACTCATACCCACGTCTCCTCTCACTCTTTCGTCCCCAAATTGCTTCTCTGAGTTCACCGCCCCGCCACCGGACGCATCTCCATTCCCCTTCCTCTCTTTGTCACCACAAGCTGCCCACCACCGCCTTCAGTCGCGCTTCATCTTCTTCAGCACGTATTTTAATTTGGAGATCTGGGTTGCAGTGGAATTGAAGTTTTTGGAGGTTTTGAGGAATGGGGTTGTTGATTTGAGGAGGAAAGTTTGAAGTTTGGAAAAGACCATGTTGGAGATTACAGAGGAAGTAAGTGTCTCTTCCATTCGTTGATTTGTTTTTGTTTTGTTCATTTGAGGTTTGTTTAGATCTGTAGTTTTTTCCATGAATAAACATTATGGGTTTCTTGAACTCTCACCCAAATCATAGAATTGCAGTTTTGTTAGCTTTGGGATCGAAATTTGTTGAGAAACAAAATGGGTTTGGGAAAAAAATATATGCTTTGCTCTTGTATATGACCTGTTTTTTGGGGAATGAAGATCTGAAAGTTTAGTTTAAAGTCTGCATTTAGTTGTAATTTATTTTTTTGTATTTGTGAGTTCAATTGGAAGCAAAGACAGGTTTGAGAATTTTTTTACTGTGCTTTGAAATTAATCGGTCGAGTTGATTATGTAGGTTGAGCAAGGCACATGTGTTGGTAAGCGGCATGAAAAGGCACATCTGTTGAGGTAATTTAGAACTAGTTTGTGTTTCAATTGAAATTTTTTTTTTGAAGATTTAATTTCATGCTGTTTCTACAAGTGTGAAGAACAGGTCGTTTGTATGGCATTCCAAATAGGATTTGTTTGAATTTATATCTTGAAGTTAGTGTCAATTGAAAATTGCATATTTGGACTCTCAGCATTTGATCGAAGCTAAGATGTATTATCTGTATTATTATGATACAATATACCCTATTGATACTATTAACATCAAGCACGTTGGTCACTTATGATTGTACATGTTGCAAAATAGTCCCTTCCGTTGACACGGAACCTTTATGAGGGTTAGGTTTAATGTTATTTTAGTTAACATTTGCAGTTGTCTAAGCTAAAAGTTGTTGTTTTGGAGTGAAGTGTTTTTTATTGCAATGTCAAGAACTTTAGCTACAGTCGAAGAAATATGCTTGAGTAACAAAAGGTTTATTATGATCAGTGTTTATAGAGGTGAGGCTAGCCTCAAGATGTAATTGAGGCATAAGTCTATATCTCTCTATATATATATGTAAAAGAAATTGATGAAAATGTTATTAAAACATCATGTAACAGGAAAGCGATCAGGCTCACTATTGTGATCCCATCTTCAACATTTCTTACATATTCTTCTTATCAGATCACTTTCCTATCACATGCTAATAGAATATACATCTTCATGCATGTGGTGTGAGGCTTAGTGCAACCTCAATTTGAGCCGTCAAGGCATAAAATTCTAACACAAGTTCTTGAAGGATATTAACCTCTTTCAGCCGATGTTTCTTTGTAAGTTTGGCTAACTGAGTGATATAGGTATTGAGTTCACTTCATTGATAGCTATGCCAGTAAATACATAAACAACGGCTCCATGAAAGATTAACAACAATTGAGTCCTTGTACACCTCACTACCTAGCACAGTTTGTCATGTATCCCTGCCTTTAGTGGGAGTTTGCAGATTCAAGAGGATTCTTGATCCATCTTGATTAAACATTGCTAAAGATCCTTTGAGCATTGGGTTTACTCAACGGAGAAATTAATCTCCACTTAATTGAAGGTTATCAATTTACGAGTTTGTCTCAAGGACACTAATATGCTTTCATATTGAAAGTTTTCCATTGTAGAGTCTTCTTCGTTTGTGTATTTACTTACATAGCAATTGTTGTCTTTCATGTTTTGTTCACCACAGGTAACAGCCGTGAAATAATCCCACTGTGCAGAAAATTACCTACCTCCTTGAAATGATACTTCTTTCTGAATACTCTGTTCACTTGTTTCATCCGAGTTATTCTCAGAATCCAAGTTTGTCTCATGAAATAATCCAATTTCAGATGGTGACAATGAGTTGATCTCTTCGTATTTTCTATCATTAGATGCCTTTGGAGTTTTCAAGGACTCATCAAGAGCTTGAACCTCAAATATTATCTGAAGTTAAAGTTTCATAAGAACCAAGTAAAAATGAAAAAAATTGCCTTGATTAACACTAGTCTTCCAGCATAAGATATGTTTCTAACCTTCCAGTCTCACACTCTGGCAGTAACCTTTCAGTGTCACACTCTGGCAGTAATCTTATGAAATTCAAGTTTTCTCCTTCATTATACATTATGAAGGAGAAAACTTGAATTATATCACATTTACTGAGATATAAATTTTGTAATCTGTTATGTTAGTAAGCTTCAAAATACTGAGATGTAATCTGTTCAAAATTTTGTAATCTGTTCTGTTTCACTTACTGAGATGTATGTTTTACAATTATATCGCATTTACCAAACTGAAATTAAATCAAAGAGCAAATAAAGTGCCTTGTGACATTATTTCTTTTTTTAATTCTCACATGAAAATTTTATCTGATTGCTATAATTCTCACAGAAAATACTCTAAAGTTAGAAGTTGGACTCTGGGATTGATAGGAGGTCAAGATCAGATTGCTGTAATTCGAGCCTCTAGAAGCATCAGCCGTGTTCGTGGTTCACTTAGTTTATCTGACTCTGGTATTATTTCTGAGCAATTTATTGAGAAGATCTGCACTGTAAGAGGTAAGATATGCACATTACATGTTCATATTTTTACCAGCTGTGCATAAATTTTCCTGGCTTCTGATGTGGTCATATTGACCTATAAGAAAATCATGAGTAGGAACCAAGAGTGAGCAGCTTATATTGACCTATAAGAAAGGTTTGTTATTTTGGGTTAAGCTTTTAGTTGATTTGGATTTCTTTATTTATTTTTATCAGCAAGAAGTGTGCTTGAGTCATTTTATTCATAAGCGCTGCTAAATTGATTTTTATTGTTTAGCCAAGAACCTGTTTACTGCTTGATTTTTGTTTTTATTTTGGAAACTTTAAAATTGTTAATCATTGGGCATATTGTTTGTTTATGCAAACCTTTCCAAAGATTTAAGCTTGTAAGAATTCTCTTTTCTAGACCAAACTCAACATCAAAATCCTGATCATTGACAAAAATGGTGAGTTCCATTCACTATAGGAGCCATTGCTCATTCATATCCCCCTGCTACATCTTGATTTCACAAAAGTCATCTAGTATATATTTTTTTTCAACACGCTCTATAGTATATATATATTTTTTAATCTAAGACTCTAGCAGATGGTATGAGCAGCTTAATAACAAACCTTTCTTATAGGTCAATATAGCTTAATAGAAACCTATAAGAAAATCATGAGTAGGAACCAAGAGTGAGCAGTTCACATTCACAATATGAATTGATCCAAAATTTTCCAATATTAGCAGGGATACTGGGGAAGAGGAATGGTAGCTCTCCAATTCTGGTTTATGTAGACCTAATATTATCTAAAGTTTATTGCCCTATTATAGCAGTGGTAAATCATGTTGATCAAACCCACAACTGAAACACATTTAAATATGAAGAAGAATGTGTAGATAACTAAATGGAACCAAACATTTAAAATAATATGCATTTATACAGTAACTTCTCCAATTGCCACAAACATACCGAATAGGACAGGGCATAATTCTAACTTAACAGGAAAATAATAACAATAAAATTATACTGGCAACTCCAAATTGAAACAAATTCCTCCTCATCACAATCATTTTCTATATATGAATAGTCCCCACTAAAAACCCTAAAGAGACACCTCACTGTAGTAAACAAGCAGTTGTGTTTTGTTGGGAGCATTTCATTTATGCTACTTCAGTCGAGCTGATCTCTTCCATCTGATGTTCAGCACCCTGCAAATAAAAAATGAAGAAGTTCAATTCTTTAGTAACCTAACAAAGACAACAAAATAATGCAATTCCTGAACATGTTGATGCAGATATACATGAAGAATGTCGATTGGTTCTCTTGCAAATATAATACAAGTTCATGATGACACTTTGCATTGTGTATCAAAAATGCATTTTGATCCAATTTGCTTCTTAAGAACTTCAAATAATTGAGCTGAGAATTATTTTCCAAATTCCTAGTGAGTTCATCAAGCATTTGTAGTTCTAGATAATCATAGTTGTCTTGCAGCATTGACACCTTTCCTTTTGACTTGGCATTTTGAAGTTATATCTTCACTCCATTTTCCAAAAAATAGTTAACTCCTTAACATTGATCATATTTATTCTCAATGCTTCAATTGTTGGCCATTTAGTATAATAACATCGTATTGGCACCTCAATTAGAAAGTCCATAGCTTGAAAGTATGGTCCGTGTTCACAACATCGATGTTAGTGGTTCAAATTTGGTTTTCAAATTCACCGTATACTTTCAGGCAGTAAGTGCCAAGATATCACATTTAATTGCAATTTTATGGGTGTTATGGCGAGAAAGAAACGAGTGTTCGAGTTTAAAATCTTAGGTGGATCAAATCCGAAGAAGAGTCAAGATCTTTGTCTTGCAGTTGGGGAGAGGGTTGTTGGGGGTGGGTGTGTGGGGTTGCAGCACATCCTAAAAGACATCTGTTATCGACGTGATAGTAAACTGGTCTCTTCTATTTTTCTGGCTAATATTTTTTTGTTCGCCCCTTGCTCTCTTTTTTTTTTCCTTTTTTTTTATGAATTGACCTTTCCTTTTTGCTGAAAATAAAAAGATATGTTGAATCTGCTTAATCATCGTTTATGCATTAGGGAAGAACCTTCTCATTATCTATTGGTAAAGCTTGGGTCAATCTGTTTAAAAAAATGTGGTGCAGCATTTTGACATGAAGTTCTGCTCTAGTATATGATTTTCACTTATCCAATAACAAGAGAACATGTGCATTACAAATTACTAGTTTATTATTTTTGCTCAGATTTGTAGCAAGAACTTCTTCTGCACGTTAGCACCACCAATATCTGTAACACATTTTACATTTACAGAGCTTGATTTCAGTGATGCTCTCGTTTTGTTTGTTGGAATATTTCTGATGCTCTTCTTATCTGGATCAATTTCTTGGAACATTTTACATTTTACATTTACTTGGAACATTTTATAGAGCTTGATTTCAGTGATGCTCTTCTTATCTGGAACATTTTACATTTTACATTTACTTGGAACATTTTACATTTACAGAGCTTGATTTCAGTGATGCTCTTCTTATCTGGATCAATTTCTGACAGTAAATTTCTGAAAATGTTGCAATTCGCAATATTGCTGTTTCCTTTAGTTCTTCCCGAACTTCATCGTAGAGATTTACATTTGAATATAAAATGCTAGACATGTACATTTATATCTCCTCTACATTTGCTGTTGAAATTAATTTTTTTTTGTTCTTTTTCCCTATTTATCCTGTTTTCTTCCCGAATCTTATGAAATTTAAGTTTTCTCCTTCATTATACATTGTATAGTTAATGTATTGTTTTATACGATCTTCCACTGATTGCATCTATTTATTTTGTTTTCATGTTACTTTGTAATTGTTGTGTTGTGTTTTTATTATTTTGGTTCAGATGGCTTCTTTGATAACAAAAAAACGTAGATCCGTAATTGTTGCTGATAGTAGTTCGGTCACCGCTCCTCCGCCCAATGTAGCTCATTCCACCATTAATGCTTCCGCTACAAGGGCTGCTTCTATCAATACTCCACCAGCACATGGATCAAATGTTCCGATAGTTGATCAATCTTCATCGTCTGGATTAGTTCCTCAAGTTCTCACTCGACGAAGCGTCAGACGAACAAACCATCGATCAGCGTCTCTTGAGATTGCACTTGAGACTGTAACCATGCCCGGGGATGTAAACCCCTCCCCCCAAGGAGATGGAGAGCTCCCTAGAGGTAATAAACATAAGTTTTCCTCATCATATTCGACAAATTGAATTTTTTTTTTTACAACAGCAAAGAAAATGAGGGGGCCCTGTAGACAACTAAAATCCTAAAGGATCACACGAACCACTAACACGCGCATTCCCGTAGTGTGGGATCCTAGTCATCGTCGCTCGCAATCGACGAAGATTAATAGCTTGTTGGTGCATGACATCGGTGCAATCATTCGCAACCATTGCCCGATAACATCCTCATCTTGGAGTGAGGTCAAGCCCGAGACGCAGGCTGAGGTGTTGGACGCGCTCACAGTAAGTTTTAGCCATTCATTTCAACCTTTAATAATTAAAATCTTTATAATGCAGAAAGTTTTGAAGGTTTTGCATGTTTATGCTTGTATTTTTACATGATTTGGTATAACTTATCTCTTTGGGCCTTAATATTCTCTAATAAATATTATTTAAAATTTCAGGTTAACTTTGAGTTTGACATGAATGATCCAAACATTCATGAATATATCATCAGTACGTGCGTGGATCGATATAGGAATTGGAAGCATGATTTCCATCAATACTTCCAAACATTTTCTGATGTGGATAGTGCTAAGGCACAACCCCCAATCGAATTGGAGCATAGGCCTGATGAGTGGGTGTGGTTGTGCGATCATTTTCAAACTCCCACATTTCTGGTAAGCATTAACGTTTTATTTAATTAGGCAAAACATATTTATTTTATATATGTAATAATGCATATGTTTAATATATATTTTGAATAATTATACAGAAAAGATCTAAGGCGAACAAGGTGAACCGACGTCAAAAAAAAATTTACATCACTCTGGTTCATTGCCCTTCTCTTACAGGGTGGAGGAACGACGTCTAGTAAGTGAACTCATGTTTCATTTCATTATTTTACTTTTAGTCAATACATTCAATTAAATGTTTATATTAATTGGTTTATTATTTTAACAATGTTTTGTAGGAATGTTCAAAATTCCCAGAAATCGACATGTTCAAGGATGTTTATGCACTATCTGGCAATGAGGTGGCCGTGAAGTTGCATGTATGTTTTATTCTTTGCATTTTTTGCATGTTGTCACTTCTGTTGTTTTAAAAGTTATTAATTTTTAATACTTTTTTTAATCATGGAAACGATGGTGGAGAGGCGGGATGCCTACATGGAGCAAGTGGCCTCGCAGCATCCTCCGGGAACTCCGTTGGAACAACTCACAATGGACAATCCTGATGCAGGATTACATATTTTGACGGAGACATTGGAATCGCTAGGTCCAAGACCCGGAAAGATTGTTCGGGGGATGGGAAAAGCTAAAGTTCGTGAGGTCAACACCTCATCTTCAGCTTCGCAACGCTCAGTCGGAATCGTTTCATCATTACAGTCGAAAGTGGAGGAATTACAGAATGAGTTAAATGCTGCCAAAGCGCGTGAGGCGGAGAGGGAGGCTCGAGAGGCCCGGGAGGGGGAACGACAAGCACTAGAGGAAACTAGGTGGAGTATGTTATTAGGGGCTCTCCAGCAGTCAGGGATTAATTTGTCGAACCTCCCGCTACTGTCGACAAACCATCATCAGCCACCACATCCCTAAAAAATGTACTGATGTGTTTTTTTAATTTGTAACTATACAGTACGATTTAAAAATTTTAATTTGTAATGGATACATTATGATTTTACATTATTAATTTGTAACGTTAATAATATTTAAATAAATTACCCAAACCTTTCTATGCGTGAGACGATTCAATTAATAAATATTTCAAATTTAATTAAAATAAATATTTGAATTAAAAGATTTCAAAATTATTAAACAGAACTTTAAGCGACAAAAATTTTCGTCGCATAAGAATAGATCAAGCGTGTTTGGATCGACGTAACCTGTGTGACAACATTAGAGTGATGAATATTGTTGTCGCGTAAAGAATATCTTGTGCGATGAAAGGTTCGTCACCATTGAGTTAAACCGACAAAGTCTAACGCGACGAAAGGGATCGTTACGATTGAGTTATGTCGACAACGTTTAATGCGACGAAAGGGATCGTCGCGTAAGTATATTTTGCACGAAGAACAATTCTATTTCTTGCGACGAAATTAGCGTCGCGCAAAACAGTATTACGTGACGCACCCTTATACAACGATCTTTAGTGTCGTCGGGCAAAAGGATTTCATAGTGACGAAGATTTATTTTCGTCACGCAAAGATTTGCGAGAATGTCGTCGCGCAAAAATGATTTTGTAGCGACGAAGATTTAGTTGCGTCGCGCAAAGCCTTGCGAGACAAAGCTGTGGTGTTGTCGCGCAAAAAGGCATTTGTAGCGACGAAGCGTATTTTCATCGCGCAAAGACTTGCGAGACGGAGCTGTGGTGTCGTCGCGCAAAGGCTTGCGAGACAGAGCTGTGGTGACAACCTTTGCGCGACGAATATTTTGTCACCCAATATTTATGGCGACGGAATGTTGTCTATAGTGACAATTTTGACTACGTCCCTAAATGCCTTTTTTTTTTGTAGTGTAGTGTGGGTGGAACCGGGCACATCATGACTCATCAACTGTAATTTTGTGTTAAGACAGCTCATCAACGATATTTTGTGTTTTTGAAAAGGTAACACAACAATTGAAGGATTGATTGTACGCAATAATTAATCATGTGGCCAGACTATAACACACTACATAGAAGATACACTATGCATATGATAAATACCACGTAGAAAATTCAGTATGCATATATTAAATTTGTTCCAATGAGATATAGCTCACACGTGATATGTGTCTGGACACTCTGTTAACTGCACTTGTGCTCACAGATATATCAACAAATATGCGCATATACATCATGTAGTCAGGCTATAACGCACTACATAGAAGATACACTATGCATATACTAATAACACCACGTAGAAGATATACTATGCATATATACTAAATTTGTTCCAATGAGATATAGCCCACATGTGATATGTGCTTGGACACATGGGCGGACCTACTCTTGGACACATGTGATATGTGCTTGGTGTAGTAATTGAAGGTTTATTATTTTTAGTAAAAGACCTGAGTTCGATACTCTTCGAGTGCATTTTTTATTTTATTTTCAATGCAATTTTAAAATTAAAATTAATATCTAAAATAATAACGATACAATTCAATGAAAATATTTACCATTAGCCAACTCGTATAAAATTTGAGCCTCATATAAACTATTTTTTCTTTGAAATTGTATTATGATCATATTAGATTCGCAAATTTCAAATTTTTTTTTGCTTCACCTAGAATTTATCCTAATTATTTTGTAATTCTCAATTCTAGACAACCAGGCTTTATAGCCACTTTTTGGTCAGGTTTTAAGTTTTTTACATTTCTATCCCTTCTATAGATATTGTTTGTAGTTTTATTTTAAATAGAATGGGTAAATGTGTAAAAATGCTCTAGCCTGACCAAAAAATGGCTTTAAAGTCTGGCTGCCTAGACAAACTCTTTTGTGATATTAGTTATATATTCTAGTTATTATGCTTGTTTGCTCTTTGCTAAGGTTATCAATAGTGACCTTATTTTGGCTTAAAATGGACTGCACTTGTATCCAATTTGATATATGTATTGTATTGTTTACAGTTGAATTTTTTTTATTAGTTACTAGTTTCGGTAAAAAAAAAAAATTTGTTTCCACCATTGATAACTACTATTATCAACTAATAAGTATTTTCCATTTCGCCCCCCCCCCCCTCGACTAAAATCCTGGGTCCGCCCCTGCCTGTAAACCTTGCACTTGTAAGACCAAAGTGCAAGGGGCAAAGACCAAAGTGTGACTTGAGATAGGCAAATCTTGCACTTGTAAGATGTTTTGTGAGAAGATCCGCAGGCTGCTCAGTAGTAGGAACAAATCTGAGAAGCAAAGTACCTCGAAGAACATGATCACAGATGAAATGTAGATCAATTTCAATATGTTTGGTCCTTGCATGAAAAACTGGATTCTTAGTAAGGTGATAAGCATTGACATTGTCATACCAGAGAATGGGAGGACCAGGAAGAGAAACACAAAGCTCTTTCAATAAGGCTTGTATCCAGATGACCTCAGAAATAGCAAGAGTAAGACCACGATACTCAGATTTAGCACTACTTCTGGAGACTACACGCTGTTTGGATGCAGACCAAGAAATCAAATTGCCTCCTAAATAGACCAAGTATCCACTGGAACTTCGTCTGTCATCAGGGTCAAAGCCCTAGTCAGCATCGGAGAAGGCTTCATTAGCAAGATCACGAGCAGGTTGTAAGAGCAATCCATCATGAGAAGAGCCTTCAGATAACACAGAATGCGCTTGACAGCCAACCAGTGAGATGTGGTAGGTGCCTGCATAAATTGACAAGCCTTATTGACTGCAAAGGCAATGTCCGGCCTAGTCATGGTGACATATTGAAGAACACCAACTATGCTGCGATAGGCAGTTGCATTCACAAGGGGAGTGCCATCAGACTGTGACAAGAGTTTGCCAACTGCCCCTGGAGTTGGAGAAGACTTGCAATCCAACATAGCAGCATGAGTAACCAGATCAGCAATATATTTAGCTTGGCTGAGATGAAGCGCACCATTATATTGATGAACTTCAATACCCAAGAAATATGATAAAGGCCCCAAGTCTCGAAGAGCAAAGACAGAGTTCAAATGAGCAATCAGGGATGAAATGTGCTGCGAAGAACTGCCTGTAACAATGATGTCATCCACATAGATCAACATAATAAGAATAGAATTTCGATCAAACTTGACAAACATGGAACAGTCAATTCGAGAGGCAGTGAAACCCCAACTGAGAAGAACACAACTAAGTTTGGAAAACCAAGCACGAGGAGACTGTTTCAAGCCATACAATGATTTCCTGAGTTGACAAACTTTGGAAGGAAATTTTTTGTCTAAAAACCCGGGAGGTTGAGCCATGAAAACTTGTTCTTCAAGATCACCATTCAAGAAGGCATTATGAACATCAAGTTGTCGAATGTCCCATTTGAAACTGACAGCAAGTGTGAGAACAATACGTATAGTAGCAGTCTTGACAACGGGACTGAATGTCTCAAAATAATCCAAACCATAGGTTTGATTAAAACCCTTGGCAACAAGGCGAGCTTTGTATCTGTCAATGCTTCCATCAAGTTTGTATTTGAGTTTATACACCCATTTACAACCTATAATATTCACATCACTAGGTGGATCAACCAAAGTCCAAGTGCCATTTTTATGCAAGGCTGAAATCTCATGTTCCATGTAGGGGTGGGCAAACGGGTCGAGGACCCGCGGATCTAAACCGAATCGAACCGTTTTACTCCAAACGGTTCGGTTCTGATTTTTAAAAATATGAAACAATTCGGTTCGGTTCCGGTTCCTATTTTTTTTTTAAACGGCTCGGTTTCGACCCGTTTCGAACCGAATAAATATACCCAACTTAAATATCTCATCCCCAACCCATTAGTTTCCAACCCATTACTTAAGACTTAAGACTTAAGAGGAGAGTTCCTCTCTCTCTGTCTTTATCTCCTGACTCCTCTGTCTCTCTGTCTTTATCTCATCTGTCTCTCTGTCTCTGTCTCGGTCTCTGTCTCTCTAATCTCTATGGAAGAAATGAAGAATGGAGAGGAGAGGAGAGGAGACGTGAAGAAGAAGTAGCAGCAGCAGCGACACCAAGAACTCAAGAAGAGAAGGAGCAGAAGAAAAGGAAGAGGCGAGCCTCGAGAGGTTTCAAGAAGATGTCTCCCTCTCCCTCATATGAGGGGACCTCTCTTTCATGACTCAGACGATTGGAGACTTGGAGTTCTCCCTCTCCTCTCTCTCTCTCAGTCTCTGTCTCGAGAAGATGTCTCAAGAAGAAGCCAGTCAAGCCACAGATCTCCTCTCTCTCGGTCTCTGTCTCGAGAAGAAGGAGCAGAAGATCTCCTCCATGAAGGAGCAGGAGATCTCCTCTCTCTCGCCTCCTCCTCCACTCCAGCTTCAACCTCAAAGCATCGCCCCCGCCAAGACTCCGTCCACGGTCCACCACTATCAACCAGGTAAGCTTCTTCTTCTTTCTAGTTTTTTTTTTCTTCTTCGATCTGTGGATCTATGAGCAAATCAACCGATCCACCCTTTCTTCTTCTTCTTCTTCTTCTTCTTCTTCTTCTGTGAATGAAAAACCTCTGCGCAAATGGACCACCATGACTGGCCGGCCATCTCTCCCCTTTTGTCCCCCTCTACATGCAATTTTTTTTCTGTGAGAAAGGAAACTAAAATTATTGCTGTGAAATGGTTGTTTATCTCTAACTCCTCTGTCTCTACATGCAATAATTTAGGGTTCTCATTTAGGAAAGTGTATTGCTATAGTAATGGTTGTTTGTTTGTTGCTTGATTGGTGCAGTTAGGAGGGGATGAGATCGACCACATATTGAAGAAGAATATGCAAGGACTGTTATTTTAAGTTAGGAAATGTTTCAAGTTCTGTAATGTGTGAATTTTTTTTTTCCTGTTCTTGATTGGATCTTCTGGATGAATATGAATATATGATGCATCAATTTTTGTATGATATTGATCTATATGAATATGAATCGTATGAATATGATTGGAACCGTTTGGAACCGTAGGAACCGAACCGTTCTAAACGGTTCGAGTTAGGTTCGGTTCCAATTATCAAAATGAAGGGAACCGAACCGAACCGGATCCGTTACAATGCAAACGGTTCGAGTTAGGTTCCTTCAAATTTGGAACCGATCCGAACCGTGCCCACCCCTAGTTCCATGGCGTGAACCCAGCTTAGATCCTTAAGAGCTTGTCGTAAAGTAGAAGGTTTAGAAATTTTAACAACATATAAATCAAGAATATGTTTCTTCTTTGAAATGCCAGCCATAGAACGAGTAACCATGCAAGTAGGAAGAGAAGGACTAGCAGTAGGAGTAATATCAGCTGGAAGCAAAGGACTAGCAGTAGTAGAAAATAGGTCAGGAGATGGAAGAGCAAAAGATGGAACTGAACTAGGGGAGGACTGAGGAGAGGAACAAAAGAAGTGATCGAAGTGCGCAGCTGATTTGATGCGGAAACTGATGGATGCAATGAAGAAGAATTGTGCATAGGAAACCTATTTTCATCAAACACAACATTAGGAGAAACATAGACTTGACCAGAAACTTGATCTAGACACAAAAATCCCTTATGGTCTAAGCTATAACCCAGAAAGACACAAGCAACAGATCTAAATTGAAGTTTATGCTTATTAAATGGATGAATGAATGGAAAGCACAAACAACCAAAGACATGAAGAACACGATAGTCAGGGAAACGATTAAGAAGAACCTGATAAGGAGACTTATGATGAAGTACTTTAGTTGGCATGCGATTGATAAGAAAGACATCAGCTTGAAAAGCATACTGCCAAAACTAGAAAGGCATAAGAGCATGAGCCAACAAAGCAAGACCTGTTTCAACAACATGTCTATGTTTACGTTTCACTCGACCATTTTGGGAAGAAGAATGTGGACAAGAGAATCGATGTCCAATACCATAATCCAATAAAAACGATTTAAAAACCTTGAATTCACCACCATTATCAGATTGAAGACATTTAATATAGGTGTTAAATTGGTTTTCAACACGAAGTTTGAACAATTTGAACATAGGCAAGGCCTGATCTTTGGTCTGTAGTGGAAAAACCAAGTAAACCTGGAAAAGTCATCTACAAACAGGATAAAAAACGAGCACCAGATGTGTATTTAACAAATGTAGGACCCCAGATGTCCGTATGAATAAGTTCTAAGGGACGAGAAGCATGAGACGAAGATAAAGTTGTCCGTAAATGATGACTTTTAGCCAATTGACAGGAAGAACAAACAGAGGACTGAGACTTATTGAATGGAAGATTACTGAAGGATGTCCTAGTCTATAATGCCATAATTGCTCATTGTTAGCAAGACAAGAAGTACTAGAAAAATTAGACATATCAGACATGCTGGAATTGGAAGCAATGCTGGAATTGGAAGCAATGTTGGATACACTGCTGGAATTGGAAGCAATGCTGGAACTGGATGCAATGCTGGAACTAACTGCAATGCTGGAACTGGATGCAATGCTGGACTTGGATGCAAATGTTGTCCTAGGGGCAGGAAGAATTGGAAGAACGGGTAACTTGTATATGCCATTTTCAAGTGTGCCTTGAGCTAGAACCCTCCTCGAATGTGGTTCCTTCACAAAGAAATGATTAGACCAAAATTCAATGAATACATTGTTATCAGCACAGAACTGAGCAACACTGATCAGATTAGTAGATAAGGAAGGAACATGAAAAATTTGTTTAAGAAGGAAAGAAGAGGATGGACGGTGAGAAGAAGAGAAGAAAATGATAAAGAATCAACATTAGAAATGGGAAAAGAAATACCATTACCAACTGTGACCTTGTCTAAACCCATGTATGGAGAGGAATTGGTAAGGCCAAATTGATCATTAGTCAAATGATGACTTGCTCCTGAATCCAAGTACCACCCTTCATTATGAAAAGGATTTGAAACTGCTGCTAAGGCTGGTATGGTTGGTTTGAAGTTAGTTGAAGATCCAGAATACGAAGAACCCACTGAATTCTGAAAGTTAACATCAAAGTGATGATAACAAGCAAGAGCTACATGTCCATATTTACCACACAACTGACATTGTGGACGATCATTGGACTGTCTATTGTTGTGAGTATACGAATGGCCACTGTGATGGTTATGATTGGAGTCAGATGAAGTACCATATTGTTGTCCATGGGAGTTTCTTGCATGACCTCGTCCCCTATTAAACTGGCCACCATAGTTCCTTCCTCTGCCATGACTAAAACCTCGACCAAAAGATTGACCAAACTATTGTCCACTACTATGTTTATGACTAGAACTAGCCAAGTTTGCTGTAATAGGAGAAATACTATCCACTGAGCTTTGTTGCTCAAGTCGGTTCTCAAAAGATAACAACATGCTATGTATCGATTCAAGTGAGATCTGATCATCTCGGACATTAATTGTTGTGACTACTGAGTTATATTCAGTACCTAAACCATTTAAGAGATTCATTATATGATCTTGATCGGAGACTAACTCACCAATGGCAGCTAAATTGTCTGTTGCACTTTTGATTTTCATGATGTAGTCAATCATGGACAGTGAACCCTTCTTGGTAGATTGTAAATCTAATCGTAGTTGCATAATCCTAGCTCTTGAAGAAGATGAAAATATTTGTTCTAAAGCTTTCCAAGCTGAAAAAGAGGTGTTGTGACCAATAATCTGAGCCATTATGGCTAGTGTAAGAGAAGCATAAATCCAACTCAGAATTGTACGATCTTGTCTTCTCCAAGCGACAAAGGCAGGATTGATGACTCTTGTACTTAATTCTTTTGTTGGACAAACTGAAATTCCTTCAATAAAATCTTCAAATCCATTTGCATATATCACATTTTCAATTTTTGATTTCCAAAGTATATAATTTGTTCTATCTATTTCATTGGCAGAGTATGATTCAAAACTTGATAAGAGGGAGTAGAAGACATAGAAGAATTACGATGAGGACTGTGTGGGTTGAGTCGCCATTGATTCAAGAAGAGGAGCTCAAAAGCTCTGATACCAAGATAGAATTATATGAACAAACTAAATCTCTACTTTTGCTTAACTAGCAATACAGAGTGTTTTGTATCTATTTATATTGATGTATCAGATTACATCATGAGTTTAAGAAACAGATTACAACTCATACTAACAAACTAGCTTGGATTCTTTCTATCACAGAGCTAGAAAAGAAAATTTGGAAATTTTGGTTTGGATCTATGTTTTCTCCACCAATGATGGCAACCCATAATCTCATCATGATGTTTAGCATAAGTTAATAAAGTATTTGATATATCCTAATGTGTCGTTATTCATTATCCTTGTGAGACAGAGAAGGACTCAAAGTCTTTTATAAATAAGGACTCAAAGTCCTCTTTTGATTGGCTCCCAAATTTCAGGGACACGTGGCTCCCAAATTGTCATGGACTGTGAGTCCCAATTGTGTGGGACTCAAAGTCATACAAGGACTAGAAGTAAACCATTCTCTATCTTTATATAGTTATTCAATAGTGTGAATAAATAACACAACGTGATAGCATCAACACATACAACGTAGCAGCACATACAAACAACAGCAACACAGTGTGAAGACTGGGAGTTCTGCGTGAAACGGGCTGCGAGTTCGGCATGATTCGGTGTGTGTGCAGCGTGAAACAATAGCCAAATAGAAGGATTAGAATCGGGTGATTTCGGGTGTTTTTCGTTTGCGAGTTTCATACAATCTTTGGGGTTCCTTTTGGGTTCTACTTCCATTGTAGGGAGAAGTGAAGGGAGAAAGATTGAGAAGAAATTCTTGTTACTTGGTGGTATTGTTTGCTTGTGCACTACAAGAAAATTGTATTTTAGCGACGGTTAAGCAACCGCCACTAATAAAGGCGTCACTAGGGTATTCAGTAGGGGTGGGCAATGTCGGTTCGGTTCGGTTCGGTTTTGAGCCCCAAACCGATTTCGAACCGATTTCATTCGGTTTGCCTAAAATCCAAACCGAAACCGAATTTTGTATTTGTAAACCGATGAATTCGGTTGAACCAAATTTCGGATCGGTTCGGTTCGGTTGGGCCGAAATTTCAGGCTCAAGCATTTGAAAGACATTCATTAAAACATGTCCAATTTTTTTACATGCCCAATTTTTTTATAGACTCAATTTTTAGCCCAAAATTGAAAACTTTGAGAGAATGGGTGATTTAGTGCAACAGGGTGTATTGTCGTGCATTTGTTGCACTAATCAAGTATTGACATCTACTTGTTATTTAGTTATTTATATATATCTAATTAATCGGTCGGTTCGGTTATAAATCGGTCGGTTCAAAACCATAAACCGATTTCGAACCGTTTATAATCGGTTCGTTTCGGTTTAAATTATTTTCTTTCTACTCATTTTCGGTTCGGTTACCGAACCGAATTTGAAAACCGATTCGGTCGGTTAACCGAATTTAAATCGATTTTTGCCCACCCCTAGTATTCAGTGTCGGTTTTCAGCAACCGCTGTCATAACCGTCGCTAACCAACATATAGCGACGGTTGTCAACAACCGCTGGCAAAACCGTCGTTGAATAGCATATAGCAATCGTTATAGCCGTCGGCAAAACCTGCATATCCATATTTTTTCTGATACTTAGCAGTGGTTTCCTTGAGCACATTGCGATGGTTTTAACCGCCGCCAAAATCCACGAACACATTGTGACGGTTGTACCCGTTGTTAATTATCTTTGATAATCTTTTTTTTTTACCAAATAAACCACATTTTTCAACCTTTAGTACTTTCTTTTCATAGGGTGCAATCTATCTAACGCGTGCACAACTTCTAGGCTCAAATAAAAAATCAAATATAAATGACACTATACTCAGTTGATACCATCATCATACATGAAAAAATAACCTTAATTTCATTTCAAAATCAATATTACATGATCCAGGGGGAAACTACAAATTAAGTTTTTACATATTGTCAATGGTCACATCTAACAACCAAAATTGAAGTTGTACAATGGCTAAATAGTTAGCTTAAAATAAACTAAAGTACGAAATGCTACACAAGCTTTGGTGCTCATCACTGATCATGCTCCTCTGCATTGGGGAATCACCAAAAAATATTAGAACATTTCACTACAAAACTAAAACAACCTATCATGAAAAAAAAAATACCTATCAGGTTTTAACTGAAAAAAAAATACAACCTATCTTCTATCCAATAAAACAAACTAAAAAACTAAAAAAATACCTGGTTACCCATGTATTCAGGTTCTAACTATACTGAATTCAATTCAAAGCATTTAGCTAATTCAAGGGTCATCATAACTAAAAATATGCATGCAGTTCCAAATGATCTAAAACAATTGCTTTATTGATCCCTCCAACCAAACCAAACTAAACCAAACCAAATGAATCTAACTAACGAATTTGATTCAGAAACAACATAAAAATCAAAATTTAGAGAAATTAAAACAATGAGGCAGAAAAACTAATAACCTTAACATCAATAGGCTGAAAGTGGATGAAGAGATAATACCTAATCACAATACCAATTGATACCCCTGTTCCAAATCCACACAAACCCAATATCGTACTAAAAAAGTATTACTCATAAAAAAAACTAAATCCAAAACCTCTACGAATAAAATAGCCATGAACTAACCTTCCCGAATAAATTTCTTTCAAGTTTGCACACGCTTTTCAGTTTGGAGTCAACATTATCCATGAAATTTCCCTTATTATTCCTTTTTGGCCTCCTTCAAACTCAGATTCCACATCCTTGGTAGCGTTTGTCGCATCATGGAGAGCAGCAACACTATCAGGCACAGGCCTTTCCATCATATTTGATTGCAATGTTGACTTGGGACTTGGTTTAAGAACATTAACCTACAACCAGAATCAAATAAATTATACATCGAGAAAACTTAGGAAGTACAAGACAACCTGCATTAGAGCTATGACTATGCTCACCTCATTGCTGTAGCACCCATTGTATCCTCAAAAGACACAAGAATATCTTCAACATTGTAAAAGCTAACAATCAAACTTAGACCCTGAAATTAGAGATTTCATGTTGATAATCAATTATCACTTTTCAAATATTGCATGCTAGGTGAAACTTAAACAGTTCAGAGGACCGCGCTCGGGTTGTTATTAAGAAACCAAGTTATGTTGATCTTAGTAGAGAAAGGGAAACTCAACATAACAAAATGTATGTTCACTGTTACCATCAAATTAAAGGTCCTAAGCAAAAACAAAATTTCCTATCATTTTCCCTCAAACAACGCACTAAGATCCTTCCATTGGTCAGACAATACTTGTTTCTTTTCTTATTTCATTACTAAGTTTCCTTTCTCTCCACAAAATGATTATTGAAGAACAAAATCATAGAAGGAGAAACGAGAGAGACTCCAACATTCTACTTTGTAACCTATAAGATTTAAAATATTTTTCTACGGAAAGTCAGAAAAAAAAACCACAGAATTTAATGAATGATTCAATCTGACTAAAAATGAATCCATTAGATTGTGCTTGAATGTACTTCTCTAGCAATCTATCATTTTTTTAATTGAATTAATATAATAATTGAATTGCTATATAACCTAAAATAACTTAACCTATCATAAGAAAGTAATTAGTACAAAGTCCGGGAAGGTGTATCTTCATGTAATAGTCCACATCTTGACCGATGCCAAGATTATAATAATGGGGGATAGTGCTATAAAAATAAATATATTTCAGGTTGTTTCAAAATGTTCAAACTCGTAGATGATTATGATAGTACAACTTAACAATTGCTTCACAGTTCGCATTAAGTATATTATCGAGATAATATAGACAATAGTTTAAAAATGTTTAATCGAGCATACATGGATAGTTATTGATCCTTCATAACATCTCAACCATGCATATCTAGTTGCTGATGTCTCTTAAAATTCATCTGATAATTCAAAAGATGACGTCTTACCTCACTAGCAAGAGGTACACGTCCTTGCACGGAAGTTACAATTGACCAAACAAGCGTTGATATGTTTAACACAATAGTTTCGGATACACCTGTAAGGGTAATATGAAGAGAATGAGAGCTTCAAGTAGAAAAATACACAGTTTACTCTTAATAAGCATTATATGTTGCTTAAGTGGCTATTTTTGGAAGAGATCCAATTGAATCTCCCAGAACAACTAAAATGCAACCCGACCCTCCTCACTTTTCACATATGCCCTAATTACAACACTCCATGATATCACATCTCTCTCAGGCATTTCATCAAACAAATTTTTTTTATAGACATCAAGTCTTCAAATTCAGCATACAAGCTAAGCAGTGAGTTTTGGAATGAAACCAGATTGATAAACCCACTTCGAATAACGAACCCATAGATGACAAACCCTACATGGCCAATTTTATAACTTTAGGAGTCCTTTGACACCCATTGAATTAAAAACATTCATAGCACAAATCAAGGTTCCACATTTCATGTAAAAATCGATAACAAAATTATTTACAGAAGTGAATGAATCCAAACCTCGCTTTGTCATAGAAGTGCGAAGAGAACTTCCTTCCTTGAAGGTTTGAAGGTTGATGCAAGCCTTGAAAATGGAAGGAAATAGAATGCGATTTTCAAGCTGGATCCCTAATTTCCTTGTTTGATAATAGTGGGTGAGTACATTTTGGCAGTTTCGATCGAATGAGGATCGTTTGATGTTAGAGTAAGGTCCCAGACCCTGAAAAACAAACAAAATTTAAGTGAATCAGAAACCCTAGAGACGGATGACGAAGAATAAACCCTAAAACAAAAAAAGGGGAGAGAGCAAAGTAGTAGATACATAGGTTTTGAGGAGAGCTATATCGTCTTCATCAAAAGGGCAAGGTTTCTTCTCGTTGTTGATATCGATATCTTCAGGTTCAGGCACCATGATTCAGATGGGGGATGGGGAAGAAGAAGAAATTGAAGGGAAGAAGAAGAAATCAAAGGGTTTGCGAAGAACATACCTTTGATTTCAAAGGCAGCAGCAACAGATCGTTCGATCATACACTCGTCTATCTCCCTCGATTTCTCTTTGCATCGATCTCCATCGATCGTCCCTCTCTAAGTCTTTGGCTCTGTTCTGTACATTCTCTTTCTCTTCTTATGTTCTGTACATTCTCTTTTTTCTTTCTTATGTTAGATCGACCAAAGGGAAAATAAACCCCAACTGAGATGCTATTTGCACCCAATTGCGAGATTTCACATTTGGCTTTAAAAATTGATGTTTTATTTATAATGACTGTTAAAACTGTCGCAATTAATTATAACAGTCATTAAATAATATTATTCTATGACGGTTGAATAACCGTCGTTGAATATGGTATTTAGCAGCAGATTTTTCAAACCGTCGCTAGATAACCCGCCTCTAAATTGTCAATTTCTTGTAGTGGTGATTGGATAATATCAAGAATTGTTGCTTGACAATGTTTTAATCTTCAAGTAAGTGTTTTCATATCAATAAGATAATTATAGAGTCGTCGTCCATGGAATAGGCAAAGACGAACCACGTAAATCCTGGTGTGATCTTTATTTTTTTGCATATTATGTATTGCTTGTTGTTTGTTTATTATTTGCATAGCGTTTTCAGTCATTCATCTTCACCAACTAGGTTTTGGCCCTGTGTTAGAAATTATTTGCATCAGTTGGTGTTTTGGACTAATTGTTCCAGCAGGTATTTCGCTTACAAGTGGTATCAAAGCGCCAGTTGGTTGGTATTTGTGTTTTGAAGGTGTCAAATAAAATGGTTGAAATGTCTTCTTCATCGCGTGATGATGGCTATGTGAAAGTCCTTCGACATTGTTCGATTCAATGGTAGGAACAATTTTAAAGCTTGGCAGATGGATTATAAAGATATTCTGGTTAGTTTGGATCAGATTGATGCATTAGATGAGAAAAAGAAATCATCATCAGATAAGGCCACAGTTGAGGTTATCAAGAAATTGAGTAAAATGGATTAGAAGACATGTAGTACGATTCATTTGTGTCTTTCTCGCAATGTGGCTTACAACTTCGCTAATGAGATGACGACTCAGGGTATTTGGGATAAGGTTCAGGTTATATATCTTTAGAATGATCAGATAAGTGTGATGTACCTACAAAAAAGGTCTTCACTTTCAGGTTGCAGCCAGGTAAACTCATGATCGTTCGCATAGATGAATTTGAATGTTTATATTCAGAAAGCATTATTCTTGTTAATTTCTTTGTTGTCGGAATGGGAACCGTTTGTTGGGTCATGTAGAAAACTTACCAAGGTATGTCATGTTCTAGCTCTTTCAAAGGGGTTGATTTCTGTTGAGGTGCTTGAAGCTCAGGGCTACAAGATATTGGTGGGAATGGGTATTGTAGTGTTTACTTTGGTGACAGGTTGCTTATGACAACTTTTAGGCATGCCAATTTGTATTTCCTTCAAGGCGGTATAGTTAAAGGTGAAGCTATGGTTTCTACAGTTGTTGATGAGAAAAACTTGACGCGCACTGTAACGACCCGATCCGCACAGTAAGATATTGTCCACTTTGGGCCCAACCGCCCCGCACGGCTTTAAAAGGCCTCTTACTATGGGGATCCGACCTCGCACATATATAGCACATCACCATCCCACACCCAGGCGATGTGGGACTATCATTCTCCTTGTAGCTCGTCCAACCTCTCCCGGCCTGTTGGGCTTATTGGGCCTGTTGGGCTCCAACCCTCACCCTCACCTTAAGTTCGCCCACTTAGGGTCTGACACGCACACAGTTATGGCACATGCGATTAGTGCATGTAGGTGAGAGTGGACTAAGAACTTTAAGCAAGCGGGGCTTGCTTGGCGGTGATAAAATGACAAAACTGGATTTCTATGAACATTGCATCTATGGGAAGCAATGCAGAGTCAGTTTTAGTGATGCTACTCATAGCACCGCAAGGATTGTGGATTACATCGACACTGATGTTTGAGGACCCTCTAGAGCCGCATCCAAGGGGGTTTCAGGTACTTTGGGTGTTTTATTGATGACTTTAGCCATAGTATGGGTGTATACCATGAAACATAAAAATGAAGTCACTGATATTTTCAAGAAGTAGAAAGCTATGATTGAGAAACAAACTAGAAGGGTGATCAAAGTTGTGAAATCTGACAATGGCAGTGAGTATACCGATGATCCCTTGAAGTAGATTTGTTTGGAACATGGCATTAGAAGACACTTCACAGTGAAGTCGACACCACAGCAGAACGGGGGTAGCAAGCAGACGAACCGTATCCTATTTGAGAGAGCACAGTGCATGTTGTCCAATGCGGGTTTAGGCAGAATATGGTGGGGTAAAGCAGTAAACACGCCGTGCTATCTCATTAACTGCTCTCCTTAATCAGCTATTGAGTCTCAGATTCCTATTGAGTCTCAGATTCTAACTTGAAAGTATTTGGTTGTCCAACATATTTTCATGTTAGGGAGGATAAAATTGGAGTAAGGGCCAGAAAATCTATTTTCTCGATTATCCAAATAATGTGAAAGGGTATATATTATGGTGCATTGACTTGTATAAGTTTGTGATTAGTCAAGATGCGAAGTTTTATGAGGAGAATTTGTTACAAACAAAGTGAGAGAGATGCAAAGATGGTTTCCCTATTTGGAGAGGTGATAGCTATGATGAAGATGAGGAAACTGGAGATTCTCTGCAGGTGGATCTTGGAGCTCCTAGATCTCATACATAGCATAATGTTCTTTCCACTGAGGGAAGAGGTGATACAGATATGATGCCTAATGAGACAGTGGCAGAAGATGAGGTTCTTATTGATGGGGACATAGATCCTACACAACAATAGGTTCAACAGTTACAAACACTATCTTTAGCAGCATGCAGATAACCTAGAGTCAGACATGGACCACTTAGATTTGGCTATGGGGATGGCGCAGCTTGCGCATTCTCAGTTCTTGATGGGTGTGATGATTTTCCTACCACATAAATGCAAACTTTGCGAAGTGTTCACAAAGAGGAATGGAAAGAGGCTTTGGTGAGGATAAGTTATCTCTTCAGAAGAATCATACATGGGTACGTGGGAGCTTGTGACACTCCCTAATGGGAAAAGGTCGATTTGGTGTAAATGAGTTTTCACAGTGAAAGACGGGATTCCAAATTTCAGGAGTACTTGTACAGGTATACGATACAAGGCAAGATTGTTGGATAAAGGATATGCACAACAAGAAGGTGTGGACTACAATGAAGTATTCTCTCCGATGGTAAAACACACTTCTATCCCAGTCCTTTTGGCTTTAGCAGCGCAGTTTGACTTAGAACTCGAACAACTTGATATCAAGATTGATTTCTTGCATGGAGATTTGGAGGAGTACATATACATGTCTCAGCCCGACGGATATGTTGTTGTTGGTAAGAAAGAAAATGTATGCAAACTGAAGAAGTAACTGTATGGGTTGAAGCAATCTTCGAGGAAGTGGTACAAGAGGTTTGATACTTTTATGATTGAGCAGGGATATGAGAGGAGTCAGTATGATCCTTGTGTATTCACACAGAAGATCAAGGATGGGTCTTTCGTGTTTCTCTTACTTTATGTTGATGACATGCTCATTGTTGTGAAGAGCATGTAAGAAATTGATAAATTGAAGTTGAAACTTAGCATGAAGTTTGAGATGAAAGATCTTGGTTCTGCGAACAAGATGTTTGGGATGGAGATAGTGAGAGATAGGAAGAAGGGCAAACTAACATTGTCACAAAAACAATACTTAGATAAGGTTATTCACAGTTTTGACATGGATACGTCTAAGCTGGTAAGTACTCCTTTGGCTACTCACTTTAAGCTCTCGGGTAAGTTGTCTCCTAGCATAGAGGATGATAGGGAATACATGTCACAGGTTCCCTATGCTAGTGTAGTTGGTAGTCTTATGTATGTCATGATCTGCACATGTCCAGATATTGCTCATGCAGTCAGTCTGGTTAGTAGCTTTATGTCAAACTTGGGAAAAAACATTGGTAGGCAGTGAAGTAGATATTGAAATATCTTTGGGGTACACTGGATGTTGGTTTACTATATGAGAGATGAGATGCGTCAAATATGATCTGAGGTAATGTAGATTCGAATTTTGCTAGTGATCTCGATAGGCACCAATCGACTACATGTTATTGTTTTACATTGGTGATGGGTCCGGTGAATTAGAAGTCTCAGTTACAGTTTACAATTACTTTGCTACTACTGAAGCAAAGTACATGGCTCTATCAGAGGCGGTAAAGGAAGCCATTTGGCTTTGAAGCTTGAATAGTGATTTGGGTGTTACTTATGATGTTGTGACAGTGTTATGTGACAGTCAAAGTGCTATCCATTTGGCAAAAACCAGGTTCATCATGCCCAGACGAAGCACATTGATGCACTACAACAAAAATGAGCATTTATAGCTTTTGAGAATAGCGGTTTTTACACAACCGCTATAAAATGCTTTTGAAATAGTGTATAAACAATTGTAAACAACTATCAATCCAATTTCATTTGTGCGCTGAGTGAAATGCCATGAACGCGGGAGTTGCAATTCGCTGGGCGCCAACTATCCCGCTCGAATCGAAAAAAAAAAAATAAAAGCAAAACAAAGAAGAAGGAAGGAAGGAAGAAGAATCCCGCTCAAATCCCACTCTCCTTCTCGATTTATATCTCATTCTCCCTCTGCAATCTGCTCTCCCTCTCCGATCGTCCTCCCTCTCCCTCTCCCTCTCCGTTCTGCTGTCCCTTTCTGATCGCTCTCCCTCTCCGTTCTGTTTCTCCCTCTCCAACGTGTTCTACTCCTCACCGTACGTGCTCTCGCTCTCCTTTTCAGGTCGATATGATTGCTTGGTGTTTGAGTTTTGTCCTCTCTGTGGGGTTTGAAATTAGTGGCTCTTGCAGGGTTAGCAACAACAAGGTTAGCTTCTTCTTTTGATAGATGGGGTTTACTTCTTCTTCTTTTTGGGTTCTTTTTGATGGATTAAGAAAAAAATTATGTTTTTTTTTTATGGATTTCATTCACTGTTTGAAGATCTAGGGTTTTTTTTTATGGATTTCATTCACTGTAGTGGAGCTTGAATTTCTTTGTTTATTTTTAAGATATGAAGTGGATCGAATCCTAGTGTTTTACTGGGTTTTTTTTATAGTCATTTGAAGTTCCAATGTATATTGAGGAGTATAACCGAAGCTTTGATTGAAAGAATGACAATTAACTGTTAAAGATGTTTAGCTTTGTACTCGACTTACTGAAATTTCATCTTTGTTCAGGAATGACAAGAGTACCTCTTTCTTTTGATTGAGGTAACAAAAACTCTTTTGCTCTGATTTCTTTCTTCTTTTTTGTATGGTTTCTGTGATCGATTTACTAACACAAATGTTCAGTGGGCTTTAGGAGTTGCACATGTGAAGTGGGTTATTGAGATTCTGACAGAGAAAAATAGTGGGGATGCATGATTGAAGCTGCTTGTTCTATGATTGGATTTTTGTTCTTCTTCTTCTTCATCAACTTTTTATGTATAGAAACTTGGTCGCAAAGCATCTTCATTGTTAGTCTATCATTGGTAAGAATTGATTGATTAGCTGGTTTTAGGAATATTTTGAATGGAGGATGGTATACCTATGACACAATGGGTAATTCATTGATGCAGGGAGCTATAGTCGGGATGCAACAGATGCAGCTTTAAACGGGTGAGGGATGGTATACCTATGACACAATGGGTAATTCTATTGTTGATTGTTTTCACTTGTTCGAGTTTGATTGTTGTGTTATGTGGTGCTTTGTGATCCATTTTTGTCAAATTTCCAAGTGTTCTTCACTTACCACTGGTTTTAGATTGAATGGTTTCTGAGTTTTGTGTTGTGTACTTGAATTTGTTTTTGTTAATTCAGGTTGAGTAGGTGTTAGATTTGATCATTCTTTTGAGAGATAAAATATGACTGCCTTCATTGAATTGAGTTCAATATTTAATGCTTTTAGAATGAATAGTTTTAAGATTTGATTTCTGAGAATTATGGGAAGCTGGTAAAAGATAACTACTTTTCATTGATTGTCTTGTTGGATCTTCCAGTTTTTAATACATTTTAGATCATTGGCACTGAAGATTGATTGTTGCGTTGTTTGATAATTGAAAACTCTTGAATTTTTTTGTTTGATTCCTGTTACATTGTCTGTTATGTATTTTAGGGCCCTAAAATTAATTGTGTTGGATGAGATTCTTCAATTTTGACAGTACAATTCTCTGGTTATTTCTTGTAGTCTTAAATGATGGTGACAAAATGAGTTTCCTTTCGTTGTTTAGCGATGGGCTTTGCAAAAGATTGTGATCAAATAAATTGGTTCTGTTTTCATGTCTGAATTAAGGTTGTAATTATATGTTCTTAGGGTCTATTAATTTCAAACTGCTGATTTTTTTCATTCATTTGACATAACAAATAAAAATTGTGTTTGTTATGATCTGCAAAATTTTCTTTCAATGAGTCTCGTATAAGTCATAAATGATAGGCGTTGATCTTTCTCTGTTCTCTGGGGTTTACAAAAACTTACGTGGAAGAGCCTTCTCTGCCGTTGGACCAGTTTAATTTTATTTGAAGAACTGATTAATTTAGTTACCAAACTGCAGAGAATCGTTTGTATTCAATTGATTGATAATTTTGTGTTTAAAGATTCTGGACTTGTTTTCATTTGTTGGATTGTTTAATGATCTGTTTGGCTGATAAAATATGAATGAATGTTTTTGCAGGAATGGAGATAAACATTGGAATAGCTGTCATCATAAGTGTTGTATTGACCAGTCGAGCCGTCTTTCAGAGGATGAAAAATTATACGGTAAAATGTGCCTGGAAACATTTGATTGAGTTTGGGTTATAGATTACTTGATAACCATTTAATATAACTGGCTCTTGCCTGATGTAGAACAGTTATTGATATGTATGGATTTTTGCATTTTGCAGATCTATGCAGTTTCTATGACAATCTGTATTGTGGTAAGCTATCTGCTATCTTTTGGGTTTAATAAGAATTAGGAAAAATAAGTTGTTGGGTAATTGGGTTAGGTGATGCTGACGATAAGCCTGGAATGCATTCCAACTTGTATTTCCATTATATCTTCTATCAAATGAACTAAACTAGAAAACTAAGAAATTGAAGAAACAATGTGAAATAAGAAATACTTGACAACTAACCTATTCTAAACAATTGACAGGACTTCCGCAAGCTTCTTGAGGATAATCTACCGCTCTTGGTAAAGCTAAGAGATTTCATCATTGATTGGGTTCAAGAAGGATTCCTTTCTTTCCCCTGCTTGCTTTTTGGGCTACTGGGTAATCTCAATTTCATCTTTATCCGTCTTTTTAGTACAAAATTTCTCAATGGTATGTCTCCATTTTGGGGTGTTTGCATTCAGGTCATTTCTGTCCTGCATTGTCCAAAGCTGTGAAAACAATGAAGAAGGGGGAGACGGTTATTCTCAATGTGAAGTCACAATGTAGGTTGCTTTGCTTTTATTATTTTTCTTCGTCTGCTATCACGAAGTGAATTTTGTTTGGGTGATGTGCTTGTATTTCGATTGCATTCAGATGGATTCGGGGAGACGGGTAGGCTTGCTTCTGGGGAAGAAGGTGCAGTTCCTCCTAATGCTACACTTCTAATAAATCTTGAGTTGGTCTCTTGGAAGTCTGTCACAGAGATAACTCTTGGTAGATAAGGATGCTTGAGAAGGTGGTTTTTTCTTAGAAACCCTTCCCAATTGCTTCCTTTTTTTTTTTTTTTTTTCTATGATTCAAGTTCTAAGATGATGAAACATAACATAACTACTTTGCTCAAAAAGTGTTTGGATCAACCAAGGGGAGAGTTTCTTCTCGTATGATTTAGGTTCTTGTATTCATTTTGCGATTGATTTAGTTATGGCTTTCATTTCAGTGGGAATGTTAAGTTGGTGAAATCAGAGCAGACATACTCTGTTTTAATACATATATAAAGTTTTGATATACTCTGTTTTAATCTGAATGTACTCTCTGACTGCATCATTTTAGAAACTTGATAGGGATTATTTAACAATGATTTTCATATCTACATACAAGCTCAAGTCTTTCATTGAATCTCTTGATAGGGATTTTCATATTTAACTTGATAGGGATGTTCTAGGTGTATAATTATTTGCAGCCTTGGTTGAATGCCCAATTATGAAACACACAATCCATTGGAAGTTTGAGACTACGAGTTTTTCATTGGAATTTTGTGGGATTGATTTGTCTGATAAAAATGATATTCTTAAACCAAAAGATCCGGTGCTTGTAGTGCCAATCAAGAAGTATAGGGCTGTCAGTCAACTTGGTTTTGGGTTTAGTTGTTGACAGTGGCATTTAGGGAGGCGGCGAGCCTCAAAAAATAGAGGGATTATTATGGGTGAAAGAAGCAGGGAGGAGGGATTATTCTGTGGTTGTTTTGTTCCCTTCCTTATATCTCAAGGGTTTATCATGGAGTGAAGCAGGGACTTCTTTGCAAAGCTGGGATAAAGAATAGCTAGCCTTAGTGAAGCAAGTGCTGAGACTGATGCTTTGGAGGAGGGGCCTCTTGATACGTTCTTGCTCTATGATTGGGCCTATAAGAAAGCTGCAGTTGATAATGTTAGAAGGGTGGAAGATGAGAGGGGGTTGGTGGGTCACACTTTAGATGAATTTTGATGAGCCAAAGATTGAAAGTTCTTTGGGCTTTTTTGCCGCAGATAAGACACCTTATTTGAGATTAATAGGAGCTATATGGTGCTACAGTTTGAAAAATGATTTTTTCTGTGGGAATTGGGAAATACCTTGACTAATATATCTTGGTCTGATATACCTTGACTGATATACGTTCATGACATTTACATCAGATGCATTTTACAAGCGTCTTACATCTTGTGCAGCCACATGATGATTCAGTTTTATATTTGAAGCACTGTGCTTGAAGGAAACAATATCTGCCAAGATGTTGTGTTACTTGCTGAATTAGAATCCATTAATTAGAGAATGTAGATCTCTGGATGCTAATTTTATTGCCTGAATCCTCTCAAATGTGCATGAGATCTGTATTAATTTGAGTTCTTATTCATCTTCGGTTGGCTCTCTAGTATTCACATCAATTTCATATGTTCGTTGCAGGGCGGTCTTACTGCTACTGATGTTTTCGCTGTTGAGTGGATACAAACTGGTTTCATTCACTTTGGGATGACTGTTTCATACTTTGGTTTTGTAAGTGACGGTAATATTCTACTCTTGGTATTAATACCACACCTACTTTATGTAATTTCTTGTTTTTTTGTTTATGGGAAAATTTAGCATCATAGATGAAAGTACTTTTTAGTGTATATCCTTTTTTTGCTTTGAGTCATTGATATACTTTGTTGATGCTCTAGTAGTTTTATATTTTCGAATTGCATGCTTTGTAGTATTTCATTTTGTTTGATTTCAATCTCTGAATGGATCTTCTGAAGTTTTCCAGTTCTCTAGACTGGTATATTATTTGATATTGTCTTGTAATTCCATCTTCAAACTTGACTTGATTGAACTAGCATATTTACACCAGTTTTGGGAATGTTTTAGGTGAAGAAATTTCGGTCAGAAAAGCCAGGAACTGCCCTCTTCACCGAAGATGTTGTAGTGTGGCTTAGTTTGTTTATTTATTATTGCAGGAAGGTGAAACCTTGCCTTCTCCGAAGAGCACGGCAGCTGTTAGTGGTCAGCTTTCAATTGATAAAACTACTGTTAAACAGGAAACACAAGTTCAACAGAAACCTTTGAAAGTGGAACCTTGTGATTGTGGAAGCTGTGATGAGAGTGCCTTTGTGTCTGGTATTTGTTTTCAAGGGCAGAAGCAAAATTGTAGCTTGGAGGAATTACAGCATAGTGGGAACAATGTGAGTTTAGAACCAAATTCAATGATTACTAGTTCAGCTTGCTCGGAGAAGGCTGGCTGGCCTGAGGCAGTGGTTGGCGCATCAAAATATTGGAAGGCAGCTCCGAAGTTGAATGATGGGGAGGGCGATATGAGCCATCACCTCCGGCAGGACATGCTGCTGTAGCTAGTTTTGGTGCCTCAGCAACTGCGAAGATCAGTGTGGATGCGTCACTGGCTGGAGCAATAATAGGGAAAGGTGGTGTGAACTCGAAGCAGATATGTCGTGTAACAGGTGCTAAGCTTTCAGTTAGAGAGCACGAATCAGATCCTAACCTGAAGAACATTGAGCTCGAAGGCACCTTTGATCAGATCAAGCAAGCAAGCGGAATGGTTCGGGAGCTAATTGTGAATATTGGTGCAGCCGCTGGGAATGCAAAGAGTCATGCGGCTCCAGCCCCAGTGCATTCAGCAAATAACTTCAAGACAAAGATGTGCGAGAAGTTTGCCAAGGCCCACTACAACACAAGTACATATTAATAGCATTTAACCATAGTGTAAATCTTGTAAAATTTCGCTGGAACTTGTAAAATCTTGTACAATTTCTCTTGAACTTGTAAAATCTTGTACAATTTCTCTTGAACTTGTTCAAATTGTTTAGCTTCTATGGTTAAAGAAATTAGTGTTATAATAGCGTTTATGAAGTTTCAAATTGATAGCAAATGAAATTTAAAAAAAAAAAAAAAAAAAAAAAAAAAAATTTGCTGTGTATACCTACCATAGCGGTTTTAAAACGCTATAGTAGAGTATTCAATAGCGGTTTTTAGTCTTCGATAGCGGTTTTTAACTGCTATGTATAGTTTACTATAGCGGTTTTCAAACGCTATAGTAGAGTATTCCATAGCTGTTTTACAGTCTTCGATAGCGTTTTTAAACCGCTATGTATAGTCTACGATAGCGTTTTTTAACCGCTATAAATAGTCTACCTACCATAGCGGTTTAAAAACGCTATGATAGCCCGTGTTTCTTTTATAGCTTGGGCTGTCATAGCGGTTACTAAACCGCTATAGTAGGATACCATAGCGGTTTTGAAACGCTATTGATGAGACTTTTTCTTGTAGTGATGTGCAATATAATTTTCTGACGGATGTTATCGAAGATTGTGAGGTTCACTTGGAAAAGGTGAGTACTCAAGACAATCTAGCTGATATGTTGACTAAAGTGGCTCCAAGGATCAAGTTTGAGCATTGTCTCAACTTGATCAGGTTCTTTCAATGTTGACGCTGATATTCACGTAGTTATTACATAATATATCCTTTAATTTATATATGTTAGTGTTTCGATTATTGTATTTTATTCTAATTATTTCATTTTCATGTTTTTGTAGGAATTTGAGCGTAAACGATGAAATCGCGTTAAGGCGACAATTTGAAGAATGATCAATTGGTTGGTTCAAATGGCGGTACAGAGTAACGGGTGACAAGTCGAGTATCACATTCCTATACCTAACCGAAACAAACATAGGTCCACTTAATTTAACCTAAGCCCAAGCCCAAAAGTTGACCTAGAAACCCAAACCCAAACTAAAAAGGAAATAGGAGAACCCCATTTAGGCTTCCTTTCTCCCTTCTCTTCCGAAATTTCTTTTCCTAGATTTGCTTCCTCCTTCTTTCTTTTTTCAGCCACCACGCCACATCCACCCTACCGGCGATCCTCACTTGATAGGAAGATTGGCAGAGCGATCACCTCGCCATCCCCGTCCCTGTCGCAAACCACCTTCACAAACATACCATCATCACGATTTCATCCCTTTTTTTCCCTCACAACACCATCGTCCACACACCGGTACACATACCAACCATCGTCCTGTCCCTCCACCACCTTCAACATCTTTGTTCTTTGTTCAATCTATCCCTCTGTTCTTTCATCTCCTTTCTCTCTTCACTGCTTCTTCCTCTGTTTCTCATGCACACAGATACCACCATCAGAGCTAGGGATGGGCACGGGACTGGATGGGACGAGATAGACCCATCCCTATCCCATCCCATTCATACGGGATCCGGACTGGACGGGATGGGAAAAACCTCATCCCGTCCTCGTCCCATCCCAAACGGGTTCGGGACGGGATCAACGTGCTCTCATTTTTTGACAAATTACTGCTTACCCGAGACCCAATTTGCTTAGTTGAAAAGAGGCAAAGGCAATTCGTAGAGCTACACATAAATGATAGCCTTAGATTGAGTATGCAACATCATAATAAACTACCATAAATGATAGTTGAAATTCACCATGTAATTATGATTTCTGCAGAGTTTTGAATGACTAAGAGGTGGACAGTATAATGGCAATGGTGGACCTGCTCTACTGTTTCGAATAATGAACAAAAGAATGAGTAGATTTGGGGTGCTAAAAGAATGTTTCATTATTGCTTAAAAAAACAATCATTAAATTCATTGTCTTGACACGAAATAAAACTCTCCAATGTAGTTAGCAATCCCATTTTGAGTTTTAAAGAGTTTGCAATTAAATAATTCAATTAGAATTCTAGAAATAAACCAATATCAAGTAGTTGCAGATATAGACTAATATCAATTACACTGATTTCAACAAAATTCATTTTTCTTCAGTTACACTAATATTGCAATCCTAAAATAAATAAATAAATAAAATTATTAATAATAAATATTGAAAAATTAGATCGGGACGGGACGGGATTGGCGGGATTGAAAATCTTCATCCCATCCCATCCCATTTTAGATCGGGATCGGGATGAAATTATTAAATCCTATTAAAACCCGAAAAAATCGGGACGGGAACGGGATCGTGGGATGGGATGCCCACCCCTAATCAAAGCCAACATCACCGCCCCTGCTCCCTCCTCCAACCTCACACCACCATTTTTCTATCTCGCAACAACCCAGCATCCTTGCTTCCCTTCCCTGACGCAGAACACGACCACCTTACCATCCGGCCACCAACAGAACCCTGCACATCACTGTCTCCACCATCACAAGAACTCATTTTTCATCTCTCTTTGTTCCCTCCCTCCCGTTGCAATCTCTTTCTCTTCTCCTCCCGTTGCAATCTCTCTCTCTTCTCGCACAAAGCAACAACGGGACATGGGATCAAATAACACACCACCACCGAGACAGGAGCAGCAAACAGGGAGTATCGCCCCTGTTTCTCTTCCTTTTTTCTGTTCTTCTTTGCGTTTCTCTCTCACCTATCTCTTTCCCTTTCTTTTGTAGGTGATCTTCACCGGAGAAGAAGAAGCTCGTGAGAAGCAGGGAGGAAGCAACGCAAGGTGCGACTCACTGAAGATGAAGGTGCAGGAGGTTTGGCGGGAAACAACATAATTTTGATTCTGTGGCTATTTGCACCCCAAGTTTCTGTTTGAGCCACCACAATCCACCAACAACTCCTTGTGATGCGTGTTCATGCAGGAATTGATAGATTTCTCCTATACCAGTGTTGTTACGTCAACCACCATGATCTTCTAGACCCTGTGCCGAGGCGAAGATGAAACCACAGGGTTTCCTAGAGTTTGTCATATCTAAATTTATTGTTTTCTATATGTTTTAATGTTAAACACAGTTGATTTCTGAACTTCAATAATTTGCTTTCACCGATTATATTCGGAATAATTATCTTAACTAATCGGTAGTTAGAAGTTCCCTTTGTTGATATTCGAAACTTGCTTTAATCAATTAATTTGAATCTGTGATTGTGTGTGCCGTAAAAAGACGTTCAATGCTAGGGGTTCAGAATTAGTTAGAATAAACCAGTGATTGTGTGTGTCGTAGAAAGACATGCAGTGCTAGGGGTTTGTGCCTTGGTTGAAATCAATTGTAAATGTAGATTAATTTTTAGATTAGTCGTGTTGATTCTTGAAAACAATAATTTAGATTACACGAATCTCGAAAAATCCGTGGTGGATTCGATGTCTCGGTCCACTCTCTTTTCATTTTACCAGTTAATTTTAGTTGTTCAATTTAGTTATCTTAATTTAGTAATTTCCATCTGCTGTCCCAACTTTAAATTAGTTTAAATAAGTCTTAGAATTCGATTGTCTCATCAATCCTCATGGAATCGATCAGTATTTGACACTGACTACTTGTTAGACAGCCGTGCACTTTTGGTAAAACAAATAGGGTTTATTAACTTATTAATTTAGGTTAAAAAATCTCCATCAAGTTTTTGGCATCGTTGCCGGGGATTGTAACGGTACAATCAAAATCTAGGGTTGTTTTTGCTAGTTTATAAAGTAGGTTTAATTTTGTTTTTAGGAACAGTGTTACGAGTCACTTTCTTATTTGTTTTATTTACTTGCGTTTGAAATATTTTTGCATTTATTTTTCAGGCGGTCACACACATAGGAACTCAAGTGGGAACAAAATGAAATATTGTGATTCGTGAGAAAACTCTCAGAAATCGACTTCTATTCGGTGTTGCAAGTAACCTTAAAGAGGTTCACGTTGGAGGTAACTTCTACCCACCGCATCTGCCCGCGGTTTCTATCTAATCACTTGTGTTTAACTTGTTCTATGTAGTATTGCATGCAAATTTGAATAGTGGCAGGATTAAGTTGAAACTTTCATACTCTCTCCCGCGGATAGGTTAATCATCATATATTTTTGGGTTAGGAACCTAGGCCTTTACTATTTAAATTTTGTATCAAGATAATTATCTAGAACATGTGTGACGCTCATAGGGACCCTCTTTGGACGTTTGATAGCTTGAAGTAGTCGAGTGAAGGAACATGTTCCATTTGGGAACAGTTCTTGAACTGACATTTCACTTTGAGCTAGAGAGTGGAAAAAGTGTAGGAGCAACTCTGTAGTGGTTGATTGATAGGAAATTATTGTGCCTCTCCCACGGTTAGGTAAATTGAATTGAATTTCAGCCTTCATTAGTTAAAAAAATCTCCAGGGTCGTCTGCCAATCATTTTGTTTGTGCATCATTTAGGGTTCAAAATTTGTTTTTTAGAGTTAGGTCATCTTCATATAGCGGTTAGGCTTGCGTAAAAAAAATTAAATTAAAAAAAAATTGAAGCCTTTTTAGGAGTGTTCACTTTGAACCTATGATATCCTCGTCTGACAAGATTTCGAGGAGTTATTTAAAGTCCCCATTACCTATTTAGGTTCATCATCCTTGTCCACTGAGATGGCTAAGGGGAAGGCCTTTAAGGATTACTTCGCCCATCTTCCTAGTAGTGTTCTGTCTTGCATTGTCTTACCTGAGACAAGTGCAAATAGTTTTGAACTCAAACCATCTATTATTCATTTCTTGCCCTCTTTTTATGTTTTTGAGAAAGAAGTCCCTTATCTTCATGTCAAAGAATTTCTTCACATCTATGCTACCCTGAAGTACCAAAACTTTTCTGATGATTCGGCTTTTCTTAGGTTATTTCCTTTTTCTCTGAAAGATAAGGCAAAATCGTGGTTAAACTCATTAGAGGCGGGATCCATCACAACGTGGGATGTGTTGTCAAGAAAGTTTTTGACTAAGTATTTCCCCATTCATAAAACGAATGCCTTCCGACGAAATTTATCTAATTTTCAACAAAAAAGGGCAAACATTTCTATGAATGTTGGGAAAGGTTCAATGAGCTCATTGTTAGGTGTCCTCATCACGGATTCGAGAAGTGGTGGCTAGTTCAATACTTCCAAGACGGTTTAACCTCTCAAAACTTTCGTATGATTGATGCCACTAGTGGTGGGTCATTAATGAAGATGAGTGTCAATGAGATATAAGAATTCTTTGAAACGTTTTTCAAAAATTCTTTGCAATGGGATTATTCGATAAAGGAGTTTGATAGGCATAAGGGCGATATATATGAAGTTAGAGATACATATGTTCACCCCTCTTCTGCCTTGAAGTTAGAGACAGTTGTAATGACCATGGCTCAAAAGATAGATGCAATTTTGAATTTGACTCAATCTGCACTTCCCGCAAACGCTTTATCTGAAGTATGTGCTGCATGTTCGAGTCCTGGTCATTCAATAGCTAGTTGTGACTTGCAAAACGATTATCCTGCATACTATGCTGAGCAAGTCAACTCTTATAATGCGATGCGGCGACCTGGCAATAATCTGCAACCTAATCAATTCAGGGTTCGCCAAACATCCAAATCTTCCCTGGGCCCATGGCCCACACCAAGGGGACCTGTTGTTGTCCCCCAGGATCCTCAAGCCTCTAGCTCTGTTAGGCCCCACCTTAACCAAGTTCCTCCATCCAACACATCAAGTTTAGAGGAAATGGTTAATCGATTTTTGCAGCGCTCAGAAAGTATAATTGAACGAAATTCTAAGGACATATTTGAGTTGAAAGCCACGACTCAACACCAATCTCAAGCCCTCAATGGACTTGAGATAGCTGTGAGTAAGATTACTCAGTCTTCTTCAGAGAGAGAGCCAAGGAGATTTCCTAGTCAACCTGTTTCGAACCCGAAGGGTCAATTCGCACTTGGTAGTGCATCTTAATCACACCATGAAAATGTCCAATCTATTACTACCCTTAGAAGTGGAAAATAGGTTGACAATCAAGTACAAGTGTCGTTGCATCTCCGTATAAGTCAAAGCAGGTTGCATCTCCATCTAACAAGAAGGTTGATAAAGCCTCACTTTCTAAAGATGTGCCTCTTGACTCTGACCCTACTTAGGCATCTTATTTGCCCAGGGCACTTTTTCCATCACGGTTAGCTCCGACAAAGAAATGAACAAATGCTAATGATGTAATGGAAATTTTTAAACAAGTTCACATTAATATTCCATTGCTCGGTATTATTAAGCAAGTTCCTATCTATGCTAAAATTTTGAAGGATCTTTGCACACAAAAGCGAAAGCTACATGTGCAAAAGAGAGCCTTCCTCACTGAACAAGTCAGCTCAATTATTCAACACAGAACCCCGCCTAAGTATAGAGATCCTGGGTGCCCGACTATTTCTTGTGTTATCGGTGATCATATGATTGACAAGGCATTGTTGGATTTGGGGGCGAGTGTTAATTTGTTGTCATACTCTATTTATGAGCAATTAGGTCTTGGCGGACTAAAATTGACTAAAGTAACACTGCAATTGGCAGATAGGTCAATCAGAATTCTCAGCGGTGTTATAGATGATGTGATAATTAAGGTTGAAAAATTATATTTTTCAGTGGACTTCATAGTTCTTGATACACAACATGTTTACAACCCCTCCAGTCACATTCCAGTTATTTTGGGTTATCCATTTTTTTGCCACATCTAATGCTATTATTAACTGTAGGAATGGAATCATGAAATTATCATTTGGCAACATGACCGTCGAGCTCAATGTTTTTAATGTAAGCCAACAACTTTCTGAGTCCGAGGATGTTTGTGAAGTTAACGTGATTGAGAATTCGGTGGAGAATTCCTTATTGCAGTCTGCATCAGATGATCCCTTAGCAGCATGTTTGACTCGCTTTGGTTTAGACTTCGATATTGATGATTCCATTAGGGAAGTGAATGCTTTGCTCGATTCAACCCCTATTATGGATTCGGGTTACACATGGAAGCCTAAAATGGAACTCGTTCCACTCAATAAGTCAAAACTGAACCCTTATGCTGATACTATTGGCCTTTCTGACCCATTCCCTTTTTCGCTTTTTCATGATGACCCATTTGACATATGTCCTCTTAGTGACTCCTACATGAAGTCTGATTTTCAATATTCTTTGGAGAGAATACATCCCATAGATAATATTGATTTCAGGTTTGGGGGTGTTGTTGAGTTGTCTAGCTCATTATCTGTGTGCAATTCATTTTGTTATGATGAGCCTGTACCACCTGATATATATAGACATACCACTTTCCATCCCTTTAATAACGACTGACGCTACCTATGTGGATCCCTTGTTTTTAAGGGATGATTTTAGTTTTGACCATCCTATTGTGCAACACATTTAATCTTCTGATTTGACACCAAACATAGGATGTACCTTTTTAGGAGTACGAAAGAGTCATTTGCTTGATATCCATGTTGGTGACAACTTTCTGCTCCAGATCCCTATGACTTCGTTACGACCGCGGGTTCATTTGCATTTTTTCTTTGATTTTGCATGGCGTCTTCGTCTTTTTAGGGATGTGTTAGCTTTTGTTGTGCTGCATGAGGGTGCTACTATATGTTGGACGGATCCACAACTTTTTCGGTTGTTGCTATATGATCCAGTCTACATTGTGGACTAAGTGTTTTAGGTTTGGGGGAGTGTTTGCTATGTTCTTCCTTGTCATTTCATGGTACACCATTTATGAGGAAGAATATATGTCGGGCTGACGACGTTAAACCAAGCGCTCTTAGAAGGCACCCTAGCTTCAGTTGTGTCATTATGGTTAGTCTGGATTGATTTTCGAGTTCTTTCTAGTTGCATTTCACTCATACGCGTTAGCTCCGTAACAATTTTGACTTACAACTGATACATGTAACTTTTTTCATATGTATATATATTTTTTTGTCTTGTATTGTTTTTATCAATATATCATGATGAGTCCACAATTCTTATCTTTTTTAGCAGTCATTGGTGAACGATTTTGTCGAAATTGGTAACAACTTTTCCGTGGTAATATCACTCTAACTCTCATATTTTTTTTCCTGCATTTGTCATGATCATCATTTAATACATTGAGGACAATGTTTAGTTTAGGTTTTGGGGTGAGGTTTATGAGTTTTTCTGCATTCTTTGAAAATTTTGAACTGAAATTTATTTCACAATTGACTATTGTATTCTACTCAATCTCCATTGAATACATAGTTAATTATGATTGTATGAAAAATTTTCGATTTGAAAATGCATTCAAAATCTAAGTTCATTTCCAATAAAGAGGATGTGCTTTCAAGTATGCCTTTAAATTTGAGTAATGCATGCTTTCACTTGTCACTTTTATATTATCAATAGGAAAACATATGGTTTGATATTATCTTTAAGTTAAATATATTTCATGACATTTTTCGACTCGACCACTCTTGCATTATAAGCCGAGTTAGCATAATTTGAAGTTAATCAGTAAGATATTAATTACAAAACCTTAGAATAATAGTGGAGACTTAACCCTTGTGAGTTTCGAGACATTCTATTTTCTTGAGGGCCATTAAATAAACTCTGACATTTCTTGAGTCCGCATTATTTCGTTGTGATCTCATTATTCTTGTTTCTTTTATTGATTGCTTTGAGAATAATGTTAAAATTGAATTATTACACTAGAATTTTTTGGTTTATTTAGTTGAAATGTCATAATACCGAATAGAGCTTAGGAAATGATATAGGCATTTTTTTTTGAACCGTTCTTTAGCCTTTTTAGCATACCTAATAATAAATATCCGTTGGCAGCCCTTTGAGCATTTGAATAGACTTTTTCTTTGCTAACCCCATCTTCATTACCTACTCCAGTTAGGGAGTAATATCTCATACTATTTTTATCCTTACCCAATGTCTCTGAGAATGTGTATGGTTGATATATGTTTGAAATGGACAAATAAAAAGAGAAGGGGAAAACATGTCGTTGATTTTATAAAAGGAAAAAAAAAAGATTGATGTTTCAAAGAAAAAGAAAAAAAATATGAAGAAGAATTTCAAATGAAGAAAAATTAATGGTGTACAACATTGGTTTACTGTTCAGAGCTCCCACTTGTTTATCAAAGGGTGTATACAGTCTCAGAGAATTTTTGCATATCTTTTTTCATTCTTGTTAGCCAAAATTTTAGCCTCATTACAACCTAATAAAGACGTAATTGATCTTAAGTAAAGGTCTGGTTCATAGATGTGGAGATTAAATAGACAGGAACTATGGATTTTGATTCAACATTATCAAAGTAATTGATATTCCTGTCCATGAGATCATATTCATTTCATTATTTTAAAAGTTTGTTTTTCATGATTATTATATGTGAGATGTTTGAGTTTCCATAATTTATTCTCTTTCTCGCATATAAACTGAGTGATAACTAACCAATCTCTAAGTGATTCATGTATGAGTTCAAGAGAGATTTGTAGTCGTATTATCCAAAGGTTATCTAGTCGTATCTTTACTAAGAAAAAAGAAAGATATGTTGATAAGGCTATGCACACACACACTTCGAGTTGAGAATAATTGATGAAATTTATTTAACCTTTGGGTACTATTAAATCATTGTTAGACTCTCTGATATATTATTCTGAGAATGTTAGTTGTTTTCTAGAAATTTTGGCAATTAGATTATTACTCTGAGGATAATAGATAGAGTGATCAAGTTACAATGTTTTGGAAATTTATTGAGTCATAATGTTTGTGGGTAACATTTCTGGAAACCCTCACGAGACTATAACTCGTCCACTAGAGTTAATTTAGGGGTTTAAAGCTTTGTTGCACGTTTAAGGTAAGTGCAACCGATGATTCCTGTGAAAGTGAGTTAGAATTTTATTTTTATTGTTTTGCTCGATGACTAGCAAAATATAGGTTTGGGGGTATTTGATATTCACGTAATTATTACATAATATATCCTTTAATTTATATATGTTAGTGTTTCGATTATTATATTTTATTCTAATTATTTCATTTTCATGTTTTTGCAGGAATTTCAGCGTAAACGATGAAATCGCATTAAAGCAGCAATTTGAAGAATGATCAATTGGTTGGTTCAAATGGCGATACAGAGTAACGGGTGACAAGTTGAATATCACATACCTAAACCTAACCGAAACAAACCTAGGTCCACCTAATTTAACCTAAGCCCGAGCCAAAAAATTGACATAGAAACCCAAACCTAAACTAATAAGAAAATAGGAGAACCCTATTTAGGTTTCCTTTTTCCCTTCTCTTCCGAGAATCTTTTTTCCTAGATTTGCTTCCACATTCTCTCTTTTTCCAGCCACCACGCCAATCCACCCTGCCGGCGATCCTCGCTCGATAGGAGGATCGGTAGCGCGATCACCTCGCCATCGCCGCCATCTCACTCCCCGTCCCTGTCGCAAACCACCTTCACAAACATACCATCATCACGACTTCATCCCCTGTTTTTCCCTCACAACACCATCATCCACACACCGGTACACATACCAACCACTGTCCTGTCCCTCCACCACCTTCAGCACATTCATTCTCTGTTCAATCTATCCTTCTGTTCCTTCATCCCCTTTCTCTCTTTACCGCTTCTTCCTCTGTTTCTCACGCACACAGATACCACCATCAGAGCCAACATCATCGCCCCTGCTCCCTTTTCCAACCTCACACCACCATTTTTCTGTCTAGCGACAACCCAACCGTCCTTGCTTTCCTTCCCTGACGCAAAACACGACCACCTTACCATTCTGCCACCAATAGAACCCTACACATCATTGTCTCCACCATCACCAAAACTCCTTCCTCATCTCTCTTTGTTCCCTCCCTCCCTCCCGTTGCAATCTATATCTTCTCTTCTTGCACAGATTAGTAACAGGACAAGGGATCAAATCGCACACCACCACCAAGACAGGAGCAGCAAACAGGGAGCATCGCCTCTGTTTCTGTTCTCCTTTGTGTTTCTCTCTCACCTATCTTTTTCCCTCTCTTTTGCAGGTGATCTTCACCAAAGAAGAAGAAACTCGTGACGAGCAGGGAGGAAGCAACGCAAGGCGCGGTTCACTGAAGACAAAGGTGCAGGAGGTTTGGCGGGAAACAACAAAAATTTGATTCTATGGTTATTTGCACCCCAGGTTTCTATTTGAGCCACCACAGTCCACCAGCAGCTGTTTCTGGTGATGCGTGTTCGTGCAGCAATTGATGGATTCGACTTATACCAGGGTTGTTACGTCATCCACCATGTTCTTCTAGACCCCGCGCCGAGGCAAAGACGAAATCACAGGGTTTCCTAGAGTTTGTTGTATCTAAATTTATTGTTTTTTATATGCTTTAATGTTAAACACAGTTGATTTCTGAATTTCAATAATTTGCTTTCATCGATTATATCCGAAATAATTATCTAGACTAATTGGTAGTTAGAAGTTCCATTTGTTGATATTCGAAGCTTACTTTAATCAATTAATTTGAATCTGTGATTGTGTGTGCCGTAAGAAGACATACAATGCTATGGATTCATAATTAGTTAAAATAAACATGTGATTGTATGTGCCATAGAAAGACATGCGATGCTAGGGGTTTATGCCTTCGCTGAAATCAATTGTAAATGTAGATTGATCTTTATATTAGTCGTGTTGATTATTGAAAACAATAATTTAGATTACACGAATCTCGAATAACCTGTGGTAGATTTGTTTTCTCGGTCCACTCTCTTATCTTTTTACCAGTTAATTTTAGATGTTCAATTTAGTTCTCTTAATTTAGTAATTTCCATCTGCTATAACCTCCAACTTTAAATTAGTTTAAATAATTCTTAGAATTCGACTGTCTCATTAATTCTCGTGGGATTAACCCGTATTTGCCACTGTCTACTAGTTAGACAGTCGTGCACTTGCGGTATTACAAGTAGGGTTTATTAACTTATTTATTTAGGTTAATAAAATTTCCATCAGATGCCCCAATGGGGCAGGGCTCTTAGGGGCACGACGACGATTCTCGTGATCGAGAAATGGGTCTTGGAGGTTTTTCATGCCAATGCGAAAATGTTTATGTGGTTGTTTGTGATGCTTGTGTGGTGGCCTGAAAATGTTAGCCAAGGTGGAGATTGTGAGATAGAGAATGACTCAAAGTCCTTTATAAATAAGGACTCAAAGTCCTCCTTTGATTGACTCCCAAATTTCAGGGACACGTGGCTCCCAAATTGTCATGGACTATGAGTCCCAATTGTGTGGGACTCAAAGTCATACAAGGACTAGAAGTAAACAATTCTCTATCTTTATATAGTCATTCAACAGTGTGAATAAATAACACAATGTGATAGCATCAGCACATACAAACAACAACAACAACACAGTATAAAGGCAACATCAATACAACGTGAAATGGGTTGTGAGTTCGGCGTGATTGTGTGTGCGTGCAGCGTGAAACAGTAGCCAAGTAGAAGGATTGAAATCGGATGATTTCGGATGTTCTTCGTTTGCGAGTTTCGTCAAATCTTCGGGGTTCCTTTTGGGTTCTACTTCCATCGTAGGGAGGAAGATTGAGAAGAAACTTTTGTTACTTGGTAGTATTATTTGGTTGAGATTGGGTAATCTCAATGATCGTTGTTTGACAACGTTGTAATCTTCAAGTAAGTGTTTCCATATCAATAAGATAGTTACAGAGTTGTCGTTTGTGGAGTAGGCAAAGCCGAACAACGTAAATCCTGGTGTGATCTTTATTTTTCTGCATATTATGCATTGCTTGTTGTTTGATTATTACTTGCATAACATTTTCAGCCAATCACTTTCACCAATTAGGTCTTGGCCTTGTGTTTGGAATTATTTGCATCAGTTGGTGTTTTGGAATAATTGTTCTAGCAGGTATTTCGCTTACAATCCTATATCTAGGCAATGACATCATTTCGCTTATTAACATACAAACTGATTGTCATTTTCTTATAACCCACATAATTCACTTCACACCAACATTTTCCAAATTAAAAAGATTCCATGAAGTTACCGGTTTATAATATACTAGTGCTGGTGTGCCTACATTATGAGAACTTTGTAATAGGTCAGTACTAAATAGGCTCGTAGTGGATTATCGTAGCATTATATCAAGACTAATAATAAAGTCAATGATGTTTTCAACCATGCCTTATGTTGCATTATGGAATTTAATTGTTGGAAACATTGACAATTTGTGATAGTGCTAGGCAATGCAAGTAGTGGAAAATGTAGTTCAATGGAGTTTTCTTTCTTTCAGTACCTGGGCTTTAAAGTTGTTTAATTTTGCTGAGTTCAAACTTCAAAGGTCTCCTCAGAGACAAGGGTTCTGATGTTAAAAATTCACGCAATATTTTAAGTTGGTTGAAACATTACTCAAAATATCAATAAAAAATTCTAGACAGCCAGGGCTACCAACTACTTTTTGGCCAGGGCTGGATTCTTTTACACTTTTACCCATTCTATAAATGATATTTATGGTTGCGTTTTAAAGAAAATGAGTAAAAAAGTATGAAAAAGCCCAACCTTGATAAATAAATGGCTGGTAGCCCTGACTGCCTAGACTTATTGAAATATCAATATATGTTGTTAGTTGAAATTAGAGCCTAAAATTTAATTAACTTTGCTTTGGATGGCTTTTAAGGCAATTGTTGACCTTCTTGCACGGATGTTCGAGGCTTGCATTCATGAATAGGCTCAAGTCACCAAGCATAATGATGTTTTACACTTGTTAATTGATGCAGAAGTTGAAAATTTCATATTTGATGGAGAAGTTCCTGACCTACTACTATCAGGATTTCCTTCTTCTCATATTGGTGATTCTAAATGGCGAGGAAACGAGCAAGGGAGGGGGGTTGTGACCCTCCATCCCCCTCGAGATGCACGCTCGTGTGAATCTCGAGGGGGAAACCCCCCTCCCTCGCCCGTTTCCTCGCCGAGAACGACTCATGTTTTACCACATTGTTTGTAGCCAAGACTTGAAATTAATACTTCTTTAATCAAGGCTGAACCCAACCCCAGATGGTGCTAGGGATGGCAGTGAGGTGAATTTTTACGGATATCCAAATTGTATCCGTTTATGGATATGGATATCCAAATTGTATCCGTTTATTATTCGGGGCGGTTATGGATTTGGCCATATCCGCCCTGCGGATATCCGTTTAACCGAAGAAAATTACATATATACCCCTGAACTATAAAAGGAACCTATACCCTAACCCGAATCTCTCATCTCACTCTCAACACACAACAACATTTCAATATTCCATCGCACAGAAAGCGGAGACAACCAGCGCAACAACGCTTCCACCAGCCAGCGCCACCCAACCCGGCCGCCTCCTTCTTCCCTCCCCTGCCCTCCCTCCTTCCAACAAAACCCTCGCTCACATTTCTCCTCTCCACCGTCTCTGAACCAAAACCCTAAACACACATACCGCTGATCGAGGAAACCAAAGCTTCCACCAGCCAGCGCCACCACACCCGGCCGCATCCCTCTCCCCTCCCAGCCGCCTCCCTCTTCCAATACCATCTTGATCCTGATCCGAAGTTGGAGAGATCTTTATTCTTCGATGAGAAGATCAACACCAGGGAGATCTGATGGAGCTTGGGGCTTTGCATTTTGAAGAACAGCCACCTCATCTGATCGAGAAACAGGGACTGAATCAACCACTATATGTCCGTTACCTTGGCCGTCAAAGGGTCTACACATACCGCTGATTGAGGAAACCAGAGCTTCCACCAGCGAGCGCCACCACACCCGGCCGCATCCCTCTCATCTCCCAGCCGCCTCCCTCTTCCAAGACCATCTTGATCCTGATCCGAAGTTGGAGAGATCTTTATTCTTCGATGAGAAGATCAACACCAGGGAGATTTGATGGAGCTTGGGGCTTTGCAGTTTGAAGAACAACCACCTCGTCTGATCAAGAAACAGGGACTGAATTCGTTGGAGATGATTGTTTTTTTTTGGATTTTTTGGTATGCTCTGTCAATTCGTTGGAGATGAGTGTTGTTGCAGATTAGATTTTGTTTTTCTTACGGATATTCAGTCGGGGTGAATATTCGTCAATCCGTCCGGATCGGAGATGGTATTTTTAAAATTGTACAAACGGATATTCGGGGCGAATTTGGGGATCCGTGATCTCTAGCGGGGCGGAGATGTATTTGTCCAAATCCGCCCCAATCTGCCCCATTGCCATCCCTAGATGGTGCTCTCGTATTTGAACTAGGAACTTGTTCCAAAAACAACGATATATCTTTAACTTAAGATCCAAATTTCTTCAAATTCATTGCTCTTTTTTTTTATGAAGGTGATCTTTTCCAGCATTGTTTGAGCTCATAATCTTGAAATCAAGAGCTTTGCTAGGGGTCGAGAGATGGGTGTAACCACCCATCCTCCTCGAGATGAGCGTATCGCCTTGGAGATGTGCACTGACGCTCATCTTGAGGAATCGCTCCCTTTCCCTCGACCCCTAGAATTTTCGTGAAATCAAAATCAAACCATCTTGTCACAGTTAAACTCTTCCAAGAACTATCAAATTTGCATTGGGGTGGTGATAGTGAAACTTATTTGCATTATGTGGTGGCACTGAGTGGAGTGAGCACACTTGTTCCCAACACACTCTGTTTCTCTCTTGAATCAAGCTATCGAAGAGGGAGGAGAGAAACCCAGAAATGGATTCAATAACCCAAACAGTCCACCATCGAAACCTCTTTCTCCCTCACCACAATTCATCATTTTCAAAACCCATTTCTTCATCTTCCCTCTCCTTCAAATCTCCCTCCAAAAAGACCCTCACAATCAAATCCCACTCAAAACCCCAAACCCTAAAACCATTTCTCAAATCCACCTCCATAGCCATCGCCACCGCTGCTCTCCTCTTATCCCGCTTCACCTACCCCTCAATCGCCACCCCAATCTCTCCACCTACCCTCCAACCAACCACCACCAAAGACACTCCCGAAGAAGACAAAGAGACCATTCTTGAAGACTACTTAGACTCCAACCCCAATGACCCCAGAGCTCTAAAAGCTCTATTGGAGGTCAAAATCAAGACCACCAAGTTCGAAGAAGCCTTTTCAATCATTGACCAATTAACCCAATTAGAACCGTCAGACAAACAATGGCCCTTGAGAAAAGCCTTGATCTTGAGCTACACCGGGGGTCTTGAACAGGCGAAAGCAATGTTCGAAGAGATACTCTTAGACAACCCCCTTTCGATCGAAGCTTACAAAGGGCTTGTAATGGTGGTTTCACAGTCAGGTGAGGGTGATTTGGAGGGTGTTTTGAAGAGAATTGAGAGTGCTATGGAGAAATGTAAGAGGAAAAAAGAAGATTTGAGGGAATTTAAGTTGTTGGTTGGTCAAGTTAGGTTTGTTCAGGGGAAATACGCAGAGGCGTTGAAGGTTTATGAGGAGCTTGTTAAAGAAGAGCCTAGAGACTTCAGGTCGTATCTTTACCAGGGGATTATATATACTTTGATGAGGAAAAAGGATGAGGCTGATAAATGTTTTGAAAAGTATAGACGGCTTGTTCCCAATGAGCACCCGTATGCTCGTAGGTATGGAGATGTTGTAACCAAGATGTTTTCGCAAATGCCAGGGAAACAAAAAATGGGTTCTACGAGTTGAAAGAAGTGCGGGATCTTCTACATTGTCTACAAACAGGCTTCGGAGAATGGTAAGCTCACAAAGCATGCTATCAATCAGTGATATCTTTTCTATATTTATCCTTTAGATAGTAGTTTCAACTTGTAGTAACTTGGATTGCAGGGTGGTGAAAACTAGAGAGATGTTAACTCAAATTTTGTCTCATCTTTATAAGTTAAATGTGGGATTTTTCTTTGTCACTAATATATAAGGAAAAAGAATTTATGACTTATGGTGTTTTCTTCTTTTAGTTTCTGCATCCAATAACATCGAGGACCTCACATGTGGTTTTATCCTTCTCGATGCACACTTACTTATATCTTAGGGCGTATTTGTTTGAGTTAGACATTTATCATCTAACTAGATGTAAATCTCTAACTAGAGGTATTAAGAGATAAATAAATCTTTGATCATATGCATTCACCTCTCCAAATACCTCATTTCAAACAATAACCGCCAACTTTTTGAATTTTCAAACAAAATGTCTAAACCAGATATGTAAACAAACAGCCCATTAGTCTAGTCACACAAAACTGCTACCCAAAACTTCAAGAGCTGAGATTATATGGGTTTACGCATAGGTTAGATTGTAAAAGATGGGATAAAACGATAAGATTGTAAAATATAGGATAAAACGATAAGAAGAATTCTAAATGTCGAGGGAAAGGGCGAGGAAATGGGCGAGGAAAGACACGTGGCGGGGTGGGGATCGTCCACCCCGCTCGAGATGCGCGCACCAAAAACGACGGCACGCATCTCGAGCGGGGTGGACGGTCCCCACCCCGCCACGTGTCTTTCCTCGCCCTTTCCCTCGACATTTAGAATTTCTCAAACGATAATTAAGTACTACTGAGAAGTCTGAAATGTTGTGGAAGTTCTTTACCTTCTATGCCTCATAAATGATATTGGTCTGAGTCTGAGTTTCACATCATAAACGAAATTGTACAAGAACTTCCAACATTAAATTGTATCTTCTTACACATACTAGCTGATGAACATCGGGAAAGCTTATAGTTTCACATCATAAACTAATCAATTTGTAGTATTAAAAAAAACTTAGTTTTTTTTTTCTTCCTGTTTTTTACTAGAATTTGACAATTATCAACTTATTGCTTAGAATCTAGATAGTATATCGACTTTGCATTGAAGATAGCCTTCTCATGTTTTTTTGCCTTATGCAATAAGAATAATGGTAGGGTATTGAGTTGGTAGTTCTATGTGGGAAATTAAATGAGTTTGTGACTTTTTTGAGGGAGCTAGAGATTTTGAATGTAGGGGATGCTAGTTAGTGGTTGGTTTTGAAAGAGGACGAGAAAGAGCTTTTCAATTCTCTCTTAGTTTTCGAGATTTGCCTTGGAGTTGGATCACCTACCAGCAAGGAAGCACAAACTCTTTGGAAAACTTGTATCTGTGTCCGACACATCCGACACCAACACTCGCTTGATATGCCTCAGACACGCGTTAGACACGTGGTCAACGTGTTGGCAGGTGTCAAACACATGGTAAATATGTCGGACACGCCTTCAATACACCCGAAACTTGCTCAGGACACTGTCAAGACTCGGTAATTGACTTCGTTTTATTTTTTATTTTTAGATGGGAGTAAATAATCACCTAATGTAATGGATGTTGGTCCATCTGAAGTGAATGACTCTTTTAATTGAGATTTAAGATAAATAGGGCAAAAAGTCACTAAAGCATAGAAATAGTCTATGTTTCTTTTTAATCTTTTCTTCTACTTCTCTCATTTACTTATTCTCTCTTCTACTTCTCCTTTGCACCTCTTCTTTTCTACGTGTTTTCTTTTTTCGTTTTTTTTTCTACTTGCAACAAAATGAAGACACTCTAAGAAGTCACTTTATTAGATTATTGTTAATGTTTATATGATTTATTAAAAAATAGTATGACGTATCCCCGAGTTCTAGTTTTTGGCAAATTTGTCGAGTAGCGCCTCATGTCCGTGTCTAACACGACGTGCGTGTTTGCATCCATGCATCCTTGCTTACCAGTTGATGCCTTGAATCACTTTCCCTCAAGGTTTCTTCACTATTATTTATTTTTATTTTTTTTATATGTGACTATGTGGAATCCACTTCTTTCTAAACTTGAGTTAGCTCAAAGGGGTATGGATGTTGAGGTGGAGTGTAGAGTAGTTTGTCTGAGCAAGGACTAGCAGGTACACAGTAATGTTTGTGGGTATAAGGTTTGGATGTACTATTATGGCTGTTTGGATTATACTAGGTATTGGCAAGTTCCTTAAAAGAGTTGTTGGGAGGGTAGTGGATTCCGATGCATTGTCTATAAAAGGCACGATGCTCGGTACAATGCTCTTGAAGCTTATTGCGTTTGTTTGCTTTATGTTTATGTTGGACAATGTTGAAGGAATGCAATAGTAGGATTTTTGATAGCAAGACTTCTACGTTGGAGGCAGTGATTGTAGTACTATTGCGGTCTTAGTGCTTTAGGACCAACATTCTTGTAATCATACCAATGATAATAAATAAACGTCAACTTGAAAAAAAATTGACTCTGGAAAATATTCATATTTTCTCGTCAAAGAAAAACTGATCTTGAACACTTGGTTAGTATTAATTGGGTCCAACCTTAATGGAAAGACCATGACTTGGGCTATTTGTAATCAAATAATTGATTCATATTTGGGTTGATGGAAATGAGTGAGTAAATACTGAAAGTTTGGCTTTTGCCAAATGAAACAAACAAGCAAGGAAACACAAATTTTTCGAAAACTTGTCGTATCCATATCCAACACGTATCCGACACACGACACTTGCTCGACACGCCTCCGACACGCGTTAGACACTTGGTCAACGTATCGGCAGGTGTCAGACACATGGTTAGTGTGGTCAACATGCGAGACACGCCTCCGATACACCTGAAACTTATCAGAACACAGTCAAGACTTGAAAATCAACTTTGTTTTATTTTTTACTTTTAGATGTTTGCAAATAAATACGTAATATAATGATTGTTAATCCATCAGAAGTGAATGACTATTTCAATTAAGATTTAAGATAAATAGGGCAAAAAGCCATTAAAATATCTTCTTATTTTTCTCGCATTTGCTTTTTCTCTCTACTTATTTACTATACTTTTTCTCTACTTTAATTTTTTGTAATAGTGTCATCTTCTTTAAGACACTCTAAGAAGGCACTTTATTAGATTATTATTTATATTTATATGACTTAAGTATGACGTGTCGACGTGTTTCTAAGTTCTAGTTTTTAGAAAATTGTCGAGTCAGCGTGTCGTGTCTGACACGACGCGCATGTCCGTGCATCCTTGCAAACAAGGCCAAAATCCCCTATTACAACAGTGAAAGAGTAACTATAAAGATCCTACTAACTACATTATAGAATTATGACATTTAAGATTCACCTTGTTATGGCTTTGCATTCCCACACCCTTTGTATGAAAATGTGATTGAAATTAGCCTCAGGAGGTTATCTTGTCAACTTTAAGTGGACTAGAATACAGAGCCACATCTTTGTATGTTTAGCGACAGGTTTTAGAGGGAAGAAGCCCGTGTAACCTTAGACCCCTCTCATACCTTCCTGATTTGTTCTTAACTTTATGATTTTGTGGATAAATTCTTAAGTCACTGAAAAGTGAAAAGTTGCTTTATCTTCAAACAAGACTATGATTACTGCGTGGGCCCTTGAATACCTACTATTGAAATAATTACGAAGTGTAAATCATTTATTAGTGTGAATCATGTTGTTTTGCATGTCATTTCACTTGAAGTTATGTCATTTTACTTGAAGTTGTGATATCATCATTGGTGAGTCTAGGTGGTATCGGGTTTTGCATTAAAAGGTAGGAGGAGAAAGTTGTGAAACATTATTCATTTTCCATTTTCGGATATTGGATTGAAGGTAATGGCAGGTTGTTTGCAGAGTTGCACACGACCTTGATGTTGGGCTCGAGGTGAAAATGGCGAAGCCCCCCAACACCACTGCATGCGAGATTGTCGTTCAACAAACATGTCACAAGCAACAATATTGTTCAGAACATAGACACCTACAGTGCTTGGATATGGGGGTTTTTTTTTTACCAATCGGACTTTACCACCCTCAAAAGGCCTCATTGCTAGTGAAAGACGTGTCCAATCCTTATTAATGGCACATGATGTGACTCTTTAATCCATGTGGGACTAACTCGCACACTTAAATCGAGTCACAGTCTCCAACAATCTCCACCTTGGAGGGACTTGAGCCTACCTGGGATAAGCTCCACTTCAACATGCTATTCTGCACTCTTCAAGCCCAATGCCGAACCATTGGTTGTGATACCAATTTGTTGCGCAAATTACAACTCTGACACTTACATTTGTTGTCTAAAAAGAATTGTTGTTTGTCGTGGATGTAAGCAATGTTGTCGAACCACATAGTTGTTTCCGGCTATTGTTTTCATTTGGTAACTTCACATTTCGGTATTAGCAACGCTTCCTCGCACAACAAATTGTAACAAATCATGCACACAAACAAATTGCAACAAATCACAGCTCTAATACCAATTGTTGTGCGCGAAAGCGTTTCAAATAGCTTCTTGAAGTTAGAGGGGATGATCTTCACTAAGGCCCCATGAGTCCTTTATATAGTCAAATCAAGATGGTGGGATTGGCGGGAAACTCCTCAATTCTAGTTCATAATGAGCCATTTACAAAAGTTGGCTCATGGGAGCAGCAAGCCCCATGAGTCCTTTATATAGTCAAATCAAGAGGGTGGGATTGGCGGCAAAATCCTCAATTCTAGTTCATAATGAGCCATTTACAAAAGTTGGCTCATGGGAGCAGCAGCTTGAGAAGATGGTCATAAATTAACAAAAGGCTGCCATCCATAGCCTAAAAGCCTTCTCCAACATTTTAAGTAGTTGCCTCCACCTCCCCAAGGGTTTTCCAACATTCTAGTAGTTGTCTCCTCCTCCTTAGGGCTTCTCCAACCTTCTTTGTTTAATTACTATGCATACATACACCAGACGACAATAAGCCTATCGAACTCATCCAAGTGCTCAAATAAACTAATATCAAGTCTCATATTTATTCGAAAAGGTTGCTTCGTGAGGAAGAGTTTGTTTTGTATACTCTTTCATGTAATAATCTTCCAATTTTTTTCATAACACGTATTTATACTCATTCGCTAAACATAATCGAATAGACCCGCATCCTTGTCGATTTAGCTTTTACATTCTTCTTCCGTCATGGTATCTGGCTTATTTCTCCAAACATCTTCCAGATTTTCCTTCGCTAACACATCCAGAACTTCGCATTACCACATGCCGAAGTATTCTTCCCACTGAATTCCTCGACATCAAACTTTTCAATTGTAGAGGTAACCATTTTTGACACTCGAACTTGACAAATCAGTCATGTTCTTAAAAACATTCATACAATGATCACCACATCACACACCTTCAAATGTACCTTCGGCTTTGATACCACTAAATTATTGAAAATAAAGCTCATTGGTGTACATATGCTTAATGATTAAGCCAAGAAGGTTGGAGAAGCCTTGATGACTTGATGAGGTGGAGGCAACTACTAGAATGTTAAGAAGGCACAAGGTTGTGGATGGTAGCCTTTGTTAACTTGTGACCACCTCCTCAAGTTGTTGCTCACCATGAGCCATCTTTTGTGGACTACTCATAATGAGCTAAAATTGATGAGTTTGCTGCCAATTCCACCGCCTCTATTTGCCTATATAAAGTAGGGGTAGGCACGGGACGGGATGGGACGAGATATATCCATCCCTATTCCATCCCGTTCATACGAGATCGGGACGAGATCAACGTGCTAATCTGGAGAATACATTTTGAACATATTATCAACTAGAAGTCTAGTGTCCCCATCATGACAATTGTATGATCAAATTGATAGTTAAGCAATTAGGTTCAATCTGAACGTCAAACCATGCTTACATTGATGGTCGAAATAGTTTCAAATTTGCATTTTATCACATTTTACAAAGAATAGTCTGGCCAAGTTGTTAATCCTGAAAGTTATAGTGACTTGACAGGGAATGTTGTTTTTGTAATAATAGGAAGCCGAGAAGAAAATGATATTAGTTGGATAAAATCCATTAGCCGAGTTTAAGCAAATAAGGAGGGATAGTTATCTAAGTAATACTCAAGTAATCAAGTGTATTTGCCCTATCTCATATGAACCTTTAATTTTAAGTTTTAACCATTGGTAACAAATCAAGATTTGATTTTTCACTTGAATGGAATGAGCAGAGCTGTCTTCTGATATGGTTTACTAAAAGCGCATGAAATGAAGTGTCTGATATGCGTTGAATGAATGCTAAGGCACAAAATATTAATGAATAATGTTAATCTAAATTTTATTTATTTTTAGATGGAATGACTGTGAAAAGGGGGAGCAAATTTGGTTACCTCATAACATGAAAACCGAGGGTAGGGAATCAGCAAAGCCACAACTGAAGCCAGAGCCCCAACCATGGCACTTGCCGCAACATGGATAGGGTGAATAATGGCCCCAGTGTGCACACCATGAACATAAGTAACAACATACACCATAACAATCTGTAACAACATACACCATGAAATAATTAAATAAAAATATTAATAATTAATATTAATAAATTAGTTCGGGACGGGACGGGATTGGCGGGATTGAAAATCTTCATCCCATCCCATCCCATCCCATTCTAGATCGGGACGGGACGGAATCGGGATGAAATTATTCAATCCCATTAAGACCCGAAAAAATCGGGTCGGGACGGGAACGGGATCGCGGGATGGGATGCCCACCCCTAATATAAAGGACCCATGGGGCCTTAGTGAAGATCATCCCTCAAACTTCAAGTCGGTATTTGAAATGCTTTCGCGTACAATAAATTGGTATTAGAGCTGTGATTTGCGCAACACTTGAGCGTTGATTCGCAACACTTGATAGTTGATTGAAGATATTTTGTTGACATAGAATGTTGGGTGGGTGGGTGTTGGTGTGGGTGCGTGTGTGTGTGGTGGGGGGTCACTCATAGGCTATCGTAGCCTCATTTTGTTCCTTAAGGAGGCTATCTGTTTTGCTATTATCCAGTTGAAAAAATCCAACCTGTCATCATCACAATGCTGCAGACAAATAAATAGGTTGTATCATCTTATATCCATGATAACAAATCTTTATTTTCTTTATTATACTCATGAAGTTGCTATTATGAGCATCGTAAGGAGGTAGATGGGCAATGGATGCATTCAACATCATGCATGTAAGCTTGGCTTTACTGATTTAGCATCCCTTTCTTTCCAATCTGAAGGCAAAAAATTCAAAGTATATTAGTTGGTTTAATAGAGTTATATATGATCATCTGTTGAAGTGCTTCTCTGTGTGAAGGCCTTTCTTTGAGAGCATTTAGAATGCTGGCCAGCCGATGTTTGAAATGGTATATCTGAAGTGGTTGGGATGAGGTCAGAGTTGGTCATTAAATGAAGAGTATGAGTTTCGTTCTTTTCTTATATTTATTGTTTTGGGTTTTGTTTTTATTCAATTTTGCTGTGCCGAACATTGCATCAGGCAAAAATTTCAAGAATTTCCTATTCCATGCCTAGTATTCACTAGCAGCTGCTCATAAATGAAAGAATGTTATGTGGCCTCTGTCATTATTTGGCATTTGTCTGATGTCCCTGAGTGTTTATTTGGGTTTCTTGGAGAAACTCGGTGATGTCTAAAATGTTGGTGACATAGGCAAACTGTTCTGGAAGCTCAAAGTCAGTGATGCTTTCAGCTCTGTCTTATACTGCATTTTGGAATTTCGGTGTGGAAACATTTGATAACTGGTGATCATCACACTTCGCGATGTGTGCAGTAGAAACTGCACTTCATTGAAGCTCACTTTCTTTTGCTACCTGGGTCTTGAGGTTGTTGCTTTTGCCAAATTCAGTGATCTAGACAGGAACAACCAAACAAGGTTCTGATGTTATTTCACGTAGTTTTTTCAGTTGGTTTGAAGCATTTCACGAGTTGTTTGACATAGAATATCATATTGTTGAACTTAATCTAAAATTCGATGGAGTTTGTTTTGGATGGCTCAAGGCAATTCTTGACTTTCTTGTTCAGACAAACTGAGTTTTTTCAGGCTTGATTTCATCAATATATATACATTCAGGTCAACCTCAGTGGGCACTATATATAAACTTGTGATTTCAACGAGGAGGCTCGAGTCACCAATAATCATGATGGTTGGTAATCATTAATTATGTAGAAGTTGAAAATTTTTAGGAAGATGGGAAGACGGGAAAAGTGCCCTATAATTTTGTTTTCCTGGTTTTTGAGAGTAAATTTTTGGGGACTTGACAATTGAGTGATTTTCGTCCATTTGAGATCCTAATTTTCCTAAAACCTTGACATATGATAAATTCCTCTATAAAGGCATTACTCAATTATTTGTTTGGAAAATTCTAAAGTGCACTGGTAGACGTACCTCGAGATAGGAGTTAACACCAAGCAAGGTAGCATCACTCTATTGGTTTTTAAGACTGTTGTTGAACGGTTGATCCCGACTTTATTTCAGCAATGAGTAAGTTCATGCAGTTAAAAATAACCAACCATTTTTTAACCAGAGTTGGGCTCTCTAGAATTGGGGTTAAGGAATTTATTGGCATTGTTTTAAGGTTTGGTTTGTGTGAAAGTTTCATGTGCTATGTGCAAAAAAAATCCCTCTCAAAATTGGATGTTGTTGATGATCTATGTGTTGGAATTGTTCGAACTATTGACATGTGATTCCATCTGTCAATTGTACTCCATCGGTTAATTCACAATCTACATGGATATAGTTTTTTTTTTTTTTTTTTTTTTTTTTAATCTCAGAAAAATTTTCAACTCTAATTTTAAAGGGGATGGATAAAGTGAAGGCACGAGTCACCATGGGTCCCTACAAGTTGGTAAAAGAAGGAAAGACGTGATATGAGTGTGGATTTACCCAACTCTTCATCATATAAAATGAAAATAGTATGCCTTTTTCATCACACTGATTTGATAATGTGATGTGTTGTCTTGTTACAAACAAACCTATCTTATAGGTTTGAATAAAGTCTATGCCTACATGTTTTGTTTTCATAAGGCACCATATCACATATTTGTAAATGTGGTGTGACCTAAGATTCTTCTTGACCATGTTTTGGCTCTTTGAATCCTTCTGGAATAATTCACAAGATGGATTTTCATATGGTTCCATGAGACAATATAATCGTATAAACATATATTTGTGACCCAACGGTTTATAAGTTTTCACGTTGATTATCATTGTTGTAATACTAATTGTGTCGAAATATATGACCAATGTGCACGTGTAACATTGAGCATCAATAATGGGAGGTACTGACTCAACTGAGACAGTTGTATGATGGCAATATATCAAAGGGGAGTAATTTTAGGGAGCTGAGGGAGGGTTCAACACCGTCCACCCTCTTTGAGATGCGAGGTGATGCGCATCTCGAAGAGAAAGGGCACCGTCGGTCCCTCCCCTCGCTCCGTAGAATGGGCCATCAAAAGGTCCCAATTTTGTCATTGATACAAAAGTCTCCCATCCTGAAATTTTGATTGAGAGGTGCTGGACAAAATGTGTAGCTAAGATGCTTCATTGTGGTGTCTCTTTCAACCTTGGTGCCTTCACCATTCCATTTCTACCACTTGACCCCCATGTCACATTAACACCAGTCCAGTTATGAGCAATATCCAAACATGATTTGTTTTTGGATTTCTTGCTTGTATGGTTTAATTTGGAAGAGATAAAAATGTACAAACAGGTGCTCGAGTAGATGTTGGTGTGTACAGTACAATGAGGCCAAGACAAATAGTTGTGGGGTTGTGCACTTGTCATTGACGCATGTGTTTGATGAGTGATTCTTGCTGGTCTGGGCTCAGTTGTTTTGGGTCATAAATACACTTTTGCTCTCCTTTTTAATCACCTTTTTTTTAGGGGTGAGTACGAGATGGGATGAGACGAGATATATCCATCCCGTTATACGGGATCGAAACGGGACGGAACAAGACAGGACGGGATTAGGGTGCTGCCTGTGACTGCTGCGAAGATTATCATCATATAAGAGCGTGAAAAATAACTTTATTATAATTAGATATAGATGTGGCATGCAAATATAAGGGTAGCCACTAAATCCCCTAACAATGTAGTCGAGTGGGCTGACTTTTAGAAAATGACATGATAAATGGAATCCACTAAGAGTATTGTGTTGCAGTGATGACATCCCAATTGATTTTACAATTTCATTACTGTGGGAAACAAAATTCATGGTTCCTTGACAAAATGACATTTCATATTTTGTTAAGGAAGAAATATAGTCCTATTGGTGATGCTCTAACATATTTATAATGGTTTACCATCAATACATATATCGTAATTAAAATCAATTATTTTTACAGCCCGAGGCATCTCAAATTCTAGGCTCCGCCCCTGAATGTTCCCTTCTGAATATGTATTATCCAGTTAATTGTTATTTTTCATCTTCACCTGGGTATTATCAATATTTGGAAGTTACATACTTGGAGCCAATTTTATTTGGAATCCAAGCAACAGTCTGTTATCTTTCTCTTGCTTAATGAATATTTATTTTTTGAAGTAATATTTCTATTACCACTGCAAACACCATGAGTTTCTGTCAGTCATCTGTAAGTTTATATGAATAAAAATAAATAAATAAATAAAATATTAATAATAAATATTAAAAAATCAGCTCGGGACGGGACGAGATTGGCGAGATTGAAAATCTTCATCCCATTCTAGATCGAGACGGGACGGGATTGGGATGAAATTATTCAATCTCATTAAGACTCGAAAAAATCGGGACGGAACGGAATGGGATCGGGATCGCGGGATGGGATGCCCATCCCTATCTTTTTCCAAAAAGTGGTTAAAGAAAGGGGGTAAAAATGTACATTTACCCCCACTCAGACAACAACCTCGTCCCTTTCCCAGACCAGCTAGAATTAGGGGTGTTTGATATTCCTGACTGAATCTTAGGCGACTGGACTGAGTGATCATAGGTAGTAAAATCCAAATATAAATGTATTAATTATTAAAAAAAATTTGAAAATCAGACTTACAAATGATAATTCAAGCGTCAATCTAGGAAGATACGGTACTTAAACATAAGACGAAAGGACACGGAAAATTTCTACAAATAGGACATGATAGGATTAGGATAAGATATTAGTTACTGTATTATCATATGTTATATACATGAGAATTTTATACTATGGATTCGATTATTAATTGAATCAGAACATTTAAAATCACAAGTTCTACATCGTATTATATGAACACATTCGTGTTCAACCTCCATTCCTGACTTATGAATATGCATTGCGTGGTCCACTAGGCTGGCATGGCAGTTCCTTGAGCAAAAATCAATTTAAGAGTGTCAGATGACAAAATTAACATTGTGTTCTACAAAGTTGCACCCATAGGAGTCACAAGACACAGGTGACCAAAATTTTAAATTTTAGATTCAATATGGACAAAATCGCAATACCAATGTCATGCATTGCATGCACTATGTATGGTCTTCACAGCAAAGAGCAAACAGAGATAGCAATGCCGTCTCATGACAGAAATCAAGGAAAAAAGTAATCCTTGATCGTCTCCACGTCCATACACTTTAATACTTTACATAGAGAAAAAAGGAAGATGTAATTATATGTAGGGCAATCGATCTTTAACATTTGCAACATATATATATATTCAAGTTTTCATTACATTAATAATGCTCATCATAGATTTTGCAGTATATTTGGAAGCATCTCAATTCTCAATAATTGATAGAATTTACACTAGTTGTAACAAAAAGTATTCATGAGAGTACAAAATTTTGATGGAATATATGGAAGTTCGGACTAACAAAAATGCATAAATAGGCAAACGCCCAGGACTAACAGAAAAGCATTCATAATGTCGACAAGGTGATGCGAGTAATGGTTGGTAGCTAGTTTCATCTGTAAGCGTGTTTATGGAAGAATTTTCATTTACAATTTCTTGTATAAGTAGTATAATTGGTTTTCGCTTTCAGTGTTTCCTTTCATAATTCACAACAAGTTACACTCTTGCTTTGATTATTGGCACTACAGATTCCTTCTCGAGGTTAAGGATTGGTTTCTTGTTTTAATCCTTTAATTTGTTTGGTTCACCATTGGATTCAAGTAATCAATATATTTTGTTGTAACCTTAAAATAGTAATCAAAATTAAAGGGTTAACTTGGAGAATTACCTATACACCCACCGCTATTAATTTGAAGGAGACCGAAACAACCTGACAACACTATTTATAAGTTAGCTTCATCGTCACTTTCTCCTTAAATCGATTTCCTAAATTTAGAATGCCATAACTTTCAATAAGGACGCAGTTCACATAGTCCCCTTATTGCGAGATGTCTAAAATCAACATTTTTTACATGTATCAAATTTGACTAAAAAGTGGACTATAAACCCTGACTGCCTAAAAATTTGGCAGTTAATCCATAACTCGCTTGTCTCTGTATATTGATTACCAGACATTTGAAGTATTTAAGAACTATTTGACAGACATTAGGGGGTATTTATCATTGATTTGTTCCTACACAACTCTTTCCATGATCACATTGAATTAAAGTAATCACTTTTGTTTGATTTGTTCTCACGTTCATTCAGTTGTTACATGTCTTGTTTTTTTTTTTTTTTTTTTTTTTTTTTTTTTATCTTACTATTATTTATCTTGATTTCTCATGTTTAGTAACAAGTTAGTATTTTAAATCCATAATCCAAGGAAAACCCTTTTACTAGCTTCATGTACATCAAAAGCAAACTTGCTTTAATTAACTTTTATTATTTATTTTTTCTCTTTTCATTTTATACTTTTCCCCACATAATTTCAGTCTAATTTTACATTGTAACTTGCCTTGGTAAGCAACAATTAGTGAAAACTACACTCTCGTCCATTTAACTAACCCATCTCTCGACCTAGCATTAACCTAAATTAGGGTGTCGACGTGCTTTACGCACGCGAATATTTGGTACTTTTATTTTATTACAACCTTTCAATAATAAGTAAAATTTATTATTGAAATTCTAAACAAGTAATTATTTATAATTTTAAGAATCTATGTATAGATAAAATAATAATTAAGTGCTTTGAATAAATTATGTTATTTTTGGTATAATTAACAATATCTGGGACGAATAAGTTTTGATGGTAAATAATCTAAATTTGGGAAAGTAAAATGGTATACGTATATAATTTTTCATCTGAAATTACAAAATCTTTGTTCACATAATTATTAATTTTTTTTTGTAAATATAATAGAATTGAAAAGACATTTTAAAGAATCGAAAAATTAGGACAAAGATGCATGCACTACTCCTGAGAGGAACTTGCATTGTACAATCCAAAAGCAATTAGAAAATTAAGTCAAAGACACACATTCATCATATATTCCAGATATATGGTCAATCAAATAAAATTTTCACAGATCAAATTAAAACCACAGAAATGAATATTGCAAGCATGCCAATAATTAATTATGGGGTCTCTATAACATGCAAGATCATGTCACGTTTCACTTCGGAAATGTCAAATGGGTCCCAACATAGATCTACCACGTGTAGGCCCCAGGTCCTAGAACTTTTTTTTTTTTTCTGATCTTCTTCCGTTAAACAGTACTATTACTACACGGTCCACACCTCCTGTAAAAGCTGTACCCCTCCTCCGAACCGTCGATCCTCATCCCATATATACTTCTCTGAAATTAACGGCTTCAAACCGCTCAACATTTATCATCCAATAATACCCCTCAAATATTTGAACGAGTTAGTTACCACCTTATCTTCCACCATCACCTGGTGAGGGCAACATCGTGTCCCAAAATTAAGCAAGAGAGACGTGGTGGTCGATTAGGGTACCAGTGCCACAACACATGAAGCCAAACCAGAAAGGTAAATGAGAGAGAGAGAGAGAGAGATAGAAAGAGACAAAGCACAGAAACGAGAGAGAGTTTCTTTATCCCGCCTTGCTCTTTGTCAGAGTATCGGTATTTGAAAGTTCAAAAACTTCTTTGTTACTGTAGGAAAAAAAAGAAAAGAAGAGCAGAGGAGTTCGAAGCAAGCATAACATTAAATGGCTTCCACTTTCAAAATCTCTGACTGTGACTTTCTTGATTTCTCTTGTTTTCGCAAGTTTTACCTCCTTGTTTAGTTCTTCTCTCTCTATTTTTTTATTTCTTTATCGCTCTAGCTCTTGGTTACATTGTCTTGTCGTTCGAGTTTGGATTCGCTTGTATTTCTGCAAGATCTGTAAGAAAATTTGATTTCTCCGTGCTTTCATCGTTTGAATAAGCTCAAAATTCGCCATGATTTGCTTATTGGATCTTTCTCGATGAGATCGTGGTGTGATGACGGAGATGTTTCAGCAGAGAAGATCATTTAGACCGGAGAAGGACAGAGGTAGTTGAACCTTTACAGAGCTGCTAATTATGTTTGAGAGGTCAAATTGAGCTCGGTGAATGGCTCGTTTTGCTCATGGTAGTTCATCATTTATGTTGAATTTTAGGGTTTTTGGTGAAGTAGGTGTGCTTTGTTGTCGAAATTAGTTGTTGTTAGTAGTGCTCGAAACATGATTGTGTTCAGCTTCAATGAATGAATGATTTTTAGGGTTATGATGAGACATGATGACTTTCATGACGCTTTTACTTTACTCTCGTTTTGTTTTGGCTTTGTTTTTGTTTGTGCTTGTAATCATGCTTTTGTCCATTTCATTTTTTTTTTTCTTCAAAATTAACTCTCTTGTAGTCTTCCTGTCGGATGCCTTTGTTTGATTTAGACGTTTGTTAAGACTTGAAATTGCTCGATTCTGTTGTTTTGAGTTCGATATTTCATGAATTTTGCATCGTTAGTGTTTGAGTTTTAGGGTTTCAGGTGATGATCAACTGCATTTGTTTTTATTTTGTTGTTTAATTATACACGCGATGGTTTTCTCTTTAAATTTTCTATATCCCATGAACTCAGTGAGTTTCTTTTTAATTTTGTATTCTGTTTTAAGACTGCTGACTTTGTGTAAAGTCACTTTGGCTATTTGGAATCCAATGTATTTGTTTGAATGTTAATTGTAATGGTGATTGAATTCATTTCCAGGAAATGTGCCGTTACGAAAGGGAGTAGATTCGTCGAAACTTGCATCTGATCCTGTTGGTTATTCGAAAGAGGAAGATTCAGTAAGATACCTTTTCTACTTTCTACTTTTCTTCTCCGTAATTCATGCCGTTTATCTTTTTATGTAATTCAATTGAAGTAGAACATAATTTACTTTATAAATGAATTTCTAATTTATGTAGCTGATAAAACTATTTTTTGGTGGCATTGTTTAGTTACCTTTTGAATTGAGGCAGAGTAAAACAACTGAAGCTTCTATCAAGAAGTTACTGGCAGAAGAAATGTCGAAAGAAATGGAATTTAGACGACGTCCACCTAGTGTTATTGCCAAATTAATGGGCCTTGATGCACTGCCTACTCAATCACCCTTAAGAAAGCAACAAAAGAAGTTATATGAAAACTATCAGCAAAGAACTGCATCTATAGGTTCTGTAGAAAAGGGTTCAACCTATGAGGGACGGTCATCACGGATGAGTTGCAAGGAACAAGAAGAATTCAAGGATGTCTTTGAAGTGTTAGAACCGTCAAAGGTAGAGAAGCACTCGAGCTTATCGTCCCAAAAGGGAATGTGGAACTTAAAGACGAGTGAGGCAAAGATGGACCTGGTGCGGCAGAAGTTCTTGGATGTGAAGCGTTTGTCAACTGATGAGAAGCTTCAGCACTCGAAGGAATTCCATGATGCATTGGACGTGCTAGATTCAAATAAGGATCTTTTGTTGAAATTTCTCCAAGAACCAGATTCTTTATTCACAAAGCACCTTCATGATCTGCAGGGTGCTCCTCCTCCTCCTCCTCCTTCTCAACCAGGTCACATAACAATCCTGAAGTCATCAAATGCCAATGGAAATGTACACTCGAAATCTGATAGAAAAATCGTGCTGGATGATGTAGACATCTCTGTTCAGATACCCGAAGTAGGTGTTGGTCGTGCTCACAATAGACACGGTGTTCATAGTTCAGGTAAAGTCCCAAACTCTCAATTTGGTAACAAGGATGAACCCTCTCTTGTTCCTACAAGGATCGTTGTGCTGAAGCCAAACCTCAGAAAGGCGCAGAACTCAACAATTGGTTCCGCAGGTTCCTTAGGAGGTTCTCACCTGGGTCATCAGAAGCATACAGTATCTCGAAGTTGTGAGAATCTGGATTTATTTTCAGAAGTGCGTGATAGGAGAAGCTCATCCATTGAATTGGAAGGTTTGAAGAATAGGAATCGGGGATCCCGGGAAATAGCTAGAGAAATTACAAGACAAATGAGGCACAGTGTTAACAGTAGAAGGTTATCTAGTTCAACACTCCGAGGTTATGCTGGGGACGAAAGTTCAGGTTCAGCCTCAGGAACCGACTCTGCCAACGAGTCAGAGGTGATGACACCAGCTTCCAGACACTTTCATGACTGGAGAAACAGGTGCAGCCCTTCATCATCTCATTCAACTGAGTCATCTGTTTCTAGAGAGGCCAAGAAACGACTTTCAGAACGTTGGAAGATGACTCACAGTCCTCAAGACGTGCCAAGGCTTGGTAGGGGAAGCACACTCGGTGAAATGCTTGCTATGCCTGATAGAGAAACAAGAGCGACAACTTTAGATTCTGAGAGTGTTAAGGATGGCTTCACTGAGACAGTGACAAGTGGTGCTGTGACAAGGTGGGATACACCTTTGGGCATTAGCAGTAGAGATGGTTGGAAGGATGAGTGTGCTAGAAGCCTAGCAAGGTCAAGATCACTCCCGGCTTCCTCTACTGCTCTTGCTAGTCCAAAAATGAGCATCAGGCGTCAAGCTCATGGCAGTGACAGGTTTTCCATGCCAAAGGAGTTAGCCTATTGGGATCCTTATAAATCCAAAAGCTTGATCTAGAACAGACAGAAGGCTTTGTCTCTAGAAGCAGCAGCAATAGATCAAAGGGCAAAAGGTCTCATTCCCTTCCCTCTGTGGGTAAAGAGAAGAAACATGGTACACAGGAAGTTCATCTGAAATCTGACAAACTGAGTATAAACCTTGAAGAGGAGCATCTGCTAGAAGAAGAGGCTTGGAATATTGAGTTAGCAAATGATAATGTTGTGGAGACAATACATGTTACTGATGAAATTGCAATTGCGAAGCCAGAGGATGAAATGACGTCGTATGAAAGCCCTCAGGAGCAGCAGTCTGAAGAAAAATCTTGTATTACATCTATTGATGATAGAGATACATCTTCATACAATCCAGAGCATTCCAACCGAGAGGTTTGTCTACTCATTATTATGATCTATCACTTTTTTAGAAAGAAATCCTTCATGAAACTTTGTTTAGAATTCTTTCCTAATGTAACGTGCTTTTCCCCTCGTTTGCCTATTCAATTTGTTATTTATCATCTGATTCCAATTCTTCTGCAACGGTCTGGTCGGATAGTATCAGCTTTTCACATACTTGATGTATACTGATCTGCTGATATTTCATGATGTAATCCACAGTATGAACTAGTCCGTAGTTTGTCGAACCTTGAGGGCCGTATGAGCATGCTGTATGGGTACTCACTACTCAAGCATAATGTCTTATTTTCTGGAAACACCTAATTTGTACCTTAGAATTCATTTTTCATAAATCATGTCATTTTCGTCTTCCTTGATTTATTTCTTGACCGAGAGCGTGGAATACTTTCATACCTTTTGCGACTAGTGTTCCTTAACCTTTCATGACACAACATTTTGTTAATACCCTTTCACCTGTAAGAAAATAGGAGATCCATCTACTTTAGGGATCCACTTGTTGAAGATAAATAGTTTTCAGCATTCAGTTAATTAAGTAATCTACATTGGTATGTTTAGAAGATTTGTAGCCCCTTTTTTTTTTTACTTCTAGTGTTTTGACAATGGTTTATAATATGATGAGATTTTCTTGAAAAGGAAAAAAATAAAATGATAAGGCCTGTATTTTTTGTTGTATATCAAATTTGTTTACCCAATATTGGGCGGGGTTGGTTCTGCCGGTGTACAATTCACAAGCTGGTTTTGGTTTATGCGAGTCCCTCAAGTGGTGTAATTTGCTGTGTTGTGATCTTTATGTACGTTTATGCAAATTGGATTCAGACTTGGTTTTGGTTTAGGAGAGGTTCTTTCCCTTTTAACATCTGTGAGAGATCTTTTAGATGATTGATAAGTGATGATTCATATGATAATTCTCACAAATGTCCCATTCGTTGTATTGGTGATGTAAGTATATAACTGATGAAATTGGAATATGATTTTTTATTGGTTTGATTTTATTACTTGCACTGTGGTTGCCCTAATAAAACCAATTTACTCCTTGCTTTTATGTGAAGTATGTTGTTACTCTTTTACCAATTGTGACAACTTGCATCAGTTGGATAACTATAATTTAGCTTATTCCCTGACGTTACCCTCTCTTTTTTAATTCCATATTCAAAATTTCAGTTGGTTGTATAAGCACCTACCTGATGCCGATTTTATTTTATTTTTTGAAAATTTATGTGTTCACTTCTTACGGGTTTTCCTGCTGTTGGGACACCCATGAATTCATGCTCAACAATCCAACCCATATGATGTATTCTGTCCAACTGTGACAATCATCTGTCCATTTCAACTTTTGAAAATATTCATCTCATAAAACATTGATCCTGATGAGATGTCTGGTTACCATGCTGATTTCAGTTTAGCTTTTCAGAATTCTGATACTTTGTTAGATGTATCGGGGATTTGGGGTAGGTGACCTTTGTAATGTCAAAGAACGAATTCTCATGAAGCTAGATTGCAGTAAGCAATGCCCAAAAAATAGTGACAGGCCTCTTTTGTTTCTGGATGTTGTTACCTTCCACCATTTTTCTAGAACCTGTATACGATGCCAGCATTTATCTTTTTTCATTTTTTTTTTTCTTTTCTTAATTGAGTTTTTTTTTATTACTTTCATGTCCAGACGACATCACCCCGCTTGATTAACTCAATTTGTTAGCTTCACATTGCACAGTTACTGATTTTATTGGTTCAAGTCCATGCGTATTTTGGGATAATTTTCCTTCTTACTTAAGTGCATCTCCTGTCCAGCTGAAGTCAATGAATCCAAGCGATGAAACTTCATTTTTGTCACATTGCACTGTTACTGAAGTGGAATCTTCTGCAAGCTGCAAGGAGGCTGGACAACCTAGTCCGATCTCGGTGCTGGAAACCCCCTTTGTAGAAGAGACAATGGCTGGTTCTGATTCCTTTGAGAAAGTCAGTGCTGACCTCCATGGTAGGTGGACTAACTTGCCTAATTTATGGTTGCCAGGATCCATTACCCCCTCCCCATTCTAAATATAATTTTAAATATATCTTTTTATTTTGTGCCAGGGTTGCGGATGCAGCTTCACCTTCTAAAGTTGGAATCGTCAGATGCACACTCAGATGAGTTTGAAATGATGGTCTCCAGTGATGAAGACTTTGAAGAAAGATACAGCGGTCACCAAAAAGATAATGAAGAAGTGAACCGAGACTATTCGTATGTAGTTGATGTACTTGTTGATGCAGGTATTCACAATGAGGACATGGATGTACTTTTGACAACATGGTATGCTTCAGAATGCCTTGTACATGTCGATGTCTTTGAGAAGCTAGAGAAGAAGTATACAGAGCAGACAGCATGGACAAAATCAGAAAGGAGATTCCTGTTCGACTGTATTAATTTGAAATTGTTGGAGATTCTCCAGCCACACATGGACCCACACCCATGGGTGCAGCCAGGGAGAAAGATTGCGCGTAAGTGGACCGGACAAGTCATAGAAGAGCTCTGGAAATTACTGGCAAGATGGGGAGAGGAAGAAACAGTAGACCAACTAGACAAGGTGTTGGGGAAAGATGTGAAGTGGATGGAATTGGGAGATGATATTGATGCCGTGGGAAGGGAAATGGAGAAGTTATTGTTAGAAGAACTTGTAGACGAAGTTGTGAGAATGTTATAAGCTGTAAAAGCCTCAAGATAGATGCACAGTACCAGCTTTTGTTATAAAATAGATACCTACCTATAAAAATCTGTCAGTTACTGAGATTGAAATCAACTTACCTAGAACATTGAAATTCTAGTGTACAATTTGTTAGTTCCAACTAGGGGTGGGCATTTAGGACCGAAAACCCGGACTGAACCGACAATCGGACTGATCGGGTCGATTTTAATTAATTAAAAAAATTTCAGTTGTAAAAGCCCGGCCCGACTCGAAGTTTTTTATTTGGGCCTCGATTTCCAATTTTGAAGCCCGTCGGGTAACTTGCCCGGCCCGGGTAGCCTTACTGAATTAGTGATAATTGATGAGTGATCTAAACACAGGTCTAATAGCACCAATTCAGTGACATGACCTTCATTTTTCATGAAATTGACATAAAATTTTGATAAAGAAATTCAGAAGCTCTTTATGCAAAGCTCACATGCAATGCAACAAAATAGTATTGTAACTCTTAGGAGAACAATCAGATTATTGAAACCATTCAAATTATGACAACAAACACAAATCCCTAATTGTTCATCACCAATTCTCATTTTTTTTTCATTAATCAAAACAAGAGAGGGGAATAGGACCTACAAAACCCTAAAAAGTACCACCCCTTTTTTTTGTACCTCGCAACCTCATCCTCATTGGGGAAGAACCCCATGAGCCTCCCTGCAGAATTTTGGTAAGCATACATGAACCCGCCTTGATGTCGCAAGGGTGAGCATAATAGGGAAAAGAAAAAAAAAATCAGTGGGGAACTTGCCCCCTATGTCAAATACACCTGTTAACAAAATTTTGATTTTAAATCTTCAGTTTCATCAAACACCAACCCATGTTTTGAATATGGGATCAATCAGTAACAAAAAAGTTTGGAAGATGGTCAACCAAACATGCCTTCAACATCTCATCACCATCATCAAGAGTGTCCCCACATCTTCAACAACTCTACTAGTACTCCAAATCATCCTATTACTTCACAAGCTCATCGAAGTTATTGGAGCAGCACCACCACAACAGCTCCAACAACAATGCAATTGGGATAAAAGCAACCATGAAGTTCATTCTTGGCCGATCGGGAGCTGTACAGAGCTGCAGATAGAAATGATCCAGAGAGAGCAGGGCGAGATGGTGTTGGTGAGATGCTGATGGCGAGAGGGGAGAAAAAACAATTTTTTCATGTCTGATGGAGAGGGAGGAGAAGGGAGAGGGGAGAGAAAAAAAGAGAAAAAAATATATCTGGTTGATTGGAAAACCGAGACCGGCCCGACCCGAACCGAGATCCGGTTAACCAGCCTTATTCGGTCCGGTCTCAGTTTTCAAATTTTAGTTTTAAAAAATTCGGTCCAAGCTTCAGTTTTAGGTTTTCGGGCCAGTTGCCCGAACTTGCCCAGCCCTAGTCCCAACTACTAGTAGTCAATATGCCGGTTTTTTTTAATTGCCAATATATTCTCTAAAATACCTGCAAGCATCTCAGGCATATTTAGCGATTGCCCTCTGGATGTTTATGGATTCTCAGTGAATCCAACATTTTGCTTGTGATGCTTCTGCATTCACTTTTGGTGCAGTTTGTCTAACTGTCAAGGAAATCAACGAGGGATGCTCCCTCTCACGTGTAGGAGCATCGGTTCAAAAAAAAAATGGAATTGTGATTTAGAGGGAATCGAAATTTTGGGGGACAAAAGGAGGGAACCTCTCCCTCTCCCCATTTCCATCTCGACAGACAGAGACAGAAAAGAGAAAATCTCCCCCTTTGAAGCCACCGAGGAAGCCCTCCTTCTTCTGCTCGACAAAGAAACCACTCCCTCCCCCCCAACGAAGATCGACAATCCCTCCCTCTCCCAACCGAAGCCAGAGAAACTGCCGAGGAAGCCCTCCCTCTCGACAGAGAAAAGAAGTCGAAGACGAAGCTCCATCACCACCCTCTCCCAAAAGGTAAAGCTGCTACCTTCTTTTTACTTTATTTTCCCTCTCATTCTCTCACTCTTTCTGGGTGATTTCTTGTTAGGGGTTTCTACTAGATCTAGGGTTTTTTTTTAAAGGCAGATCTAGGGTTTCTACTTGAGCTAGGGCTAAAAATATGAGGAACATGGTATTTTTTACTATGTTACGTACACCATTGGACTTGATTCAAGTCGATTTTGTAGATTTTTATTTATAAATATCACTATATATATATATATATATATATATATATATATTTTTTTTTTTTTTTTTTTTACTTTTTGTATTTTTTTTTAATACCGAATGTTAATCACAGATTGTTTTAATTTTTTTTCCCTTTGTAAATGTGGAAAATAACATGATTGATTTGTATGGGCAATCTTATGAATTCAGTAGCTACATTGATCATAGTTTATCAGTTGTTAGAATGAAATTGCTACATTGATCATGTTATGAAATATATTTTGTTTGAAAGGCCGAACTTTGTAACAAACATGTATACAAAATAGGTTCATGGATAAAAAAAGGATGTTCATGGGTTTGTTGGTTCTTCAAGTTAGGCCAGGACATGAATGCATGCTATCAGAAGGCAGAAGCTGATCTAACATATGATAATTCATACAACTTCAATTAATTGAAACTCATTGTAAATGTGAAAAATGGTACCTAGTTTGTCTAACTGATCTGAACTTTAATATACAAAATGGGTGCCAGTTTTAATTGTAGGCATGAATTGTATGCATTGTAAAACTGGGTGTCATTTTGTATTTTGAAGCTAATCTGAACTTTAATACCGAATGTTAATCTGTATTTGAAGCACAGATTGTTTTATTTTTGTTTCCCATTTGTAAATGAGAAAAATATACTGATTGATATGTATGGGACTGCTTCCAAGTTTCTAAAATTTGAAACTCATTCATGCTATTAGTTGCTTTGCTATAATAGTTTTGATATTGAATTCAAACATTTTGCTATATTAGTTGCTTTGCTATAATCAGTCCTATAATAGTTGCTATATTAGTGTTTTTTAAATGTGTTTAGAAGTTGGAGTTCGAAGTAATGTACGGAACAACATTTCATTATTGGAAATTAACATTTCATTATAGGAACAATTATAGGACTACCTTGCCATGGCCTGTAAAGTTGGAAGTGATTTAGTTGTGCTAGCTTAAATGCTAAAGATACTGAATAATATGGCCCTTAGCATTATCCATAACCTCAACAAAACTGATGCTCTTAACCCACTGGATGATTATCAAGAAGAAAGTTTTCAGAGATGATTATCCATAACCTTAGCATTATCCATAACCTCAATTTGTGTTTCTTTTCGTTCCTATAATGAAATGTTGATTTCCTTTTGTTCATTTTGTTTCTTTTTATAAGGGAACTTCATTGCTTCAGTTTAGAAGTTATACCACCAAATATATATATAAATAAAGAAAGAAAAAATTTGGACCGACTTGACCAAAGTAGGTAATTATGCATCTATGTTTTAACCGTTGTATATTATAACACATATTTCAGGTATGGATAGTGTAGAAGATAATGAATGTATGTTGGTGGAAGAATAGGTAGAAGATATGAGGGAACCCCATGATGGGATGGAATTCGTCAACCTTGATGAGTTCCAACGTTATTATCATGATTATGGTAATAAAAAGGGATTTCCAGTTAAAATAATGACTACTGAAAGAGATGGTGATGGAAAACCTATATTCATTCAGTTTTCATGTGGTTGGGCTGGGAAGCAACAAAGTCATGGAAAAAATGTATATTCATTCAGCCCAAAAAATGTATAAATAAAAATCTACAAAATCGTCTTGAATCAAGTCCAATGGTGTACGTAGAATAGTAAAAAATACTTTGTTCCTCAGATTTTTAGCCCTAGCTCTAGTAGAAACCCTAGATCTAGAAACTCCTAACAAGAAATCACCCAGAAAGAGGGAGAGAATGATAGGGAAAATAAAGTAAAAAGAAGGTAGCAGCTTTACCTTTTGGGAGAGGGTGGCGATGGAGCTTCGTCTTCGACTTCTCTTTTCTATCGAGCGGGAAAGGGTGGGCTTCCTCGGCAGTTTCTCTGGCTTCGTTTTGGGAGAGGGAGGGACTGTCGATCTTCGTTGGGGGAGAGGGAGTGGTTTCTTTGTCGAGCGGGAGAGGGAGGGCTTCCTCGGTGGCTTCGAAAGGGGAGATTTTCTCATCTCTGTCTTTGTCTGTCGAGATGGAAATGTGGAGATGTTCCCTCCTTTTGTCCCCCAAAATTTCGATTCCCTCCAAATCACAATTCCATTTTTTTTAACCGATGCTCCTGCACGTGAGAGGGAGCATCCCTCGTTGATTTCCTCGACAGTTAGACAAACTGCTTTTTGTGTACATATTGCAGTTCCGTACTTCCGGTTGAGTTGAGTCTTTGTGAGACAACGGCTAGAATGACCTACCTGATGTGATCATGATGATGATAGAGTCAATCAACAATACTCCAAAAAAAAAAAAATTTGCTAGAGTGAATAAGAGTTCGAGAGTTTCTTTATTAATTCTAAATAGATTCAAAAGTCATAATAAGAAGTGGGATAATTTAGAATGTTCGTTTTAGTTCGGATCAGAAGTTAAAAGTTTTGATTGGAGTAAGCATCACATGGTGTTGATCACTTAACACTGAGTGCTTAATGAAAATTAATTTTAATAGTAATTGATGCAAATTTAACTAACCTAAATAAATAGGTTAATTTAACCTAATTTTAATAACTGCAAGTGCACAGTGTCTAACTGGTAGACAAGGGCAGGTACAGGTCGATCCCACAAGGACTGTGGTTGCAATTAAATTTCAGGATTTATTTAAACTAATTTAAATTGGGGTTACAACAATTAAAATATCTAACCTAAAAATCAAATCAAAAACAAAATAAAAAGTTTTAAAGAATATGAGAAAGGAAACCAAGGCATTGAATCCACCACAGGTTCTTTGAGATTTGTGTAATCAAAAATATTGTTTTCAAGATTTAACATGACTAACCTAAAGATTAATCTAAGTTCACAATTGATTTCAGCATAGGTATAAACCCCTAGAGTAAATAATGGAAAACAATCATCTCACATATAGTAATATGAAGAACGAACTTTTCAAGAATGGAATGAATATGATCTCATGGGCAAGAATATCAATTACTTTTGAGAATGTTAAATCATACACCATAGTTCTTATTTATTTAATCTCCACATCTACGAAACTAACCATCTCTTAAGATCAACTAGGACTTTAATAGGTTGTAATGGGTCTTAGGTAATGGCTAACAAAGAATGGAAAAAGGTATACGAAAAATCTCTAAGAATGTATATACCCATTAAACTAACACAAGGGCTATGAGTAGTAAATCGATGTTCTAACCATCAATTACTTTCTTCATTTTTTTTTCATTGACATCGTTTTTTTTTTTTTTTTTTTTCTTTTTTTTTTTCAACTACATGCTTTTCCTCTTCTACTCAATAGAATGTTTCAACACTGATGACTCATGGTATATTTGACTCTGTTCTTTCTAATTGCCCATTTCCAACTAACATTCATCCATATACATTCTTAGATAAATTGGGTATTGAAAAGGGGTTAACAAATAAAAGGCTATCAACGGCTCAAAGGGCTTCAAAAGGGAACTAATGAGTGGGTAAGTAAAAAGGCTAGAAAAGGTTTAAGAAAAACTTGCCTACATCATTTCTTAAGTTCAGGTTGGTATTATGACATCTCAACTAAATAAACTAAAAAGTTCTAGTGCAATAATTTAATTTTAATGTCATTCTCAAAGCAATTAATAAGAAAAATGAGAATAATGAGATCATCAACGACTTAATGCGAACTCAAGAAAAATTAGAGTAAATTTATCTAACACTCAGAAAGAAAATAATGGCTCAAAACTTTCACTGGTTAAGTCTCCACTATTATTCTAAGGTTTTCTAGCTCATATCTCACTCATCAACTTCAAATCATGCTAATATGGCTTAAAGTGCAAAAAGTAATCGAGTTGAAAAAAATCTCATGAAATATATTTAACTTAAAGATAATATCAAACCATATGCTTTCCTATTGATATATAAAAGTGACAAGTGAAAGCATGGATTCCTCAAATTTAAAGGCATACTTGAAAGCACATCCTCTTCATTGGAAAGAAACTTAGATTTGAATGCATTTTCAAATCGAAAATGTTCACATAGTCATAATTAACTATGTATTCAATGGAGATTGAGTAGAATACAATAGTCAATTGTGAAATACATTTCATTTCAAAATTTTAAAAAAGTGCAGAAAAAATCTTAAACGTCACCCCCAAACCTAAACCAAACATTGTCCTCAATGTATGAAATGATGATCATGACAAATGCAGGAAAAAGAAAAGAGGGGAGTGAGAGTGATATTACCATGGGAAAGTGTTTTACCAATTTCGATGAAATCTTCCATCAATGAGGCTCACAAACATAAGAATCATGGAGTTTTCATTAGAAATCGATAAAATGCAGACTTGACACTAACAAAGAAAACTAAAGAAAAACAAGTTGTAAGTCAAAACTGTTATGGAGCTAACGAGTATGAATGAAACACAACTGAATAGGGTACTCGAAAATCAATCCAGACTAACAGCAAAGACACACAACTAAAGCTAGGCTGCCTCCTAGGAGCGCTTGGTTTAACGTCGTCAGCCCGACATATATTCTCCCTCATGAATGATATATCATGAAGTGACGAGGAAGAACATAAGGAACATTCACCTCAAAAGGGTGAAGGAATCGTATACCAACAAACTGAAAAGTTGAGGATCAGTCCACTCAAAAATAGCAACCACATGCGACACAAGATATACTAGCACATCCCAAAAGTTGCAAGGACACCATCTAAAATCATATAGAAATGGTAAAGAAGCTCGCATTCCTTGGAAGTCAATAGGGATCTTAAACATGAATAGGTCACAAGTAGTGATATGCAACAAAGGATCCTCCCTTACTCCTAAAATGGAACATCCTAAGTCTGGTTCCAAATCAGAAGATTAGATAATTTCCACATCAGGATGGTGAAAATTGAAATCATCTCTTACAAACAATGGATCCACATAGGTAGCATTAGTCAATATGAAAGGGATGGAAAGAGGTATGTCTATAAATATATCGGGTGGTACATGTTCATCGTAACAAAATGGATTACACCAAGATGATGAGTTAGACGACGCAACAACACCCCCAAACCTAGAATTGGCACTACCTATGGCATGTAGTCTCTCATTAAATATATCTCCCGACTTCTTTGGGTCAACCTGTTTTGAATTCAATGTAGATGGAATAATAACAGGCAAAGTATCATCAGTACCTGAAAACGCATACCTGAGGGTGTCAGGTAATTGTTTAAGGTCAAGCTCAGGTGGCTCAACTGATGGGACTAGTTTTGACTCACTGAGTGGAAGAGGTTCCACTTTAGACTTCCATTTATAACTAGGATCCACAATGGGGACTGAGTCAAGCAAATCATTGACTTCCCTAATGGAATCATCAACATCAAAGTCCAAACTAGAATGAGTCAAACAAGCCTCTAAATGGTCATGTGTATCATGAAAATAATCAAGGGGAGACTCTAAAGACTGTTCACAGTTTGATTCTATGCATGAGTCACTAGGAAGACATATGTCGAGTGGGTCTTCATGAAAATGTGGGGAAGAGAATGGGTCAGGAAGCAAAGTAGTTTCAATCACATTATCCTCAGAAACATCATCTGACTCGGATTCCCATGTGTTACCAATTATGATCTGACCCTCTGAATTTTGAACAGACTGACCAGGAACTCTTCCTAACTCACTTTCAGATAATGCCTCAGTAATATGATCCACAACTATCTCAAGTCTTTCAGTCGTGACTTTCAACTCAGATATGTCATTAGAATTCTGATCAATTGAACTTGCTGAGCGCTGCAAAAACTGATTAATCGTTTCCTCTAAGCTTGATGTGTTGGATGGATGAGCTTTGTTAAATTGAGGCATAACATGATGAGGGTATTGAGGAGCCTGAGAGAAACTATGTCCCCCTTGGTGTGAGTTATGAGCCCAAGAGAGATTTTGATTATTGGCAAAACCAGGGCTGCAATAGTTGAACTTTGAATTATAACCAGGTCGCCAATTAGCATTAAAAGAATGGATTTGCTCAGCGAAATATTCAGGATAATCATATTGCAAATCACAATCAGCTGTAGAATGACTAGGACTCGAACATGCAACACAACCCTCAAATGAAACATTACTAGGAGGTAGGGGTTGAGTCAAATTCATAAGTGCATCTAATTTCTGAGTCATCGTCATAAGAGCTGTTTCAAGCTTCGAGGTAGAAGGGGAGAAGTAATCCTTAAAGTCTTTATCCTCGTTAGAAGGGGAGAGGAAGTCAGGATAATATGCGGAACCTGAGTTGTAATAATCTGAATATGGAGCATAATCAGGTGGTCGCATGGGATTAAATGCATTTCTGCGAGATGGATAATGATTAGATTTCATTTTTTTTTTAAATTATGCAAGCCTAATCTATATACGAAGATAACCTAACTCTAAAATAAAAATGGTAAAACCTAATCAAGGCCTATATGATGCGCAAACAAGATGAATGAAAAATGACCCTAGATAAGTACCTAGCAAATAAAACACACAGTAATCCACTTAGAAGCCGCGTGCAGATGCGGTGGAAAGAAGTTACCTCCGGCGTGAACCTCTCTTGGGTTACTTGCGACGCCGGGTAGAAGTCGAGTTGACGTCGATCAGAAGCACCGTCCACCTGACGGCTCGCCAACTTCTGAGAGTGTCCACGCGATAGCAACCTGTAAACAATTCAGACCATGTGCTTTTTGTTTTTGTTTTTTTTGTGATGAAACAAAATGAGAAATAGTAAAGTTTAACAATTATTACACCACATACTCGTAAAACGAGGTGAAAATAAAATTAAAAACTCTCCTCACAAAATAAAAATAAAAATAATAAAAATTTTGCTTGACGTGTGCAGGATCGTTCAATTTTCTCGAGAAGCGTGTAATCTGTAATATATGCTTCCTACCTTAACCTGCAAAAATAACAAAAACAAAAGCAAGTAACAAAACTTCTAAGAGTTAAAAGAAATAACTAAAAAATAAAATCAAGCCTATCCTAAAAACAAAAGCAATAGCAATCTATATCTGACCTAATTTTTTTTTTTTTTTATTAACCTAAACTACAAACTAGTGAAAATAAACTCTTGAATTCAATTACACCGTTACAGTCCCCGGCAACGGCGCCAAAAACTTGATGCAAATTTAACTAACCTAAATAAATAGGTTAATTTAACCTAATTTTAATAACTGCAAGTGCACAGTGTCTAACTGGTAGACAAGGGCAGGTACAGGTCGATCCCACAAGGATTGTGGTTGCAATTAAATTTCAGGGTTTATTTAAACTAATTTAAATTGGGGTTACAACAATTAAAATATCTAAACTAAAAATCAAATAAAAAACAAAATAAAAAGTTTTAAAGAATATGAGAAAGGAAATCAAGGCATTGAATCCACCACAGGTTCTTTGAGATTTGTGTAATCAAAAATATTGTTTTCAAGATTTAACATTACTAACCTAAAGATTAATCTAAGTTCACAATTGATTTCAGCATAGGTATAAACCCCTAGAATTGTGTGTCTTCTTACGGCACACACAATCACAGGTTTATTTTAACTAATCCTAATCCCTAGCATTGTGTGTCTTCTTACGGCACACACAATCACAGATTCAGATTAATTTATTAAATCAGACTTTTGAATTTCAACAAAGAGTATTTCTAACTACCGACTAGTCTAGATAATTAATCAGGATATAATCAGTGAAAGCAAATTATTGAAAATCATAAATCAAATGTGTTTAACGTTCAAGCATAAAGAAAACAATAAATTTAAATACACAAACTCTAGGAAACCCTATGGTTTCATCGTAGCCTTGGCGAATGGTTTAGCTGGTCATGGTAGCGGTGAGCACAACGTCAATGGAGGTGGAAATCATCTTTGCACTGATGCGAATCCCGAGAAAACTGGCCAAAAGCACTCTGTGGTGGCTCTTACAAATCGCTGGGGTGTGAATAGCCAAATAACCAAATAAACCAATTCCCGCCTCTGCTACAGTACTGCTACAGTCCGGTCGTCTTCTCCAGCGCGACAGTGGCTCTCGCGGTGGTTTTGTTTGCTCCTCGCGACCTCCCTCGACGTCAGAGTGATCCTAGAACCTGCAAAGACGAAAGAAGTGAAGAAAGACCAAATAAACAGAGCAAATTTGGGAGAGGAAACTCCCTGTTTTTGCTCCGTTTTCGCTCGGTTGCGAGCTCTGTCGCGACTGTTCCCGGCGGCCTGTTGTGGTGGTTGGACTCGTGCGGAGGTGGTGATGAAGGTGATGGATGATGTGGGTTGAAGGACGGTGAAGATTCGGGCGTGAAACAGGACTGTCACGTCCCTGTTTCACGGTGGTGGCGGTTGTGGGTCTGTTGCGGGGTGGCTGATCGTGGTGGAGGCGGAGCTTAGTGGTGGCGAGGTGATGATTGCTGGGTGCTAGTGACTGAGAGAGAGAGAGAGAGACGACGGTGGATGGCGGCGGTGAGGATGATGGAACAGAGAGAGGGATGGTAGAAGGTGGCGGCTGATGGTAGAGGACGAGGAGGAGGTGGTGATGGCGGTATTATCGCGCTGTCGGCTCTCCTATCGAGCGAGGATTACCGGCAGGGTGGTGTGGTGGCTGGAAAAGAGATGAGGGGAGAGGGGTTGTGGAAGAGGAGAGAATAAGAGATATCCCCTGGTTCTCTAAGATTAGGGGAGCTAAATAGGGTTCTATTATCTTGGGCTTGGGTTTTTAGGTTAGCATTTTTGGATTTGGGCTTAGGTTAAATTAGGTGGATCTAGGTTTACTAGGGTTATGTTTAGATATGTGACTCTCTGCTTTGTACCATCACTAGAATCGACCAATTGTCTGTCGCCTTAATACCATTTCATCGTTAACGCTCAAATTCCTGCCAAGACATGAAAACGAAATAATTATTATAAATTATAATAATCGAAACACTAACATATATAAATTAAGGGATATATTATGTAATAATTATGTGAATATCAGTAATCTTACAATAATTTGTAATAATTGCTTTCTACCCTTTCCTCTACCAACCATCCCTTTTTTCTCATGCGAGCAATGCCGCCACCATTGCCACCACCCTCCCTGCCCTCTCCTCCTCATCATCTCCTCCTATTCCTCTTTCTCTTCTTCTCTATTGAAGATTGTATGAGGAATGAAGAGGGATATAAGGTTGTTTCTAGTGGTGGTGGAGAAATGATCTCAATGATATTTAAGGGAGGGAAATCAAGTGAAGAAGGGCATTAATTTTGGTGGTTTGTAGTGAACGGTGGGAATTGTGGTGGTTGGAAAAATGTATAAAAAAAATTAAAGTCAACACCTAAACAAAAATATCATTTAATTTTAAAACTTTTAATCGGTAGTTCATTCATAAGCAAAATAAACAGTTTAGAACTTCTAACTCGAGTTACAACTTAGTTTTTAACCAAGGATTGTGATTTCGTTTTTCAAAAAAAAAAATTCATTTTCCTAATTTTAAGAAATATTTCGAGAAATATTTTGGTGTGTAAATAAAAAACTTCAAAATTTCAAGGATACATGAATTATATATATAATGAATTTTGAGAGTATTTGAAATATATGAAGAAATAAGAGGCAATTAAATAAATCTATTAAATGCATTAAATGAAGCCTAAATAATTAACCTTCCCCTCCTGGACAGCTCGGGCTTTTGGGAGAGTTGGTTGGTTCATCACAGAGTATGGCATTCGATGTCAAGAAGCCCTTTTTATTGGGCTGATTCAACATTACGGGAAATGCAATTTGGCTGAGAGAATTGTTGATCGTTTTAATCAAATCCCATCTTTTAATTGCACCAGGACTTTGCAGTCGTTTAATTTCCTTCTTGATGTTTTAGTTGAAAATGATAAGCTTAGTGATGCGAAAGACATGTTTAAGCGGTCTTCGAAGATGGGTTTTTGACCAAATTCTGTATCTTTTAATATACTTATTAAGGGGCATGTTGGGAAGGGTGAGTGGGAAGAAGCTTGTAACGTATTTGAAGAAATGCTTGAAAGAGAAGTCCAACCCACTGTGGTGACGTACAATAGCTTAATTGGATGCTTATGTAAAGATGAGAATGTAGATAAAGCAATGGTGTTGCTTAGTGATATGTCGCGAAAGGGGAAGTACCCAAATGTGGTCTCGTATGCTTTGATTATGGAGGGTTATTGCTTGATTGGGAAATGTGATCTTGCGAAGAAGTTGATGTTGGATATGGATTACAAAGGGTGTAAACTTCGTGTCGTGAATTTCTCAGAAGGTGTTGAGTTGGAATCCCATTCTTGTAGGTTTTGATGAGTCGTCTGGGAAAAGAGGGAATATTGACGAGGCTAGAGCTTTATTAGTGGAAATGAATAAGAGGCGATTTAAGCCGGATGTCGTTATATACAATATATTGATAAATTATTTGTGTCAAAATGGGAGAACTAGTCATGAGTATAAGTTGTTGATTGAAATGCAGGTTTAAGGTTGTGAGCCAAACTCAGCAACGTATAGAATGATGATTGATGGACTTTGCAAAGTTCAAGAATTCGAGAAAGGGTTGAGTGTTTTTAATGCAATGTTGACAAATAGACATTGCCCTCGAATAGAAACCTTTTATTGTTTGGCTTCGGGTCTCTGTAAAAATGGAAAACTGAGTGATGCTTGTTTTGTTCTCAAGGAGATGGAGAAGAGGAAGATTAGATTACATTTGGAAGGTTGGGAAGCTCTAGCTCCGGTTGCTTGTGGTGGACATAGTAGTGTTATTGATCTTGTAACAGAACTAATAGTCGTTGTTGACAAGTAAACTTTAAGAATGTGAAGTGATACCAATTTTAGGACTTGCTAGGTGCATATTTTAAACATTAAAGAATCACTAAATTGGTAAAAACTGATTATAATGTGTTACTTCTTCATGAAGAACTGGCAATTATTGCTGGTGTGAATTCGAGTTCCGCAACACGCTCTATGTCATGACCCGATCTCCTTGATATGACGCTTTTTAAAGCCGTGAGGGTGGTTAGGCCCAAAGCGAAAAATATCATATCATGTGGATCAGGTTGTTACAGAATGGTATAAGAGCTGGACCCATTCGAAAATGTGCCAACGAGGACGAGGATTGTGACAGCCTTGTGTGGGCGGGCCCTGAGGTTGACAAGCTACCATGTTTGAGCGGGCTTGAGGCTGGCAGGCTACAATGTGCGGGTGGGCTCAAACGCTGACAGGCTACCTAGATGTTATAGTCACACATCGCCTGGGTGAGGGAAGTGTATGTGCTATATATGTGTGAGGTTAGATTCCCTTGGTATGACGCGTTTTAAAGCTGTGAGGGTGGTTAAGCTAAAAACGGGCAATATCATACCATGTGAATCGGGTCGTTACATAATGGTATCAGAGCTGGACCCAATCGAAAGTGTGCCAATGAGAACATTGGGCCCCTGAGAGGGGTTGGATTTTGATAGTCTTGTGTGGGCGGGCTCTGAGGCTGACGAACTACACTGTGTGGGCGGGCTTGAGGGTGGCAACCTACGATGTGTAGGCGGACTCAGAAGCTGACAGACTATCTAGGTGTTATAGTCTCACATCGCTTGGGTAAGGGAAGATATGTGCTATATATTTACGAGGTTGGATCCCCTTAGTATGACAAATTTTAAAGCCGTGAGGGTGGTTAAGCCCAAAGCGAACAATATCATACCATGTGGATCGGGTCGTTACAGCCCACACATGGTAACTTGTGAGCCTTAGAGCCCGCCCACACAAGGTTGCCACAATCCACCATCCTCAGGGGCCCAACGTCCTCATTGGCACACTTCTGACTGGGTTCGACTCTGATACCATTCTGTAATGACCCGATCCACATAATATGATATTGTCCGCTTTGAGCTTAACCACCCTCACGGTTTTAAAAAGCATCATACCATGTGGATCAGGTCGTTACTGATGCAGATTTAACTAACCTAAATAAATAGGTTAATTTAACATAATTTTAATAACTGCAAGTGCACAGTGTCTAACTGGTAGACAAGGGCAACTACAGATCGATCCCACAAGGACTGTGGTTGCAATTAAATTTCAGGGTTTATTTAAACTAATTTAAATTGGGGTTACAACAATTAAAATATCTAACCTAAAAATCAAATCAAAAACAAAATAAAAAGTTTTAAAGAATATGAGAAAGGAAACCAAGGCATTGAATCCACCACAGGTTCTTTGAGATTTGTGTAATCAAAAATATTGTTTTCAAGATTTAACATGACTAACCTAAAGATTAATCTAAGTTCACAATTGATTTCAGCATAGGTATAAACCCCTAGAGTAAATAATGGAAAACAATCATCTCACATATAGTAATATGAAGAACGAACTTTTCAAGAATGGAATGAATATGATCTCATGGGCAAGAATATCAATTACTTTTGAGAATGTTAAATCATACACCATAGTTCTTATTTATTTAATCTCCACATCTACGAAACTAACCATCTCTTAAGATCAACTAGGACTTTAATAGGTTGTAATGGGTCTTAGGTAATGGCTAACAAAGAATGGAAAAAGGTATACGAAAAATCTCTAAGAATGTATATACCCATTAAACTAACACAAGGGCTATGAGTAGTAAATCGATGTTCTAACCATCAATTACTTTCTTCATTTTTTTTTCATTGACATCGTTTTTTTTTTTTTTTTTTTCTTTTTTTTTTTCAACTACATGCTTTTCCTCTTCTACTCAATAGAATGTTTCAACACTGATGACTCATGGTATATTTGACTCTGTTCTTTCTAATTGCCCATTTCCAACTAACATTCATCCATATACATTCTTAGATAAATTGGGTATTGAAAAGGGGTTAACAAATAAAAGGCTATCAACGGCTCAAAGGGCTTCAAAAGGGAACTAATGAGTGGGTAAGTAAAAAGGCTAGAAAAGGTTTAAGAAAAACTTGCCTACATCATTTCTTAAGTTCAGGTTGGTATTATGACATCTCAACTAAATAAACTAAAAAGTTCTAGTGCAATAATTTAATTTAATGTCATTCTCAAAGCAATTAATAAGAAAAATGAGAATAATGAGATCATCAACGACTTAATGCGAACTCAAGAAAAATTAGAGTAAATTTATCTAACACTCAGAAAGAAAATAATGGCTCAAAACTTTCACTGGTTAAGTCTCCACTATTATTCTAAGGTTTTCTAGCTCATATCTCACTCATCAACTTCAAATCATGCTAATATGGCTTAAAGTGCAAAAAGTAATCGAGTTGAAAAAAATCTCATGAAATATATTTAACTTAAAGATAATATCAAACCATATGCTTTCCTATTGATATATAAAAGTGACAAGTGAAAGCATGGATTCCTCAAATTTAAAGGCATACTTGAAAGCACATCCTCTTCATTGGAAAGAAACTTAGATTTGAATGCATTTTCAAATCGAAAATGTTCACATAGTCATAATTAACTATGTATTCAATGGAGATTGAGTAGAATACAATAGTCAATTGTGAAATACATTTCATTTCAAAATTTTAAAAAAGTGCAGAAAAAAATCTTAAACGTCACCCCCAAACCTAAACCAAACATTGTCCTCAATGTATGAAATGATGATCATGACAAATGCAGGAAAAAGAAAAGAGGGGAGTGAGAGTGATATTACCATGGGAAAGTGTTTTACCAATTTCGATGAAATCTTCCATCAATGAGGCTCACAAACATAAGAATCATGGAGTTTTCATTAGAAATCGATAAAATGCAGACTTGACACTAACAAAGAAAACTAAAGAAAAACAAGTTGTAAGTCAAAACTGTTATGGAGCTAACGAGTATGAATGAAACACAACTGAATAGGGTACTCGAAAATCAATCCAGACTAACAGCAAAGACACACAACTAAAGCTAGGCTGCCTCCTAGGAGCGCTTGGTTTAACGTCGTCAGCCCGACATATATTCTCCCTCATGAATGATATATCATGAAGTGACGAGGAAGAACATAAGGAACATTCACCTCAAAAGGGTGAAGGAATCGTATACCAACAAACTGAAAAGTTGAGGATCAGTCCACTCAAAAATAGCAACCACATGCGACACAAGATATACTAGCACATCCAAAAGTTGCAAGGACACCATCTAAAATCATATAGAAATGGTAAAGAAGCTCGCATTCCTTGGAAGTCAATAGGGATCTTAAACATGAATAGGTCACAAGTAGTGATATGCAACAAAGGATCCTCCCTTACTCCTAAAATGGAACATCCTAAGTCTGGTTCCAAATCAGAAGATTAGATAATTTCCACATCAGGATGGTGAAAATTGAAATCATCTCTTACAAACAATGGATCCACATAGGTAGCATTAGTCAATATGAAAGGGATGGAAAGAGGTATGTCTATAAATATATCGGGTGGTACATGTTCATCGTAACAAAATGGATTACACCAAGATGATGAGTTAGACGACGCAACAACACCCCCAAACCTAGAATTGGCACTACCTATGGCATGTAGTCTCTCATTAAATATATCTCCCGACTTCTTTGGGTCAACCTGTTTTGAATTCAATGTAGATGGAATAATAACAGGCAAAGTATCATCAGTACCTGAAAACGCATACCTGAGGGTGTCAGGTAATTGTTTAAGGTCAAGCTCAGGTGGCTCAACTGATGGGACTAGTTTTGACTCACTGAGTGGAAGAGGTTCCACTTTAGACTTCCATTTATAACTAGGATCCACAATGGGGACTGAGTCAAGCAAATCATTGACTTCCCTAATGGAATCATCAACATCAAAGTCCAAACTAGAATGAGTCAAACAAGCCTCTAAATGGTCATGTGTATCATGAAAATAATCAAGGGGAGACTCTAAAGACTGTTCACAGTTTGATTCTATGCATGAGTCACTAGGAAGACATATGTCGAGTGGGTCTTCATGAAAATGTGGGGAAGAGAATGGGTCAGGAAGCAAAGTAGTTTCAATCACATTATCCTCAGAAACATCATCTGACTCGGATTCCCATGTGTTACCAATTATGATCTGACCCTCTGAATTTTGAACAGACTGACCAGGAACTCTTCCTAACTCACTTTCAGATAATGCCTCAGTAATATGATCCACAACTATCTCAAGTCTTTCAGTCGTGACTTTCAACTCAGATATGTCATTAGAATTCTGATCAATTGAACTTGCTGAGCGCTGCAAAAACTGATTAATCGTTTCCTCTAAGCTTGATGTGTTGGATGGATGAGCTTTGTTAAATTGAGGCATAACATGATGAGGGTATTGAGGAGCCTGAGAGAAACTATGTCCCCCTTGGTGTGAGTTATGAGCCCAAGAGAGATTTTGATTATTGGCAAAACCAGGGCTGCAATAGTTTGAACTTTGAATTATAACCAGGTCGCCAATTAGCATTAAAAGAATGGATTTGCTCAGCGAAATATTCAGGATAATCATATTGCAAATCACAATCAGCTGTAGAATGACTAGGACTCGAACATGCAACACAACCCTCAAATGAAACATTACTAGGAGGTAGGGGTTGAGTCAAATTCATAAGTGCATCTAATTTCTGAGTCATCGTCATAAGAGCTGTTTCAAGCTTCGAGGTAGAAGGGGAGAAGTAATCCTTAAAGTCTTTATCCTCGTTAGAAGGGGAGAGGAAGTCAGGATAATATGCGGAACCTGAGTTGTAATAATCTGAATATGGAGCATAATCAGGTGGTCGCATGGGATTAAATGCATTTCTGCGAGATGGATAATGATTAGATTTCATTTTTTTTTTAAATTATGCAAGCCTAATCTATATACGAAGATAACCTAACTCTAAAATAAAAATGGTAAAACCTAATCAAGGCCTATATGATGCGCAAACAAGATGAATGAAAAATGACCCTAGATAAGTACCTAGCAAATAAAACACACAGTAATCCACTTAGAAGCCGCGTGCAGATGCGGTGGAAAGAAGTTACCTCCGGCGTGAACCTCTCTTGGGTTACTTGCGACGCCGGGTAGAAGTCGAGTTGACGTCGATCAGAAGCACCGTCCACCTGACGGCTCGCCAACTTCTGAGAGTGTCCACGCGATAGCAACCTGTAAACAATTCAGACCATGTGCTTTTTGTTTTTGTTTTTTTGTGATGAAACAAAATGAGAAATAGTAAAGTTTAACAATTATTACACCACATACTCGTAAAACGAGGTGAAAATAAAATTAAAAACTCTCCTCACAAAATAAAAATAAAAATAATAAAAATTTTGCTTGACGTGTGCAGGATCGTTCAATTTTCTCGAGAAGCGTGTAATCTGTAATATATGCTTCCTACCTTAACCTGCAAAAATAACAAAACAAAAGCAAGTAACAAAACTTCTAAGAGTTAAAAGAAATAACTAAAAAATAAAATCAAGCCTATCCTAAAAACAAAAGCAATAGCAATCTATATCTGACCTAATTTTTTTTTTTTTTTATTAACCTAAACTACAAACTAGTGAAAATAAACTCTTGAATTCAATTACACCGTTACAGTCCCCGGCAACGGCGCCAAAAACTTGATGCAAATTTAACTAACCTAAATAAATAGGTTAATTTAACCTAATTTTAATAACTGCAAGTGCACAGTGTCTAACTGGTAGACAAGGGCAGGTACAGGTCGATCCCACAAGGATTGTGGTTGCAATTAAATTTCAGGGTTTATTTAAACTAATTTAAATTGGGGTTACAACAATTAAAATATCTAAACTAAAAATCAAATAAAAAACAAAATAAAAAGTTTTAAAGAATATGAGAAAGGAAATCAAGGCATTGAATCCACCACAGGTTCTTTGAGATTTGTGTAATCAAAAATATTGTTTTTCAAGATTTAACATTACTAACCTAAAGATTAATCTAAGTTCACAATTGATTTCAGCATAGGTATAAACCCCTAGAATTGTGTGTCTTCTTACGGCACACACAATCACAGGTTTATTTTAACTAATCCTAATCCCTAGCATTGTGTGTCTTCTTACGGCACACACAATCACAGATTCAGATTAATTTATTAAATCAGACTTTTGAATTTCAACAAAGAGTATTTCTAACTACCGACTAGTCTAGATAATTAATCAGGATATAATCAGTGAAAGCAAATTATTGAAAATCATAAATCAAATGTGTTTAACGTTCAAGCATAAAGAAAACAATAAATTTAAATACACAAACTCTAGGAAACCCTATGGTTTCATCGTAGCCTTGGCGAATGGTTTAGCTGGTCATGGTAGCGGTGAGCACAACGTCAATGGAGGTGGAAATCATCTTTGCACTGATGCGAATCCCGAGAAAACTGGCCAAAAGCACTCTGTGGTGGCTCTTACAAATCGCTGGGGTGTGAATAGCCAAATAACCAAATAAACCAATTCCCGCCTCTGCTACAGTACTGCTACAGTCCGGTCGTCTTCTCCAGCGCGACAGTGGCTCTCGCGGTGGTTTTGTTTGCTCCTCGCGACCTCCCTCGACGTCAGAGTGATCCTAGAACCTGCAAAGACGAAAGAAGTGAAGAAAGACCAAATAAACAGAGCAAATTTGGGAGAGGAAACTCCCTGTTTTTGCTCCGTTTTCGCTCGGTTGCGAGCTCTGTCGCGACTGTTCCCGCGGCCTGTTGTGGTGGTTGGACTCGTGCGGAGGTGGTGATGAAGGTGATGGATGATGTGGGTTGAAGGACGGTGAAGATTCGGGCGTGAAACAGGACTGTCACGTCCCTGTTTCACGGTGGTGGCGGTTGTGGGTCTGTTGCGGGGTGGCTGATCGTGGTGGAGGCGGAGCTTAGTGGTGGCGAGGTGATGATTGCTGGGTGCTAGTGACTGAGAGAGAGAGAGAGAGACGACGGTGGATGGCGGCGGTGAGGATGATGGAACAGAGAGAGGGATGGTAGAAGGTGGCGGCTGATGGTAGAGGACGAGGAGGAGGTGGTGATGGCGGTATTATCGCGCTGTCGGCTCTCCTATCGAGCGAGGATTACCGGCAGGGTGGTGTGGTGGCTGGAAAAGAGATGAGGGGAGAGGGGTTGTGGAAGAGGAGAGAATAAGAGATATCCCCTGGTTCTCTAAGATTAGGGGAGCTAAATAGGGTTCTATTATCTTGGGCTTGGGTTTTTAGGTTAGCATTTTTGGATTTGGGCTTAGGTTAAATTAGGTGGATCTAGGTTTACTAGGGTTATGTTTAGATATGTGACTCTCTGCTTTGTACCATCACTAGAATCGACCAATTGTCTGTCGCCTTAATACCATTTCATCGTTAACGCTCAAATTCCTGCCAAGACATGAAAACGAAATAATTATTATAAATTATAATAATCGAAACACTAACATATATAAATTAAGGGATATATTATGTAATAATTATGTGAATATCAGTAATCTTACAATAAATTTGTAATAATTGCTTTCTACCCTTTCCTCTACCAACCATCCCTTTTTTCTCATGCGAGCAATGCCGCCACCATTGCCACCACCCTCCCTGCCCTCTCCTCCTCATCATCTCCTCCTATTCCTCTTTCTCTTCTTCTCTATTGAAGATTGTATGAGGAATGAAGAGGGATATAAGGTTGTTTCTAGTGGTGGTGGAGAAATGATCTCAATGATATTTAAGGGAGGGAAATCAAGTGAAGAAGGGCATTAATTTTGGTGGTTTGTAGTGAACGGTGGGAATTGTGGTGGTTGGAAAAATGTATAAAAAAATTAAAGTCAACACCTAAACAAAAATATCATTTAATTTTAAAACTTTTAATCGGTAGTTCATTCATAAGCAAAATAAACAGTTTAGAACTTCTAACTCGAGTTACAACTTAGTTTTTAACCAAGGATTGTGATTTCGTTTTTCAAAAAAAAAAATTCATTTTCCTAATTTTAAGAAATATTTCGAGAAATATTTTGGTGTGTAAATAAAAAACTTCAAAATTTCAAGGATACATGAATTATATATATAATGAATTTTGAGAGTATTTGAAATATATGAAGAAATAAGAGGCAATTAAATAAATCTATTAAATGCATTAAATGAAGCCTAAATAATTAACCTTCCCCTCCTGGACAGCTCGGGCTTTTGGGAGAGTTGATTGGTTCATCACAGAGTATGGCATTCGATGTCAAGAAGCCCTTTTTATTGGGCTGATTCAACATTACGGGAAATGCAATTTGGCTGAGAGAATTGTTGATCGTTTTAATCAAATCCCATCTTTTAATTGCACCAGGACTTTGCAGTCGTTTAATTTCCTTCTTGATGTTTTAGTTGAAAATGATAAGCTTAGTGATGCGAAAGACATGTTTAAGCGGTCTTCGAAGATGGGTTTTTGACCAAATTCTGTATCTTTTAATATACTTATTAAGGGGCATGTTGGGAAGGGTGAGTGGGAAGAAGCTTGTAACGTATTTGAAGAAATGCTTGAAAGAGAAGTCCAACCCACTGTGGTGACGTACAATAGCTTAATTGGATGCTTATGTAAAGATGAGAATGTAGATAAAGCAATGGTGTTGCTTAGTGATATGTCGCGAAAGGGGAAGTACCCAAATGTGGTCTCGTATGCTTTGATTATGGAGGGTTATTGCTTGATTGGGAAATGTGATCTTGCGAAGAAGTTGATGTTGGATATGGATTACAAAGGGTGTAAACTTCGTGTCGTGAATTTCTCAGAAGGTGTTGAGTTGGAATCCCATTCTTGTAGGTTTTGATGAGTCGTCTGGGAAAAGAGGGAATATTGACGAGGCTAGAGCTTTATTAGTGGAAATGAATAAGAGGCGATTTAAGCCGGATGTCGTTATATACAATATATTGATAAATTATTTGTGTCAAAATGGGAGAACTAGTCATGAGTATAAGTTGTTGATTGAAATGCAGGTTTAAGGTTGTGAGCCAAACTCAGCAACGTATAGAATGATGATTGATGGACTTTGCAAAGTTCAAGAATTCGAGAAAGGGTTGAGTGTTTTTAATGCAATGTTGACAAATAGACATTGCCCTCGAATAGAAACCTTTTATTGTTTGGCTTCGGGTCTCTGTAAAAATGGAAAACTGAGTGATGCTTGTTTTGTTCTCAAGGAGATGGAGAAGAGGAAGATTAGATTACATTTGGAAGGTTGGGAAGCTCTAGCTCCGGTTGCTTGTGGTGGACATAGTAGTGTTATTGATCTTGTAACAGAACTAATAGTCGTTGTTGACAAGTAAACTTTAAGAATGTGAAGTGATACCAATTTTAGGACTTGCTAGGTGCATATTTTAAACATTAAAGAATCACTAAATTGGTAAAAACTGATTATAATGTGTTACTTCTTCATGAAGAACTGGCAATTATTGCTGGTGTGAATTCGAGTTCCGCAACACGCTCTATGTCATGACCCGATCTCCTTGATATGACGCTTTTTAAAGCCGTGAGGGTGGTTAGGCCCAAAGCGAAAAATATCATATCATGTGGATCAGGTTGTTACAGAATGGTATAAGAGCTGGACCCATTCGAAAATGTGCCAACGAGGACGAGGATTGTGACAGCCTTGTGTGGGCGGGCCCTGAGGTTGACAAGCTACCATGTTTGAGCGGGCTTGAGGCTGGCAGGCTACAATGTGCGGGTGGGCTCAAACGCTGACAGGCTACCTAGATGTTATAGTCACACATCGCCTGGGTGAGGGAAGTGTATGTGCTATATATGTGTGAGGTTAGATTCCCTTGGTATGACGCGTTTTAAAGCTGTGAGGGTGGTTAAGCTAAAAACGGGCAATATCATACCATGTGAATCGGGTCGTTACATAATGGTATCAGAGCTGGACCCAATCGAAAGTGTGCCAATGAGAACATTGGGCCCCTAAGAGGGGTTGGATTTTGATAGTCTTGTGTGGGCGGGCTCTGAGGCTGACGAACTACACTGTGTGGGCGGGCTTGAGGGTGGCAACCTACGATGTGTAGGCGGACTCAGAAGCTGACAGACTATCTAGGTGTTATAGTCTCACATCGCTTGGGTAAGGGAAGATATGTGCTATATATTTACGAGGTTGGATCCCCTTAGTATGACAAATTTTAAAGCCGTGAGGGTGGTTAAGCCCAAAGCGAACAATATCATACCATGTGGATCGGGTCGTTACAGCCCACACATGGTAACTTGTGAGCCTTAGAGCCCGCCCACACAAGGTTGCCACAATCCACCATCCTCAGGGGCCCAACGTCCTCATTGGCACACTTCTGACTGGGTTCGACTCTGATACCATTCTGTAATGACCCGATCCACATAATATGATATTGTCCGCTTTGAGCTTAACCACCCTCACGGTTTTAAAAAGCATCATACCATGTGGATCAGGTCGTTACTGATGCAGATTTAACTAACCTAAATAAATAGGTTAATTTAACATAATTTTAATAACTGCAAGTGCACAGTGTCTAACTGGTAGACAAGGGCAACTACAGATCGATCCCACAAGGACTGTGGTTGCAATTAAATTTCAGGGTTTATTTAAACTAATTTAAATTGGGGTTACAACAATTAAAATATCTAAACTAAAAATCAAATTAAAAACAAAATAAAAAGTTTTAAAGAATATGAGAAAGGAAACCAAGGCATTGAATTCACCACAGGTTCTTTGAGATTTGTGTAATCAAAAATATTGTTTTCAAGATTTAACATGACTAACCTAAAGATTAATCTAAGTTCACAATTGATTTCAGCAAAGGTATAAACCCCTAGCATTGCGTGTCTTCTTACGGCACACACAATCACAGGTTTATTTTAACTAATCTTAAACCCCTAGCATTGCGTGTCTTCTTACGGCACACACAATCACAGATTCAGATTAATTGATTAAATCAGGCTTTGAATTTCAACAAAGGGTACTTCTAACTACCGACTACTCTAGATAATTAATCAGGATATAATCGGTGAAAGCAAATTATTGAAAATCATAAATCAAATGTGTTTAACGTTCAAGCATAAAGAAAACAATAAATGTAAATACACAAACTCTAGGAAATCTTGTGATTTCATCGTAGCCTTGGCGAAGGGCTTAACTATCCATAGTAGTGGTGGTCACAGCATCAATGGAAATGGAAGTCATCTCTGCATGGACGCGAATCCCGAGAAAACTGGCTAAAAGCACTCTGCGGTGGCTCTTACAGATAGCTGGGGTGTGAATAGCCAAATAACCAAATTAACCAATTCCCGCCTCTGCTACAGTGATGCTACAGTAGCCGCTACAGTCCGCTCGCTCCGTTCGTCTTCTCCAGCGCGACATCGACGCTCTCCTCTTTCGTCTGTGCTCGTCGCGAGTCCCCTCGACCTCCAAATGCTTCCAAACCTGAAAAAGAGAGAGGAACAGTGAGAAACTCAAAAACAGAGAAACCGAGCACGGTGAATACTCCCTGTTTTCGCTTCCTGTTTCAGCGATGGTGGTGCGCCGCGGTGAGGCCTTTCTGTGGTGGTTGGACGGTGGTGGAGAGACGCTAAGGAGGCCTGGAAGAGGAGAAGACAGAGAGGAAAGGAGGACGCAGGGTCTGGCTCTATCGCGAGGCGGAACAGAGTCGCGGTGGTTGCGGCTCTGTTTCGCGGCAGTGGCGGTTGATGGCGTGTTCTTTCGTGGTCTGGTGGCGAGGTTGGATCAGAGAGAGAGAAGTGTAGGAGGGAGAGACCGTGGAGAAGAGAGGAAAACAGGAAGGAGGGAGGCTGCGAGGGAGGAAAACAGGGACTGTTTTGTGCGCGAGGTGGTTGTGGTGGTGCTCGGGTGATGGCGGAGAAGGTGGTGCTCGGTGGTGGTGGTGGCTGTGTGGCGTGATGACGTGAAACAGGGTTGTCACGCCCCTGTTTCAGTGGGATGAAGGTGTTGGACGATGGCGAGGTGAGGTGGTGATGGCGGGATTATCGCGATGCCGGCTCTCCTATCGAGCGAGGATTGCCGGCAGGGTGGTGTGGTGGCGGGAAAAGAGATGAGGGGAGAGGGGCTGTGGAAGAAGAGAGAATAAGAGATCCGCCCCTTTCTCTAAGATGGGGAAGCTAAATAGGGTTCTCATATTATATTGGGCTTGGGTTTTTAGGTTAGCATGTTTTCGGTTTGGGCTTGGGTTTTTAGGTTAGCATGTTTTCGGTTTGGGCTTAGGTTAAATTAGGTGGACCTTGGTTTATTAGGGTTAGGTTTAGATATGTGTCTCTTTGCTTTGTACCACCACTAGAATCGACCAATTGTCAGTCCTTAAGTTGTCGCCTTAATATCATTTCATCGTTAACGCTCAAATTCCTGCCAAAACATGAAAACGAAATAATTATTATAAATTATAATAATTGAAACACTTACATATATAAATTAAGGGATATATTATGTAATAATTATGTGAATATCAAATACCCTCAAACCTATATTTTGCTAGTCCTCGAGCAAAACAATAAAATAAAATCTAACTCACTTTCGCATGAATCATCGGTTGTACTTACCTTAAACGTGCAACAAGGCTTTAAACCCCTAGATTACCTCTAGTGGACGAGTTATAGTCTCGTGAGGGTTTCCAGAAATGTTACCCACAAACATTATGACTTAATAAATTTCCAAAACATGGTAACTCGATCTATTATCCTTAGATTAAGAATTTAGTTGCAAAAAAATTTTGAAAATAGCTAACAGTCTCACAATAATATATCAAAGAGTCTCACAACAATTTAATAATACCCAAAGGTTAAATAAATTTCATCAATTATTCCCAATTCGAAGTGTGTGTGAGCATGGCTTTATCAACATAACTTTTTACTTCAGAGTAAAACAATTACTAAATCTCCTTTAGAAAGTTTTTTTTGACTTCAAACCTCTCATGTCACTCACAATGAAACACTCAGAGATTTGATATTTCACTCAGTTTATATGTGAGGAAAAGAGTAAATAATGGAAAACAATCATCTCACATATAGTAATATGAAGAACGGACTTTTCAAGAATGGAATGAATATGATCTCATGGACAAGAATATCAATTACTTTTGAGAATGTTAAATCATACACCATAGTTCTTATTTATTTAATCTCCACATCTACGAAACTAACCATCTCTTAAGATCAACTAGGACTTTAATAGGTTGTAATGGGTCTTTGGTAATGGCTAACAAAGAATGGAAAAAGGTATACGAAAAATCTCTAAGAATGTATATACCCATTAAACTAACACAAGGGCTATGAGTAGTAAATCAATGTTCTAACCATCAATTACTTTCTTCATTTTTTTTCATTGACATCGCTTTTCTTTCTTTTTTTTTTTTTTTTTTTCAACTACATGCTTTTCCTCTTCTACTCAATAGAATGTTTCAACACTGATGACTCATGGTATATTTGACTCTGTTCTTTCTAATTGCCCATTTCCAACTAACATTCATCCATATACATTCTTAGATAAATTGGGTATTGATAAGGGGTTAACAAATAAAAGGCTATCAACGGCTCAAAGGGCTTCAAAAGGGAACTAATGAGTGGATAAGTAAAAAGGCTAGAAAAGGTTTAAGAAAAACTTGCCTACATCATTTCTTAAGTTCAGGTTGGTATTATGACATCTCAACTAAATAAACTAAAAAGTTCTAGTGCAATAATTTAATTTTAATGTCATTCTCAAAGCAATTGATAAGAAAAATGAGAATAATGAGATCATCAACGACTTAATGCGAACTCAAGAAAAATTAGAGTATATTTATCTAGCACTCAGAAAGAAAAGAATGGCTCAAAACTTTCACGGGTTAAGTCTCCACTATTATTCTAAGGTTTTCTAGCTCATATCTCACTCATCAACTTCAAATCATGCTAATATGGCTTATAGTGCAAAAAGTAATCGAGTTGAAAAAAATCTCATGAAATAGACCTAACTTAAGGATTATATCAAACCATATGTTTTCCTGTTTGATATATAAAGGTGACAAACGAAAGCATGTATTTCTCAAAATTTCAGGCATACTTGAAAGCACATCCTCTTCATTGGAAAGGACTTAGATCTTGGATGCATTTTCAAAAGTGAAAATTTTTCACACAATCATAATCATAGTAAATTGTGAAATAAATTTTAGTTCAAAATTTCTTGAAAAATGCAAAAAAAAACTCATAAACCTCACCCCCAAACCTAAACCAAACATTGTCCTCAATGTATAAAACGATGATCATGACAAATGCAGGAAAAAGAAAAGATGAGAGTTAAAGTGATATTACCATGAGAAAGTTTTTACCAATTTCGACGAAATCGTCCACCAATGAATGCTCAGAGACATAAGAACTGTGAACTCATCATGAAAAATTGATAAAAACAATACAGGACACAAATAAAAAATAATAATAATTACATGTATCAGTTGTAAGTCAAAATTGTTACGGAGCTAACGAGTATGAGTGAAATGCAACTAGAAAAGACTCGAAAATCAATCCAGACTAACCATAATGACACAACTGAAGCTAGGTTGCCTCCTAGGAGCGCTTGGTTTAACGTCATCAGCCCGACATATATTCTTCCTCATGAATTATATATCATGAAGTGACGAGGAAGAACATAGGGAACATTCACCTCGAAAGGGTGAAAGAATCGCATACCAACAACCTGAAAAGTTGATGATCAGTCCACTCAAAAATAGCAATCACATGCGACACAAGGTATACTAGCACATCCCAAAAGCTGGAAGGACACCATCTAAAATCATATAGAAATGGTAAAGAAGCTCGCATTCCTTGGAAGTCAATAGGGATCTTACACATGAATGGGTCGCAAGTAGTGATATGCAACAGAGGATCCTCCCTTACTCTTAAAATGGAACATCCTAAGTCTGGTTCCAAATCAGAAGATTGGATAATTTCCACATCAAGATAGTGAAAATTGAAATCCTCACTCAGGAACATGGGATCCACATAATCAGGCCTGGTTAATGGAAATGTGATGCAGGTAAATGTAACTATAGATGTATCAGGTGGTACAGGCTCATCATAACAAAATGAACTACACCAAGATGATGAGTTAGACAACGTACCAACACCCCCAAACCTAGAATTAGCACAACCTATGGCATGTAGTCTCTCCAAGGAATGCTGAGGATCAGACTTCATGTAGAAGTCACAAGGAGGACTTATGTCAAATAGGTCATCATGAACACGCGGAAAAGGGAATGGGTCAGAAATTCCAATAGTATCAGCAGAAAGGTTCAATTTTGACTCACTGAGTGGAAGAAGTTCCACTTTAGACTTCCATTTATAACTAGGATCCACAATGGGGACTGAGTCAAGCAAATCATTGACTCCCCTAATGGAATCATCAACATCAAAGTCTAAACCGAAGTGAGTCAAGCATGTTGCTAAGGGATCATCTGATACAGACTCCAATAAGGAATTCTCCATCGAACTCTCAATTATGTCAACCACACAAACATCCTCGGGCTCGGGAGGTTGTTGACTAACATTAAAAACGTTGAGTTCGACGGTCATGTTGCCAAATGACAATTTCATAATTCCATTCTTGCAGTTAATAATGGCATTGGATGTGGCCAAGAATGGTTGACCCAAAATGACAGGAATGTGACTGGAGGGATTGTGAACAGGTTGTGTATCAAGAACTATAAAGTCCACAGGGTAATAAAAATTTTCAACCTTGATAATCACATCCTCTATAACACCGCGGGGGACTCTGACAGACCGATCTGCCAATTGCAGTGTTACTCTAGTCGGTTTCAACCCACTGAGACCTAATTGCTCATAAACAGAATATGGCAATAAATTAACACTCGCCCCTAAATCCAATAATGCCTTATCTATCACATGATTACCGATAATACAAGAAATAGTCGAGCAACCAGGATCCCTAAACTTAGGCGGGGTTCTGTGTTGAATAATTGAGCTCACTTGCTCGGTGAGGAAGGCCCTCTTGTGCACATGGAGCTTCCGCTTTTGTGTGCAAAGATCTTTAAAAAACTTGGCATAGTTAGGAACTTGCTTGATAGCATCGAGTAATGGGATATTTATGTGAACTTGCATAAAAATTTCTATTACATCATTTACATTTGTTCCTTTCTTTGCCGGAGTTAACCGTGATGGAAACGGGGCTCTAGGCAAGTAAGATGCCTGAGTGGGGTCAGAGTCAACATGAGCATCTGTAGAAGGTAAGGCTTTATCAGCCTCCTTATCAGATGGAGATACAACCTGTTTTGACTTAGACGTGGATGCACCAACACTCAAATCGGGCTCTTGTACTCGATTGTCAACCTGTTTTCCACTCCTAAGGGTAGTAATAGATTTGACATCTTCATTGTAGGATTCAGATGTACTACCAACTGCGAATTAACCCTTTGGGTTTGGAACAGGTTGACTAGGAAATCTCCCTGGCTTTCTCTCAAAAGAAGACTGAGTAATCTTACTCACAGCTATCTCAAGTCTTTGAGTCGTGGCTTTCAACTCAGATATGTCCTTAGAATTTTGATCCATTATACTTGCTGAGCGGTGCAAAAGCTGATTAATCGTTTCCTCTAAACTTGATGTGTTGGATGGAGGAACTTGGTTATGGTGGGGCCTAACAGGGCTAGGGGCTTGAGGAGCCTGGGAGACAACAACAGGTCCCCCTTGGTGTGGGCCATGGGCCCAGGAGAGACTGGGATGTTTGGTGAACCTTGAGTTGTAATAGTTAGGTTGCAGATTAATGCCAGGTCGCTGTATCGCATTAAAGGAGTTGACTTGCTCAGCATAATATGCAGGATAATCGTTTTGCAAGTCACAATTAGCTATTGAATAACCATGACTCGAACATGCAGCACAGACTTCAGATGACGCGTTTGCGAGGGGTACAGGTTGACTCAAAGTCAAAAGTACATCTATCTTTTGAGTCATGGTCATAACAGCCGTTTCTAACTTTGAGGCAGAAGGGGGTTGAACAGATGTATCTCTAACTTCATATATACCACCCTTACGCCTATCAGACTCATTTCTCGAATAATCCCATTGCTGAGAATTTTCGGAAAGCGTCTCAAAAAATTCCCAAATTTCACTGACACTCATTTTCATTAATGACCCACCACTAGTGGCATCAATCATACGACGGTTTTGAGGGGTTAAACCGTCTTGGAAGTATTGAACTAGCCACCACTTCTCGAATCCGTGATGGGGACACCTGACAATGAGCTCATTGAACCTTTCCCAACATTCATAGAAATGTTCACCCTCTTTTTGTTGAAAATTAGATAAATCTCGTCGGAGGGCATTTGTTTTATGAATGGGGAAGTATTTTGTCAGGAACTTTCTTGATAACGCATCCCATGATGTGATGGATCCTATCTCTAATGCATTTAACCATGATTTCGCCTTGTCTTTCAGAGAAAAGGGAAATAACCTAAGACGGACCGAATCATCAGAAAAGTTTTGGTACTTCAGGGTAGCGCAGATGTCAAGAAATTTTTTGACATGAAGATAAGGGTCCTCTTTCTCAAAACCATAAGAAGTGGGCAAGAGATGAATAATAGATGGTTTGAGTTCGAAACTATTTGCACTTGTCTCAGGTAAGACAATGCAAGATGGAGCACTACTAGGAAGAGGGGCGAAGTAATCCTTAAAGGCCTTCCCCTCAGCCATCTTAGTGGACAAGGATGATGAACCTAAATAGGTAATGGGGACTTCAACGAACTCTTCGAATTCTTGTCGAACAAGTCTACTCTTAGAATCACGCACCCAAGTATGCATAAACTAATGGACAACGAAGATGCAAAGTCAACACTCCTAAATAAATTTTTTTTTTCTACAGCACTAACTCTAAAAATATACACAGACTTACACGCAATCAGCAACCAATAAATGCACAAGAAACATGCCTCCCTAAGCAATCAACATTTTTGAGATCAATTATCTTTTTATTTTTTTGGGGACAATTATTTCTTATGTAATCTTTATGACAAAGCAATGGGTGCTACAAGTTGATCCTAAGAGTGTACACTTTACCCCACAAAGTTCAAAATCAGTAGGCTAGAGTTTTGTTTCAAAGAAACCGGATTATCGCACAAGAGAAGGAGGTCACAATGGTCCAATTAAGTACTTCCTTGTGCTACCGCTCTGTAAGCCAGTAGATGTGAGAACGATGTGACGTTGGATATACACTCGAGGCTTGTGTTCTTAACCCAAAACTGTTGGTTACACCAATTATTCTTGTGGATCGTAGCTTACTTATGACTCGGCATACTGGGTAAATTACCCTTGTGGCAGTGGCCTCTCGGAGTTCATTGAATGATTAAACCCATCGACAATTTCAGTTTGGTCAACACAAAAATTATTTGATTCACCTTGGTCTTGGTTGTCCTATGAACACCGTACCTAAAAGATTGCTCTATCTAACTTGCTAATTGATTTTAATTATGTTAGGCTATTGGTTGCACACAGCTGGAGTGATGAGGTGGGGATATCAAGTCCCACCAGTTTCTATTTATAAGCTGGGTCTGCTTATTATGAATTACTAAAGTTTAGCATCCACAATTACAGAAATTTAACATCCAATCACACAATTTTAAACAATTACACCAAGCACCCTGGTCGCTAATACGTTGCGTGTGAGAGAAATACTTACAGTGTGCGTATTCCAATCTGCACAAAAAGTTAGCACAATTCAAAAAAAATGTTCGACTTCTTTTTATCCGTTTCACTCAACACACAAGCACATGCAAATAAATTTACTGGTCTTGGTCTTAGAAGTCGGATTTCTAAATCACAAGAGATTATTGGGTACAATTAAAATTGTTTCCCTATAATTTCTTTTGACTTCGAAAATTTTGGTTTTTTTTTTTTGTGATTAAACAAAATGAAAAACAGTAGAGTTTAAAAATTATTACACCACACACTCGTAAAACGAGGTGAAAATAAAATTAAAACTCTCCTCACAAAATTAAAAAAATAATAAAAACTTTGCTTGACGTTTGCAGGATCGTTCAATTTTCTCGTGAAGCGTGTAATTTGTAATATATGCTTCCTGCCTATTAATACCTGCAAAAAAAAAAAAAAAAACAAGTATCAAAACTTCTAAGACTTAAAAGAAATAACTAAAAAATAAAATCAAGCCTATCCTAAAAGCAAAAACAATCTATATTTGACCTAATTTTTTTATTTGTTAAATTTTTTTTTTTTAACCTAAACTACAAACTAGTGAAAATAAACTCTTAAATCCAATTACACCGCTACAGTCCCCGGCAACGGCGCCAAAAACTTGATGCAGATTTAACTAACCTAAATAAATTGGTTAATTTAACCTAATTTTAATAACTGCAAGTGCACAGTGTCTAACTGGTAGACAAGGGCAAGTACAGGTCGATCCCACAAGGACTGTGGTTGCAATTAAATTTCAGGGTTTATTTAAACTAATTTAAATTGGGGTTACAGCAATTAAAATATCTAAACTAAAAATCAAATTAAAAACAAAATAAAAGTTTTAAAGAATATGAGAAAGGAAACCAAGGCATTGAATTCACCACAGGTTTTTTTAGATTTGTGTAATCAAAAATATTGTTTTCAAGATTTAACATGACTAACCTAAAGATTAATCTAAGTTCACAATTGATTTCAGCAAAGGTATAAACCCCTAGCATTGCGTGTCTTCTTACAGCACACACAATCACAGGTTTATTTTAACTAATCCTAAACCCCTAGCATTGCGTGTCTTCTTACGGCACACACAATCACAGATTCAGATTAATTGATTAAATCAGACTTTGAATTTCAACAAAGGGTACTTCTAACTACCGACTAGTCTAGATAATTAATCAGGATATAATCGGTGAAAGCAAATTATTGAAAATCATAAATCAAATGTGTTTAACGTTCAAGCATAAAGAAAACAATAAATGTAAATACACAAACTCTAGGAAATCTTGTGATTTCATCGTAGCCTTGGCGAAGGGCTTAGCTATCCATAGTAGTGGTGGTCACAGCATCAATGGAAGTGGAAGTCATCTCTGCATGGACGCGAATCCCGAGAAAACTGGCTAAAAGCACTCTGTGGTGGCTCTTACAGATAGCTGGGGTGTGAATAGCCAAATAACCAAATTAACCAATTCCCGCCTCTGCTACAGTGATGCTACAGTCCGCTCGCTCCGTTCGTCTTCTCCAGCGCGACAGCGACGCTCTCCTCCTTCGTCTGTGCTCGTCGCGAGTCCCTCGACCTCCAAATGCTTCCAAACCTGAAAAAGAGAGAGAGGAACAGTGAGAAACTCAAAAACAGAGAAACCGAGCACGGTGAATACTCCCTGTTTTCGCTTCCTGTTTCAGCGATGGTGGTGCGCCGCGGTGAGGCCTTTCTGTGGTGGTTGGACGGTGGTGGAGAGACGCTAAGGAGGCCTGGAAGAGGAGAAGACAGAGAGGAAAGGAGGACGCAGGGTCTGGCTCTATCGCGAGGCGGAACAGAGTCGCGGTGGTTGCGGCTCTGTTTCGCGGCAGTGGCGGCTGATGGCGTGTTCTTTCGTGGTCTGGTGGCGAGGTTGGAGCAGAAAGAGAGAAGTGTAGGAGAGAGAGACCGTGGAGAAGAGAGAAAAACAAGAAGGAGGGAGGCTGCGAGGGAGGAAAACAGGGACTGTTTTGTGCGCGAGGTGGTTGTGGTGGTGCTCGGGTGATGGCGGAGAAGGTGGTGCTCGGTGGTGGTGGTGGCTGTGTGGCGTGATGACGTGAAACAGGGTTGTCACGCCCCTGTTTCAGTGGGATGAAGGTGTTGGACGATGGCGAGGTGAGGTGGTGATGGCGGGATTATCGCGCTGTCGGCTCTCCTATCGAGCGAGGATTGCCGGCAGGGTGGTGTGGTGGCTGGAAAAGAGATGAGGGGAGAGGGGCTGTGGAAGAAGAGAGAATAAGAGATCCGCCCCTTTATCTAAGATGGGGAAGCTAAATAGGGTTCTCATATTATATTGGGCTTGGGTTTTTAGGTTAGTATGTTTTCGGTTTGGGCTTAGGTTAAATTAGGTGGACCTAGGTTTATTAGGGTTAGGTTTAGATATGTGTTTCTTTGCTTTGTACCACCACTAGAATCGACCAATTGTCAGTCCTTAAGTTGTCGCCTTAATATCATTTCATCGTTAACGCTCAAATTCCTGCCAAAACATGAAAACGAAATAATTATTATAAATTATAATAATCGAAACACTAACATATATAAATTAAGGGATATATTATGTAATAATTATGTGAATATCAGTTACAAAATGGTATCAGAAGCGGACTCTGTCGGAAGTATGCCAATGAGGACATTGGGCCTCTGTGAGGGGGTGGATTGTGACAGCCTTGTGTGGGCGGGCTCTGAGGCTGACAGGCTACGATGTGTGGACAAACTCAAAAGTTAGTAGGCCTAGGTGTTATAGTCCCACATCGCCTGGGTGATGGAAGGGTATGTGCTATATATGTGCGAGGTTGAATCCCCTTGGTATGACTGGTTTTAAAGCCGTGAGGGTGGTTAAGCCCAAAGCGGACAATATCGTTTCAGAATGGTATTAGAGCCAAGCCCAACCGAAAGTGTTCCAACGAGGACGTTGGGCCCCTGAGAGAGGGTGGATTGTGACAGCCTTGTGTGGGCGAGCTCTGAGCCTAACAAGCTACCATGTGTGAGTGGGTGGTGAGGCTGACAGGCTACGATGTGTGGGCGGACTAGAATCTGACAGGTGCAGGAAGGGTATGTGTTATATATGTGCGAGGTTGAATCCCTTTGATATGACGACGCTTTAAGCTGTGAGTGTGGTTATGCCCCCAAAGCAGACAATATCATATGATGTGGATTGGGTTGTTACACTCTATCTTCTGCCAGTGAGAATGGAAGTTGGTTTCTCATCAGCATAAACAAGTAATTGACAAAACCCGGGATATTTTGCAAGTGACAAGATTTCATGAGGTGCTTTTAACTTATTTATATCATAGAATTGCAAGAGAAAGCAGGTGTTTCTTCCATAAAGAAAGAAGGTGTGCTTGAATGCATATGTTGAAATTTTCCTAGTGCAATTAGGCCTGTTAGCTATAATAGAGTAAATTCATTTTGTTCATCTCCATATTCCTTTTACTAAACTCAGTTGGAATTTTCGTTCAAGTGCAGGATTGTGGTTAAAAAAACTACTTTACAATGATTTTTGGCATATCAGAGCCATGTTCATCTTTTCCGGGGGGAATAGTGTTGTGAGTCCTAGATACTGTTGGTTAGCCATTGATGACTAATTATGCCCAAACAGTACACGCGGTCAATTGCAGTAAAGATTGGGGTGTCGATCCCACAAAGAAAAACGATCTACAAAACAAGGTCAATGAAGAAAAAAAACTACACGAAACTAAATGTAAGAAACTCTAGCAATTTTAAAATGTGAAATTAAATTAAATTTAATAGAAATCAAGTTTAGAGAAATCACAAGGTTCCAAGAATCCCTCCTATATTTCATGCGCCTACTAGTATTGATTCGCTATGATGACTCGATTACGTGTTTCACATCCCAAACAATATAATCGGAAAAATAGTCTTTAATGCCTTAGTATATCCTAATGTAAATGGATTTTAGATTTCACCTTTTCTAGAAAGCACAAATGTTGGTCATGTGATATCCTAAATTTACGATATATCCGGAGACAATAATGTGATAAAATACGATCACATATAACTAACCTACTGGAATCAATTTATCCTTAAAAATTCCACACGTAAGAAAAGCGTGACTAAACTTATATGAAGAAGAAAAGATAACCACCGGAATAATAATAATCTACGAAGACATTGATGAAATCTTTGTCACTAAAATAACATAAATTCCTATGTTAAATAAAAGTGAAAATCATAAACACCATTATTCATCGTGAAAGCATATAGCGAATCAAATATTAATTAAGTGCGTTACCTCTAGGAGTTCACCTCTTCGCCTTGCGTGGGGTTTAGTGATGCATAGTGAAGGTGATGACAGCAACAACGGTGTGGATCTTCATCGGCATGGCAGCGCGTGGTGAATAAGCGACGCACTCTGCTGCTGTCATGCGATGTGTTCCATGTTGCTCTGCGTGTCCACTGCTGTTGCGCTGCTCCATTTCGGCTACTGTAAAAAACAACTTCTTTTCTTTTCTCCTTTTTTTCTCTGCTGCGTTCTGCCTCCTTTTCTCCGCCCCAAAAAAACTCCTTTTTTTTTGTTGCGTTCTGTTCCAGAGCAAAAACACCCTATTGCTGTCGTATTTGCTTGTGTTAAAAAGGAAACAAAGCTCTTCCTATTGGCCACCCCAATTGGAAATCAAATCTCCATTAATTGGTCCCAATTTGGAAACCAATCCAATTTGGAAACCCAAAGAAACGTGTTCCTTCCTATTGCTAATTAGACTAAGACTCCTTTTTGTTTGGGCTTCTCATGGATTCTCATAGTAATTGGTGATTCAAGCTTCATTTCTAAGCCCCTTAAATCTAGCTATGATGTGAAAAGTCGGTTTTGCTCTCCATTCTTCCTTTGTGCCCAAATCTGTCCAGATTTCGCAGTCTTCAAGTATATCCAAAATCGAGCATGATAAATCCAGAATATGGAAATGTTATGAACATATGAATTTTATCCTTTCGAGTCTTCTTTTCAACGCTTTTAGAATCATCCAATTCCGAGGTCTACAGCTCAAGTTATCATAAAATTACTGAAGCATGTTCAAGAACTTGCAAATTGCACTCAAATCTTCTTGCTTTTATTCAAAACTTTTTTTCTTTGGTTCTCTTAATCTTTGGCTTGAGTGTCTCCCACTCCACTTCGTTAATTTGTTTATGAATTTTCAAATTCGCCACGATAACACACTTTTGTAATTTAAACTCTAAATCATACAAAAATGCAAAAATAGAATAATTAAACTAAAATACACTATTTGAAATACTAACCAATATATATTAGGAGGTATATTATGTAATAATAATGTGAACATCAAATACCCCCAAACCTACATTTTGCTAGTCCTCGAGCAAAACAAAATTAAGAATAAAATCCTAACTCACTTTCGTAGGAATCACGGTTGCACTTACCTTAACGTGCAACAAGGCTTTAAACCTCTAGATTACCTCTAGAGGACGAGTTGTAATCTCGTGAGGGTTTCCAAAAATGTTACTCCCAAACATTACTGACTCAATAAAACAAAATTTATTTTCTAAAAACATAATGCAAAAACGTAAGAATTCTCCTTTGTTTTCCTTAGAGTAATTTTCTAATTGCTTAAAATTCAAGCAAAACAACAAACTAAAAATGTCACAATAGTATATCAATAGAGTACAATAATTTAATAGTATCTAAAGATTAAATAAATTTCATAATCATTCTCAACTCGAAATGTGTGTGTGAGAAACCTTATCAACATAACTCTTCGTCTTATAGTAAAGATGTGACGAGATAACCTTTAGAAAGTACGCTTCGACTACAAATCTCTCATGTCACTCAGAAATAAAACACTCAGAGATTGGACACTCAGTTTATATGTGAGGAAATGGTATACTATGGAAAATGCAAACGTCTCACATATAATCATCATGAAAAACGGAATTTTCAAAGAGTGAAATGAATATGATCTCATGGACATGAATATTGATTACTTTTGAGAATGTTGAATCAAACAACATAGTTCTTGCCTATTCAATTTCTACATCTACTGAACTAACTTTCACTTAAGATCAATTAGGTCTTTACTAGGTTGTAATGAGGCTTGGAACAATAATGGACAAAAATGATACAAAAATTTACGGAGAATGACTACACCCTTGAATAAACATATAGGGCATTGAAGAACAAATAAATGTTGTACACCAATAACTTTTTCTTCATTATTTTCTTTTGCAAATTTTTTTTCAACCCTTTTTTTTCAACTTTTTTTTGTATGTTTTTCCCCGGTGATACAATCCAACACTTTTACTTCGAGGGCGCATAAATTATCTATTTTCGACTCTTTCTATTTGCCCATTCCATAAATATATCTCACCGTGTACATTCTCAGACAATTGGGTAAGGATAAAATAATAGAGGTGTTACTCCTTGATCGGAGTAGGTAATGGTTAACAAAAAGAAGGCTATTTAAAGGCTCAAAGGGCTGCAAATGGATATTTTTTATTGGGTAGGTGAAGATGCTAAAAAAATGGTTTAAAGAAAAAAAATGCCTATATCACTTCATAAGTTTTAGTTAGTACTAGGACATCTCAACTAAATAGAGCAAGAAGTTTTAGTGTAAAAATTCAATTTTTATGTCATTCTTAAAACAATCAATAAGAAAATCAAGAGTAATGAAATCATCAACGAAATAATGCAGACTCAAGAAAAATCAGAGTGTATTTAATAACCCTCAAGGAATAAAGAATGACTCAAAACTCACAAGGGTTAAGTCTCCACTATTATTCTAAGGTTTTCTAGTTCAATATCTCACTAGTCAACTTCAAATCATGTTGACTCGGCTTATAGTGCACGAATTGAAAAGTCTCACAAAATACATCTAACATAAGGATAATATCAAATATCATATTTTCTACTAATATAACTATGTGACACGAGTTAGTATGTGTTTTCTCAAAATTAAAGGCAACAAAAATATTCTCTAAAATTAAAAAGACTCAAACCCCTTTTTTTTAATTCACAAAGAGTTCAAATTTCAAATGCATTTTCATAAAGATTTTACACAATTATCGTAATCATCTAAGTATTCAATGGAGATTTAGTAGAACACAAAATGATTCGGTTTAATTGTAAAATGCGTTTTAAGCTCACAGGTTTTTGAAAATTGCGCAAAAATCTAATAAACCACCATCACCCCCAAACCTAAACCAAACATTGTCCTCAATGTATAAAGTAATAATCGTGAGAAATGAAGGAAAAACAAAAGATGACGGTTAGAGTGATATTACCATGGTGAAGATTTACCAATTTCAAATAGACAATGTCCTCACATTCACCAAAATATAAGAAAATCATACCGACGGGAGAAATGAACACATGGGATGAGGGTCTCCGAGTGACTCCAGTAGCAACACTTAAAAATAACCTGAAACACTAAAAGAAAAGCTAAACTAAACTAAAAAAAATTTGAAAAATAATAAATAAAAAATAAAAACCTAAACTAAAGATAGGGTGGAGAACATCAAATCAAGTAGACAGGGCAACCTAAAATATCTCCTTTGTAACCTTTACCCGCTCCACATAATGCTTCAAACGTTTCCCATTTACTCTAAATACTTTCCCATCTTTTGGATTTTCAATTTCTATGGAACCATTGGGAAATACTTGTTTTACCATGAATGGGCCCGTCCATTTTGATCTTAACTTGCCAGGATGAAGATGAAGTCGTGAGTCATAGAGATAGACTCGTTGGTTGGGCTCGAAATGTTTCCTCAGAATTTTCTTATCATGCGATGCTTTCACTTTGCCTTGTATATTTGAGAATTGTCATAGGCATCATTCCGCAACTCCTCACTTTCAGCTAACTGAAGTTGCCGCTGAATACATGCATCATTGAGATCAAAGTAGTGTTTTTTGCGGCCCAATAAGCGTGATGTTCTAACTCAATAGGTAAATGACATGTTTTTTTCATATATAAGCCGATATGGAGACATCCCGAGAATTGTCTTATAAGTGGTACGGTAAGCCCAAAGTGCATCAGGAAGGCGCAAGGACCAATCCTTCCTATCAGGATTCACTATCTTCTCCAATATTTGTTTTACTTCTCGATTTTCCAACTCGGCTTGGCCATTTGTCTGCGGATAATAGGCATTGGCAACCTTGTGATGAACTTCATACCTGCGCATCAAAGCTTCAAAAGAGCCATTATAGAAATGAGTCCCCTGATCACTAACAATGGCTCGTTGTGTACCGAAACGGGATAGAATGTGTTCTTTGATAAACTTGACAACAAGTTGTTGTCATTGTTTCGACACGCCACAGCCTCAAACCATTTGGACACATAGTTCACTGCAAGCAAAATATACGTAGGTGGTTCGAGTACAGTGTTCCAACTCTTTAAGCTCTCAGATTTTATGAAAATGTCTTTTATTTCAAAATTTACCCGAGCTTCTAGCTCTAGACAAAGCAACTCAGATTTACAAAATAGGATGGAATGTAGGATTACAGAAGTTGAACAGAATTTACAAAAATGGTCCATACCAAAAGTTCCTTACAAACAGATTTATGAAGTTTCTCAATCAATCTTTTCACAAAAATCTGAAGATCTGATAGACATTGTTGAACAGACAGTGCCTCTTGATGGTTTTTTAGAATCAAAACAATTGATTTCTCAAAATACCCTTGATTTTCTTAAAAAAATCAAGAATACAAGTATATCCATATCGGTCTGATTCAAGTAGGAATCAAACCTCTTACAAAAACTGGCCTTGACACCTGTGCGTTAATCACTCTTCTCGACTGTAGATACAATAGGTTCCACGATTCTCTGTTTGGAAGTGCAAAATCCACCTTGGCCATGGGTTCAGTCTACTTCGACTGTTACCCTAATTTCTCAGTGTCTCTTAAGGATCCAAACGTCCTTGAAACACTAACCCTCAATATTCAGACCTCTGGTTTTGATATGCTACCAGGATCTGAACCTTTTGCCCTCATTTACAAATCACCTACAAAGCTTTGAAGACTCAGTTGAGTCCAAAAGCTTTGATGGAGTCTGAAAAAGGTTATACAATCTTATTTCAGGCAAATAAGGACAAAACTAGTGTTATTGTTCCTAAAACAATTTATTGGAATGAAGTCACTCTTCCAGTGACTTGGCAGGTTCAATCGACTCCTAGAAGGCATCCTCCTAGTCTACTTAGTCAGGTTTTGACTCTTGAAGATGGAACTGTTGAATTGCAGTTCTTTGAATCTCGAAAAACTAGGTTACAGCCTCTAGATTTCCAATCGGGACATAGATCTAAGTCTTCTTTCATAACTGCTCCTACCCAAATCCCTAGAACACCTCCTCCTGAGGATCTTTCTCATCTTGATCTGGCAAAATTAAGAAATCATCCTTATAATCCCCAGATCCCGCAACCCATCTACAATCAACCATCAGAACAACCTTTTGATAGATCTCCAACTCAATCTGAGATGACAGATCATGCACAATTAAACACTTTAACCACTGAATTTGTTTTAAATAATTAAAAAGTTAAAGATGAGTTTTCAATGGATTACAATTCTGTTAAAAGACAAGCATTTTATTTTCAAACTACTCCTGACCAAAGGAACTCCGCCCGTTGCAACGGCCGGTCCCAAGCCTGGATAAAGGAAGAGGGTTGGTGTTAGGCTTGTGATAGCCAACCGTAAAAACCCCATCACATCCCTTTTCATGGATATTGGTTCAAAAAGATTAATGCAGAAGGATAGGGCGTCCCCCGCTATAAGAGACGCGCTGCACCTACGCTCGGGTGTAGTGACAAATGAGCAAGGCGCGCTGCAGCGACGCCCGGCTGTAGTGTTAAATAGGCAAGGGTTCTCGCACCTTTCTGGACGGGGGCGAGTAAAGAAGCTAGTCCAAGTTAGAGCTAGAGATAGAATGATTAGATTAGCCTCTTGGAACATAGGAACCTTGACGGGAAAGGCAATAGAATTAGTGGATGTTCTGCGTAGGAGGAAAGTAAGCATAGTTTGTCTTTAATAGACAAAATGGAAGGGGAACAAGTCTAAAGATGAGGAGGGTTCAAACTCTTCTATTCTGGTAAAGATGGCACTAGGAACGGGGTGGGAATAGTGGTAGATAAAGTTTTTAAGGATGCAGTAGTCGACGTTAGGAGGTTTGGGGATAGAATCATAAGTATTAAATTAGCTTTAGAACTAGAGATAGTGCATGTTATTAGTGTGTATGCACCCCAAGTGGGTTTGGACGAGGAGACTAAGAAGAACTTTTGGGACTCTTTAGAGGAGTTAGTTCTTGGAATTCCCTCTTCCGATAGGGTTTTCCTAGGCGGGGATTTAAATGGCCATGTCGGTAAGGATAGAGTTGGGTATGAGAGGGTACATGGAGGTCAAGGCTTTGGGGATCGAAACACTGCGGGGATTTCTATTCTAGATTTTGCTTTAGCTCAGGATTTTGGGATCGTAAATACTTTTTATAAGAAGAGGGAAGATCACTTGGTGACCTTTGCGAGTGGGCGCAATAGAAGTCAAATTGATTATTTTCTTGTGAAAAGACACGATTTAGGTAGGTGTAAAAATTGTAAGGTTATACCAGGAGAGTGTCTGACATCCCAACATAGGTTGTTAGTTCTCGATTATTGTCTTAAGAGTAGGGGTTGTATTGCTATAGAACTGGTTCGACCGAGAATTAAGTGGTGGACCTTACAGGGAGATGTGTGCCAAAAATTTAGAAAGAGGATTTTGGGTGGCCAGTCAGTTTCAGAGGGTGGGGAGAATCTAGAACCAAATGATAGGACTAGTAGCGTGAATCTTTTTGAACATTTGGCAAACCGAATAAGAAGATGTGCGAAGGAAGAGTTAGGACAGGCCAAAAGAGGAGGTTTTTATGGTAAGGAGACATGGTGGTGGAACGCGGATGTGCAACAAACCATTGCGGAAAAGAAAAGATGCTTTAAGGCGTGGCAAAAAGATAGGTGCCTAGAGTCTTATGAGCTTTATAAGCAGGCTAAGAAGTTGAGTAGTAGAGCAGTAGGGGAAGCTAAGAAGAGAGCGTATGATGCTCTTTATAATAGGCTAGGTACGAAGGAAGGGGAGAAGGATAATTTCAAGATAGCGAAGGTTCGAGAACGAAAAATTAGGGACTTGAGTCATGTTAAGTGTGTTAAGCATGAGGATGGAAGAGTCTTAATGCATGATAAAGCTATTTTAGATAGATGGAAGGATTACTTTTGGAACCTACTCAATGGAACACATGTAGGGGAGTTAAACTTGGAGGGGTATGCTTCACAGGAAGGGAGAGATCGCGTGTTCCATCGCAGAGTTAGTGCCACAAAAGTGAGAGAAGCTTTAAAAAGAATGAAGACAGGGAAGGCCGTTGGATCGGATGATATACCAATTGAAGCATGGAAATGTCTAGGAGAAGTTGGGATTCAATGGCTAACTAAGCTCTTTAATAGGATTTTGGAAACTAGAAAAATGCCAGATTCATGGAGGCATAGCATTGTGGTACCAATTTATAAGAACAAAGGGGATATCCAGAATTGCTCGAACTATAGAGGGATAAAGCTTATGAGTCATACGATGAAACTTTGGGAGAGGGTTATAGAACAAAGACTTAGGAGTTTAACCACGATTTCGGAGAATCAATTTGGATTTATGCCAGGTAGGTCTACTACGGAGGCCATCTTCCTGCTTAGGCAAACTGTAGAAAAATATCGAGAGGCACGTAAGAGTTTGCATATGGTTTTTATTGATATGGAGAAAGCATATGATAGGGTCCCCAGGGAGTTAATTTGGTGGGTGCTTGAAAGGAAGAAAGTGTCTCAATGTTATGTCGATATCATTAAGGATATGTATGAAAGGGTTGTAACAAGTGTTCGCTCAGTAGGTGGGATGTCTAGTGAATTTTCAGTGACAGTAGGACTACATCAAGGGTCGGCGTTAAGTCCATATCTCTTTGCTTTGGTCATGGATGAGTTGACGAGACATCTGCAAGAAGATGTACCTTGGTGCATGTTATTTGCAGATGATATTGTCTTAATGGATGAGACTAGTGCAGGTTTAGGTCAGAAATTAGTTAAGTGGCAGGAGGCTTTAGAGAGTAAAGGTTTTAGAATTAGCCGTTCGAAGACGGAGTATCTAGTGTGCAACTTTGGGTGTGAACCAAGAGGGAGAAGTAATGCAATTGAGATCGAAGGTGTCGAGGTCCCGGAGTGTGAGGCTTTTCGATATCTAGGGTCTATAATTCAAAAGAATGGGGTTATTGGAGCAGATGTAGACCACAGGATTAAAGCTGGTTGGTTGAAATGGCGACTGGCGTCAGGAGTATTATGCGATAGAAGGATGCCTGCAAGGCTAAAAGGGAAATGCTATAAGACAATTGTTCGACCAGCCATGCTATACAGTTCAGAATGTTGGGCCACTACGGGACAACATACGCATAGGATGGCAGTAGCAGAAATGCGTATGTTAAGGTGGATGTGTGGTAAAACTCGTAAGGATAAAATTAGAAATTAAAGAATTAGGAAATACTTAGGTGTAGCGCCCATAGAGGAAAAAATTAGAGAAATGCGTTTAACTTGGTTTGGTCATGTGCGGAGGCGACCAAGCACGGCGGTAATTAGAAAATGTTTAGATTGGCAAGTTAATGGAGGGTGTAGACGGAGGGGACGACCGTTGAAAACTTGGATGAAGACGGTGAATGAAGATATCATTGAGCTTGAATTAGGTGAGGAACTGTGGGAAGATCGCATTGCTTGGAGGACCAAAATCCATGTAGCCGACCCCGAAAATCTCGGGAATGGGCTTTGATGATGATGACTCCTGACCAAAGGATTAGTTTAGGTAAATTGTTTTATCAATTATGTGAGGATATCAAAGATCATATGCCATTTTTAGAATGGTATGAATCCATTTATCTTTCACAATTGAATGTTGTCAAAAATGCTTCTAAACATTGGCATCTGAAAAACAATTCTATTGTTGAATCAGTCTTGCCTCCTTTAGAAGAAATCCATATACAAATTCAAAGACAGACTCTTACAGCCTCTCCTTTGAATTCCAATCTCTATTTCTGATACAACAGGAATTTCGAAGGTTATTGGGAAAAATAATTATACTAATATTTTGCTTAATGAAAGTGGTCAACAATTGACTTCAATCCCCGTTCCAGAAAAGAATTGTTTTACAAATAAAAAAACAAACAAACCAATTACATTTTTCAACCTTATACAATTGAACATGACACCCTTTCTTCTCCTCCACACATCATGGAAGAGATTAATCGAAGACTTGCAGCTTTGAAAATTCAAACTGCACCTGTCTTTGATAAGGCTTCATCTTCAAAGAGACAAATTAACACTCTGTCTCATATTGGTTCTGATTCTTCTGACAATGAACCAGACATTATGTCTGAATTGGATAGACTTCAAAGATTTGAAGCGAATCCAATGCGTTCATCAAGAATTCATGCCAATACAAATCCTTTGCCTACAACTAGGAATTATTATCCTAGACCAACTTACCCTGATATGCAATATGAAGAAAAACATTTGCGAACATTCGATTCTTTTTCCATAGGAAACATCTATACTTGGAATATAGATTGATGTACTGAAGAAAACATTATCGAATTAACCAAGAAATGGTCATGATGGCTGCTTCTCATCGTAGTGAAGGCAAATCAGATCATAGTATTGCAGGGGTAATTATAGCTGACTTTGCAGGACAATTAAAAGGATGGTGGGATAGCTACCTTACTCCTATTGAACAGCAAAGCATTTTCCAATCCATCAAAATTGATTTTAATGGACAACCTATCAAAGCTAAAAATGGTGAAAACATTCCTGATATAGTCAGTATTTTGATTTTCGCTATTCTTAAGCATTTCATAGGCGGTCCCTCAAAATTTCAAAATAAATCTCGTGATCATAAGGATGTTTTCTTAAAGAAAGTTATGCATCAAAATAAAGCTAACAATCCTTTTTGGAAAAGGAAATTTCTTTCAGGATTACCTCTTGTTTTCGCAGATATCGTTAGAGATAAGCTGCAATCTAAATACAATGACGATATTCCTTTTGAACGACTTACATTTGGAGACTTGATTGCTAAAATCAATGAAGTTGCTTTGCAACTTTGCAATGATATTCGTCTTAAAGCCTAACTTAAAAGACAAAACATTTCTGGTTCTAACGAACTTGGATCTGATACCAATTTCTGCCCAGGACAGCCAATATAGAGACTAAGGTAAAACAAATTTACAAAGAAGATAGAAAATAGAGAACAAGATATACAAAATCATAAGTATACTTAAGAAACTATAAACTAAGGTAAACAAAACTAAAATTTTGAAAGACATTTCTTTGAATTATTCAAGAAAACGGTGCCGATACTAGGTTTCAGCTAGTATAACGAGATGTTCTAACAAGAATAGTTCTTAGAAAGATTTAGATAAAAAAAGATAAACAGAATGCATGTTTATATTTATTGAAAATAGAAATACAGAAGAAAAGACTTAGGAGATAGAAACTTACAAAAAAGAGTAAAGAGTTACATGGGAGAAAAACCGGATCCCTAAAACTAAGGATACAAACTGGCTCTTATAGCCTTCATAAAATTTACAATAATTGAGAAGATAAGCTTCTCGTGACTAAGTGGAGAGTGGGTGAGATGTGGACATCTTGTCTTTTGTAATCATGGAAGAGTTGAATGGAGAAGCTTTGTCTTGAAGTAATTGTAGTTGTTGGAATAGTTGAAGATGCTTCAACTATTGACTTTGAGTGTTGCTTTGCAATGATGTTGTCAGTTGGCCGAAAGAGACTTTGTCTTGTAGTGGAGGTGGCAGATGCCTTTGTAAAAATTGTGGCAAAAGTCATGATGACTTAAAACACAATGATGCTTGTGGGGGCAGATTCATGAATGTGGCGAAAAGATGCCAAAACAATCATCTTCATTGAATGGAACTGTTGGAGCTTCGTCTGAGTCTTCAGCACAGATTTTGGATATGGTTTCCATCAGCTGGGTCTTTGTAGGCTTTCCCTGAAGTTGCTTCTTGATAAATTGTCGAAGAAGTTTTGCTTCTGAAGGGACTTGTATTGGATTGACGAGAGGCTGAGCAGGAGATTGTTCTTTTCCTGAAAAGAATCTTGTAACAGCTTCTTTTGTAGCATGGGAGTGATAAAAAAATAACCACTATTTGACTTTGTAACGACGACAGATCCAGAGGGGAAGCTGAGTCAATTGGTTTGGACCGGGAAGAACTGTGACGGTGTAATCCTAGCAACAGATCCAAGGGAGTTTGAACTTGACAAAAAACCAGAAAGATAATACATGTTGAGGTACTGGGATTGGTGGATTATATTTTCTTTTGAAAATTTGTCATCCTTCATTGACAAATGAGGGAAAGATATCTTGGATAGGACCAAAATGATTCCACCAAGAATGTTGGAACCAAAGAGGAACAAATCTTTGTAAGAACTTGTGGCAAATGAGGAAAAACCAAGAATGAGAACAATTTGGAGAAAAAACAAAGAAAACTCAATTGGAATTTTTGTTCAAGTGCAGTATTGTGGTTAAAAAAAATACTTTACAATGATTTTTGGCATTAGTATTTCAGTTACGATGAGTATTACAAAATTTTCAATTTCAAATGTGGAATGCTTAGCTTTAGAAAATGTTAATTTTGGAGATTCAGAGTATGTTATAATAGAAGCTTGTAAACCAAGTATGTTATTTTATAGAAATACCAAGCATCTATATACGCAAAGGATGCTACAGTAATATTTAAATTTTGTTGATACATAGTTGGAAGCAAGCAAGGATTGTGATTTCGTTTTTTGAGTTAATTTTGGTGTCCTGATTTAAGAAATATTTCGATATGTAAAGAAAAACGTAAGAATTTCGAGAATACATGAAATATATATATAATGAATTTTGAGGGTATATTAAATATGTGAAAAAAATAAAATGCAATTAAATAAATCTTTTAAACACATTAAATGAGATCTAAATAGCAAAAAATGAAACAAACATAAAATCAATATATAATTTGAAACTTAGGGAATAGTTTCAAAAATCAATATATAAGTAAAAGAAATGATAATTAGAAAATTATGGTTGGTTTCAAAAATCAATATATTATTAGAAGAAATGATAATTAGAAAAAAAAAAAAAAAAACTCAAAATTTTCGAAATACCCCTGAAATGTTTTGAAAAATATCATTTTTGGTAGTTGGTTTTTGTATTTTTATGAAAAATCCCAAAATTTTCAAAAAAAAAAAACCTTTGAAAAAAATGTAATTATTTCTTTTGTCCATTTTCTTTACGTAATGTCAAAAAAATGAAAATTTCGCATGATTTCGTGAAATGTCATTCGTTGGAAGCAAGAGAGGTTATTGGCTAGTCTTTGAAGTAAGAAATGCAAAGAATAGTTGAGGTTTGGCTAAGCCTTTTTAGTTTAAGGATAATTTCTTGTCCATCATGTGTTGGTTTGGAGTTAGGCGTCAAGAGTTTGGACAACCCACTTTAAGCAGAGATGTTTAGGTTCCTATGTTCTATCTAACAAACACACTAACAGTATGGTTCAGAGGTACCAACTCCATATCATCAACTCCACATTTAGAACACAACCTTATCTCACAATCTCTGATGGTTCAATTCATTATATATACACACTACTCATCACCACATTTCACATAGCCAAATCAGAGCCTTCTTCTAACTACAGATCAGATGGCAAACCACAAGCCCATTTCGTCCACACTCAAGGCTGTATCCTACCTACTACTGTTTGCTTTTGCCATCACTTGTGCTACCTCAGCTCGAATCCTGGACGAAGAGTTACCATCACCAACTGCAGTTGCACATGAGGCATCTAATCCTGCCATTAATATAGTCCCAGCAGCAGCGCCAACGGGCACTGCAGCCACTCCTGTGGCAACTCCAGCAATAACACAACCAAATCCTGGCACATCTACTCCTTTGGTAGCACAAGCGGTGACTCAACCGAATACTGGTTCAACTGCAGCTACTGGTGCAACTGTTGCCACCAATGCAGACCCCCACAACCAGTTGTCCTTCTTCATGCACAACATCCTTGGTGGGTCTAATCCCTCAGCTCGTGCCGTAACTGGAATAGCAACCAACCCAGCTGTAAACGGTCAACTCCCCTTCTCGAGACCCAATGGGGCTGTCCTTCCAGTCAACAATGGCATTCCCCTTAACAATGGTAATAATGGTCTTATTAACAACAACAACATTCCATTCCTGACCGGTCTTGGTGGTGCCAATGCAAACACCGTGGTTCAAAACAACGGCAACAATATGATGAATGGTGGATTTGGAATGCCTAATGTGAATGGGGCGCAGCTTCCAGGAGGAAACAGCATCCAGAAACTAATGTTTGGAACCATGACTGTAATTGACGATGAGCTGACTGAAGATCACGAGCTAGGATCTGGCCATGTTGGGAAGGCACAAGGGTTCTATATTGCGAGCTCGGAGGATGGTAGTAGCCAGACAATGGCATTCACTGCTATGTTTGAGAGTGGTAACTATGTCGATAGCATAAGCTTCTTCGGTGTTCATCGCACTGCAGTCTCAGAGTCTCAAATAGCCATCATGGGAGGCACTGGGAAGTATTTGAATGCCAAAGGGTATGCCACAGTGAAGACTCTTCCCTCTGCTAATCAGCATAATACAGATGGAGTTGAGACTCTTCTGCAATTTATAGTCTATCTCGCCTACTGATTTAATTAGAATTGTGGAATATCATGTGTGTAATCTCTATCCATGTGAGAGATCAAGAGTGAATTGTTGTTGCTTGAAGAGAAATTGTAATGTTTGGTTTGTATGTATCTCAAAACTTTGAATTCCATCTTTTACAGTTTGTTTTAAATACTTCAAATTAATCAAAGAAATATGTTTGTGATTAATTCATGCCTACATCCATTCGAATTCTAGAGTAAGTAATTGCACACCTGCAACAACATTTTCATGGCACATTATATACTTCGAATTTCGAAATCATAGCTGATTTACTTCACATTAGTGTTCAGTATTGTTAAGTATAAATAGCTAGATAGGTTGTTAGCTCAAATACTGTTTGTTAGTTTGTTATGACAGCTATTCATTCACTTTTGTTCACTTGAGATGTATACATAAGTTGCCTATATAAGCAATGTATCATGTACATTTTACTGATATGAAATACAACAGAACTTTTGTTCATAACTTCTCTTAGAAGTTAACATGGTATCAGAGCCATTTAATTTCTCATCTCCACTTCTTCTTCATTTCAATCATTCTCAGTAGTAATAATGGAGGATTCAACCTCTTCAAATGTTGCATCACTCACCAACTCTGTCATGACAGAGTCCAAACCTGTTATGTTTACTCATACTTTATCTGTAAAACTGGATGAACACAACTACTTGTTGTGGAAACAAGTGTTGGCAACAATCAGAGGCCACAAACTTCAGAAGTTTATTGAAAAAGCTTCATCGCCATCAAGATTTATATCAGCTGAAGATCAAGCAAACAACAATGTCAATCCAGAGTTTATAAACTGGGACCAACAAGATCAACTCCTGTTTTTATGGCTTCTTTCTTCTATGACTGAATCACTGCTCACGAGGTTAGTAGGTTGTGAAACATCTGAACATATTTGGAAGATTCTTGAAACCTTCTTCAACCCCCAAACTGTTGCCAAAATCTCTCAGTTTAGGACTCAGTTACAAAACTTCAAGAAAGGAGATCTTTCTATTAATGACTGACTACTGAAATTGAAGCCTATCATAGATCAATTAGCATCTGTAGGGCATCCACTTTCCCCAAAAGATCATATTAATGCAATTTTTTTTTATGGATTACCATAGTCATATGATACATTTGTAGTATCAGTGAGCTAGATCAGATAGCAGAGGTTGAGTCACCAAGAGGTGTAAGATCTGGATCTGGAAGAGGTTTTAGGCCTTCTGGTTATACATCCAATAGACCTCAGTGTCAAATTTGTGGCAAACTTGGACATCTTGCATTCAAGTGCTATAACAAGTTTGATAATAGTGTTCCAAATCCATGGAGCTCCACTCCACAGACCTCATCTTCAGGCATTCCTTCTCAGATAGCAAATTTACAACCACATCATGCCTTCTCTGCTTCTTCCAGTCAGTCTACTCATCCTAGTTGGGGAGTTGAATCTTAGTCTCAGATGCAAATGTGTGTTGCTTCATCTACACCATCTGATCATAGGTGGTTTCCTGATTCTGGGGCAACAAATCACTGCACTCCATATACTCAAAAATTGACATATTCAGTTCCTTATCATGGCAATGAACAACTTTTTGTTGGGAATGGTACTGCACTACAAATTCAAAATATTGGTCAGTCTTCGTTACAATCTTCAAATTCTTCAAGAATATTGTTTTTTAAGAATGTTCTTCAAGTTCCTAAACTCACTAAAAATCTGTTAAGTGTTTCTAAATTTGCAAGAAATAATGGTGTTTTCTTTGAGTTTCACCCCGATTTGTGTTTTGTTAAGGATCAGATCACCAATCAAATTCTCCTGGAAGGGAAACTTAACAAGGGGCTCTATGTCTTCCCATCCATGTCTCTTGCTGCTCCAAAATACGAGTCCTCCAGTTTCAATCAAAGCATTCCAGTCAATACAAATTCTTCATGTTTCAATCAAAGAGTTTCAGTCAATAAAACTACTTCTAAGTCATCTTCTTATTTGTATATTTGGCATGCTCGATTAGGCCATCCTCCATTACCACTTGTGCAAAAGATACTTACCAAATGTAGCATTTCTGTTTCACAACAGAATAATGTTGATCTGTGTTCTTCATGTTGTTTAGGAAAGATTCACAAATTCCCTTTTTCTAGTTCTTCTACTGTATACAATAAACCTTTAGAACTCTTTCATACAGATCTATGGGGTCCTGCATCCACTGTGTCTTCATCTGGTTACAAGTATTATATTCACTTTATTGATGCATATAGTAGGTTCACTTGAGTGTATCTTCTACAAAACAAATCAGATGCTTATCCTACTTTTCTTAAGTTCAAATCACAGGTTGAATTAGAATTTGGTCTTCTCATTAAGTGTATTCAATCTGACTGGGGTGGGGAGTATAGGTCTTTTTCAAAAAATTTAGCTCAACATGGTATCTGTCATCGACTGGCTTGCCCAACAACACATCAACAAAATTGAGTTGCTGAGAGAAAGCATAGGCATATACTTGAATCTGTACTAACTCTTCTTGCTCATGCTTTTCTTCCCATGAAGTTCTGGGATGAAGCAGTAAGGACTTCAGTCAATCTTCTTATTCGGGTTCCTTCTTCTGTTCTACATGGCATCTCTCCATATGAGACACTTTATCACAAGGTTCCTGATTATCATACTCTTAAAGTCTTTGGTTGTTCATGTTTTCCCAATACAAGACCATATAATTCTCATAAACTTCAATTCAGATATGTTGAGTGTACATTTCTTGGTTATAGCTTACAACATAAAGGATATAAGTGCTTATCTCCTACTGGCCGCATCTATATCTCTAGGGATGTTCTGTTTAATGAACACTCCTTTCCACATGCAAGATTGAGTACCAATTCCTCAATATCTACTCCTCTTTCCAATGCACCTACCCTTGTGTCTATCTCTATTTCTCCTACACCTAATGTCAGCAATACATCTAATGACAATAGTACTTTTCCTTCTAGTCCAGTGGTTACTTCTCCTAACTCAATGCTACCTCATTTATCCACCCAAGATAGAAGCTCAAATACGGATCCTCCTACTACTTCCTCTGATCCTACTACTGCTCCTGGTCATCAAATGGTAACCAGGTCAAAAGCTGGTGTCTACAAGCCCAAGGTGTACATAGCTTCTGCTGAACCTTCTAGTTTGAATGAGGCTTTAGCCACTCCTCATTGGTTTTCTGCTATGCAAGAAGAATATATGGCATTGATGAGAAATAATACTTAGTCACTGGTGGATCTTCCCCATGATAGGTCCATTGTTGGTTGTAGATGAATTTTCAAGGTCAAGGAAACTCCAGATGGCACGGTTCACAAATACAAAGCTCATTTGGTGGCTAGGGGTTTCCAACAAGTTGATGGCTTTGACTATGAGGAGACATTTAGTCCAGTTGTTAAACCCTCTACCACCCGAGTTATACTCTCAGTGGTTGTCACATATGCTTGGCTAGTGTTTCAACTAGATGTCAACAATGCATTCTTAAATGGAGATCAACAAGAAGAGGTTTACATGATGCAACCTCCTAGGTTTATTGATCCTTCCCGTCCCAATGTTGTTCGCAAGCTTACCCAGGCTCTTTATGGTTTAAAACAGGCTCTAGAGCCTGGTTTGACAAGCTGAGACATACTCTTCACATGTTTGGTTTTACATCTACTAAGTCGGACTCATCACTCTTCATTAGACACTCTCCATCTCCTATTTTTCTTTTGGCGTATGTTGATGACATTCTAGTCACTAGTTCAAACTCCTCTGACATCTCTCAGTTAATTCAGCAGCTGAATTCTCAGTTCTCTTTGAAAGATTTGGGTCTTGTTCATTACTTTCTTAGCATTCAGGTTCGACATATTGCCAATGGTCTATTCTTTGTCGTGCCAAGATGCAGTTTGCTAATGGTTTGCCTACTTCTATGAGTGGCGGTGAGAAATTGTTTGCTACTGGTAGTGATCCTGTCCAGAATGTTCAATTATATTGGAGTATAGTTGGAGCTTTACAATATGTCACTATAACCAGACCAGAGATTGCATACTCATTCAATCGAGTTTGCCAATTCATGCAGAATCCTTTTGAATCTCATTGGCGAGTGGTGAAAAGGATTTTACGGTATCTAAAAGCTACAACTTCTTTTGGACTTCATCTCCAACCTACTCTTTCTTTTCATTTGACTGGCTATTGTGATGATTATTGGGCATCTAACCCAAATGACAGACGCTCCACTTGTGGTTATTGTGTATATTTGGGATCTAATTTCATTTCGTGGTCATCTAAGAAGCAAAGTACTGTATCTAGAAGTAGTACTGAGGCTGAATATCGGAGCTTAATTAGCCTCGGTCACAGCTGAGCTAACATGGCTACAATCACTTTTTTTTCTGAACTAAAGATTGGTTGTGCATCTCCTACTATCTGGTGTGATAACAAGAGCACTGTCATGCTGAGTACTAATCCTGTTCTTTGTTCCAGAACTAAACACATTGAGTTAGATATCTACTTTGTGCGTGAGAAGGTTGCTCGCAAGCTTATTATTGTCCCTCACATTTCAGCGGTTGATCAAGTTGCTGATCTTTTTACAAAGGCCCTTGGTTCTTCACGATTTCTATTGCTACGTGACAAACTAAGTGTTGTTGATAGCTCTACACTTAGTTTGAGGGAGAATGTTAATAAATTCCAAAATCCGTTCTGTCGTCCAGTAGCTACAACCGTCTTTTTAATTAGTACCGCAGTAGCTCTTTGGCTTGGTATTGGAGCAACATTACCTATTGATAAATCTCTAACTTTAGGTCTTTTTCAAATTGATTCCACCATGAAATAAATACCACAACCTGTGTATCTAGGTAGGATTCACTTTGAAGTGACTATTCCCTAGATACATAGACATAGGTCTATTCAATATAATTTTGTTCTGCATCAGAATAACTTTTCAAGATGTAATCCATTCATCTTGAAAAGTTATTCTAATTTATTCTTCAGTAAATCAATTATATAATATTCCATTTTTGAAGAATAGCCACTATTTTAATTACATCTTCTATTTTAGCTCAAATATTGTTTGTTAGTTTGTTATGACAGCTATTCATTCACTTTTGTTCACTTAAGATGTATACATAAGTTGCATATATAAGCAATGTATCATGTACATTTTACTGATATGAAATACAACAAAACTTTTGTTCATAACTACTCTGAGAAGTTAACAAGTATACATATTACATAATAAAATATCAAACTCATTTTTCTTGCTAACATGTCACATTGAGAGGCTCAACTCTCCTGTCCTTGAACGAAAACAACATTTGTCAACTGTTGAGTTTGTCCATGTTTTAATTTTGAACAAAGTGGATTGAGTTAGCAGTGGAGGTTGGCTCAATTTTCCCCAAGTTTCAGATGTTTAGTGAGTTGGAAAAGGGTCGAAATTCAAAAACTAGCATTGTCAAGGAGATGATAATATTGAGGCTGGATTCTCAAGCCAAATGTTTTGAGAAATCCCAGAGCATCTCTGATCCATCACTGTGGCAACCAAGAGTTTCTGGTACCAAATCATGTATTTGAATAGTTTCCTTATATGTTTGAACCCAAGAAGTTTAAGCTCTGAGAGCGTGAAAATCCAACTTTTGAGCCTCTTTTTGTGTGGAACCACCCAGACAACTTGTTTTCATCAATTAGGGATTCAGCCTGGCTATTAGTATAACATTATATTGACTACTTTGAATCTCTACTACTCTTGTGACCTCTCTTAAAATTGACATCATGCCTTCATTTTGCTTGTTTGGCATTGTAATTTATCTTGATACTCCATCCACCCTCAAGTCCTTTACTGCTAAAAGTCTCTATTAAGCGAAATTTCAGAGAACTTCTTCCTATGTTGCTCCATGCTATATGGACACTTCTGTTTATCACTCTTCCTGAAAAAGATCTACATTTGTTCTTCACACCTCACATCTTCTAGATGGAATAGTTTACCTTTGCCATGTTTCTTAGTTTGATTTTGTTTTTGATGCAGTCATTTTTTGCTCCCTGCTCTGAACTATTCTTGCTTACCTGTTTGATCTGCACAAGTAGCCAGGGACGGATCTAGGGGGGTCAAGTGGAAGCTGACTGGGCTCCCACTTTCTGGATTATCTACACCCTTGCATTGGGGGCTACAAGTACAGGGTTTGATCAGAAGCTTCATTGCTAGTCGTCACTAGCTAGACTTACCTGATTAGGTTCGGCGATCACTATCCACAAAGGGGGCAATGATCCCTGGCAAGTCGTCGTCACCAGGCGTGATAACACTGATTAGACTTCCACTTCCTAAATTGTCGATGCCCATGCTAGGCGGACTAGGTGTCGGGATGAACCAAAAGCTATCGTCATCAGCCATGGATGACTAAGTTTGCCTGACTTGAAGGGAAGTTCCATCTGCTAAGGAGCGTGTGACCTGATCCATCCACTTGGCACATGGTGTGGAGGAAGTTACCTTAAATCGACTAGGATCTTCTGGTGCCCGTGCCAGAGTTGACCCAATCCATCCGCTTGGCACATGGTGTCGAGGATGTTCCGGAAAGAGATCAAAGCTTTTTGGGAAGCATTCAATGTTGCAAAAAGATCGTCTCCGGTGGGTGATGTGACGAAGCAATATGTTCGCTCAGCCCTTTCAATCTCCACTTACACTTTATCTTTTTCTTGGGAAGGGGTCGAGCATCTCCCATTCTCTTGATTCCACTATCTTTTGAAGGGTTCAAGTAGCTTTTATCTTTCCTCTCACTTGGAAACCATTCGCAGTATATAATCTTTTGTATCCGCCTCAAGGCGTTCGCAGTATGTAGTTTTTTTGTAACCACCTCAAGGTGTTTATTGTTACATTTTTCCAATAATCAATAGAGTTTGTTTCTTAAATTCTTGTTTTATTTCTTAAATGATTGTGAATCACATAAGTTTCTTAAGAACTCTAAACTCAATATTGACTATGAAAATGGAAACAAACAACTTAAAACAAACTAATTGTTGATGGAGATAAACTGGTATTTGTCCTCAAAGCAAATTTGGATAGCTTTCACGGATCACTTAGCGGACTGTCAAGGCGTTGCATAGGTAGCGAAAGAGCAAGCCTTGTAGAGGGGCGGATCACCGCATCGATTGTCGTTATGTCTTGCTGGGTGGGAGAATTGATTGCTCCTGTACCGCTCAAAAATGGCGCCCCTTCTGTCTTTATGCCTTACACCTGTTCAGGCTGTTTACCTGATGTAGCTGGATCTGGGAACACTCTATTTGTTTCAGTGCGGCGTAGTGTCAGCCTCGTGTCGTAAGTTGATCTCCACATATTGGTCTTTCTGAGTTGTTAGCAGTATACTTAACACACTGACAAAGGGTGGAGACCACTGCTTCCATTTAGTATAGTCACGATCTTTCCAGGATGAGGTTGTAGGATGAAGGTGCGTCTACCATCATGAACTTCAGAAATAGGACCTTCCTTAATTGTGGCTCTCCAGCGACTATGGCTAGCCTTATCCTTCCGACGAGGAAGCACTTCTCCCAGCTGAACTTGATCAGTGGGTACTCTGATGTCATTAGGTTTTCCTCTTTGAGATCCATGCTGCAGAAAGCATTGTAGAACAAAACGTTGAGCGAGCTACCTATGTCAACGAGGGCTCTCTTCACTTCCCACTTTATGATGGACACAAAGTGACCAAGGTGTCCTTATGTGGCGCTCGGACTCCGTCTAAGTCCATGTTCATAAAGATCAAAGTGGGAATGGGGTTTAGAATTCTTGAATAGCAAACGCATTTGTCCTCTTTCGTGGGTTGTGTCTACATATCCAATAGAGTCTGTTTGCGGGACCTTTGCGACTGATCTTCTTTTGGTCCGACTCCATGAAGGACGTATATTATCCCAGGAGTCTCATTTTCTACCTCTTTGATCGACTCCCCCTGTCCTTGGTCGGTTCTAGCTGCTTCTCAAACTTTAGGAAGTCTTTCAATTTTCCCTTGCAGAACCAGTGCTCTACTTCATACCTCAGACTCTTGCAGTCATTGGTGTTGTAATCGCCTTCTTTGTGGTACACACAATACTTGACATTATCCTTTCTGACAGGGTCTTCGGGGGTTACTTCAATTCCTCCCAATTTTTCATGGAGTTGAGTACATCCAAAAAACTAGCATTCAGGGGTGTCACGGCTCTAGATCCAACGTAGTTGGATGACTTCTCTGGCCTTGGACAATCAATATCCAGTATGTTGTAAGTGCGCTTCCTCTTTCTCTGCTCCTCTCCCTTGTGTCTCTTTCCTTTTTTTTTATCCCTCGAAGCAGAAGCCTTTCTGTCGCCTTCAATTTCCCTCTTGGTTGTCCTTGATTCCTCTAGGGTGATGTGTCTCTAAAAGCTCTTGAAGAGCTCATGTCCAGAGGGGCTCTAAGGTGAGGTCCTCGAAGATCTTTCCTTCTCTGAGGCCTGCAGTGAAGGTCGTCATGGCTGTATCATCGCTACACTCGTCGATGAAGGTCAGTTCGTTGTTAAAACGTGTGACATATTCTCGGAGCGTCTCGCAGGAGTTCTGCCTTAAAGAGAGTATGTAGTGCGGGATTTTTCTGAAACGTGATAGGCTTATAAATGGTACATTTTACGCCCATAATATATATATATATTAATAAAATACTCTCATTACTTGTATTTTGTGTATAATGCAGGAATTCAAATATTAATCATCAAATATGCACAAAATAACATAATAAGGCTAAGTTCAGCAACTAAAAATCCCATTGGAAGTTCACACATGCATTGTCAAAGATCAAGGATTTTCAAGCCTAAAGGCCCATGAAATCAAGCCCAAAAAGTATCATCATCTACGAATCTCGAGGAAATCAAATTGAAAATTTGAACATCCACATGACAACGTCATCATTGCCAAATAATCTCTATAAACTCCACTATCCATATTTCCCTATTTCCATCATCATATTTCTTTATCTTTTCCTTATTTTACTTCACCATCCATCATATTCCCTTATATTTAACCTAATTTATTCCATAATCCATTCTCCATCATATTCCTTTATCTTTTATTTATTTTATTCCACCTCCCATTCCACCATCTCACACTTCTTTACCTATAAATACCCCATGCTTGGAGTATACTAAAAAGATGAGACTTTGGAAGGAAAGAAAAATTTAGAGTAGTTGTAGTATTTAGAGTAATAAGTGGAGGGAAGGCCTAGAGCTTACCATGTTTGGCTAACATCCCACCTTAGGGTGTGGGTGAGCCCATGGGAGGATAGCTCCAAAATGACTATCTTTTAGATTTGCCTTTCCATTTTCATGTAATTAAAAAGTAAGTTCAGTTAGATTGATCTTGTTGCTTAGTTGTATCATGAACATATGAGGTAAGTAAGATGTTTTGTGTTTTATGTTATGAATTCAATCCATGCTTTCTTCTTATACTTCTTAAGCTCAAGATTAGATAGGTTTCTATACTTGCCATTCTCTAACAAGCTCCTTATAATGTTTACATATTATTAGTCTAAGTTTCATTGTAATTTGTTAGATATATGGTATTTCATTTAAGTATGAATCTCATTCATTATCCAGCCTACAAATGGTGGGACGGAAAGGCGATACAGGACATCAAGATCATGCGCTCCTCTGTGGAGGGGATTCTCAGGGCCGAGCCTTTCTATCCTGGTGGCTGGATCAGCGTTAGTGCACAACCTTCCTTAGTCCAATAGGAACAGGCGGGGGCCTGACTCTTCTTTGCTTGCTCCCTATCGCCCACTGGAGGTGGAGGTTTGTGTTGTTATTGGTCGCCATCAGCAACGGGTGGATTCTGCCTCGTGAGCGTTTCCACCGCCTTGATAACCTGCTGTAGTTGGGATGCCAACACCTCGAGTTTGCCATTGGTGCAGGAACGTGAGTAGGCTGCCCGTGCATGGCAAGAACTGGTATAGGGACAGACGGAGCATTGGTCGTGTCCCCTAGTTCATTCTTGCATGACCTAGTGGTCACCATCTCTTTGGGATTTGGTAGGAGATGACATTTAGTGTAAAGTTAAAAACTAAGTCGTCCCACGAACGACGCCAAATTGATGCAGTCGTTTTTCGCTCCCTGCTCTAACCTATTCCCACTAACCTATTTGACCTGCACAAGTAGCACACGTGAGCCACAAATCACCGTGAGGTGGCCGATGACACTCCGATGATTAAGTCAGACAGTGATCTGAGGAAGGTCTAATGTTGTAACAAGGAATTTGTAGCGCCCCTTAGCTTACCAACCTCATTTCTTATTTATAGTTCAAGGAGTCCTGGGTTAATCAATCTATCGTATGCGTAGATTAGGGATGAGATCTTCGTGGAGATCCCTCTCTAATTAGGAGTCGTGTTGTAGGAGGAAAGTTTCATGTTAGCTTCGTGCTCCTAAATACACGGGAGATAATTCATAATCCGAGAGTATTTCATCGAAGGGAGTTTCCCTGTGTGGAAGATACTTTGGTGTTTGTTTCCTAGTTGGAAGCAAATAACAGTTGTGGTTGCCCGTCCGAAGTAGATCCTCGAGATACTTGCCTGAAAAGAGCTTACGGGTATCGTGGATAGTTGTGAGACATGTGGGCCTAGCGTGTTGTGAGAGTCCGGGCTCGCTTGGTGGGCTGGAATTGAACGGGCTAAGAATCGCTCGGGTTGGATCCGTATTGGGTTGTTGCTTGAACTCGTGGTTCCTTGATATCATCATGACACGTGTATAGCTCAGGGGTGTGACCGTTTTTATGTATCATCAGTTTTCATCTTCATCTTCATTTCGGAATTTCTTGAATACTTTTTTTTTCGGAAGGCAAGCAGGGTTTTTAAGGATCCCAGAACCTATCAACAGGGCGACCTACAGGTCAACACCCTTAAAGAAAGTAACCATGCCACAGGTGAGATACGAAGCTAGGACGTGGGGAACAAACTCACACAGTCCTAACCACTAGGCCACAACACCATTGGCAAAAGGTTACCACTGAGTCTCTTCTCTTGGTAACAAGATTTGTTTCTTCTCGGAATTTCTTGAATACTTACAAAAGGTTGCCACTGAGTCTCTTCTCTTGGTAACAAGATTTGTTTCTGAGGCCATGGCAGTGCTATATTCAAGTTCAAATCTAGGAACTGAGTTAGTTTCTTAGCACAAAGAACTATCAGTTCACATGTTCCTGCATATTCATCTCGAGGAAAGATTGGGAGGTTGAAAATGCACTTATAATGGATAAGTAACTAAAAATGCATATTTCATCCCTGCTCATATCATCCTGTTTCTAATTCAGGTTCTATGTTGGATGTTTGGAAAGTTGAGATGAGTAGCATTTTGATTCTGTATTCGTTCTTAAACAGGTGATCTTTCACTCAACTAGTTACTTGCCATTTGATTCTGTATTGGTGTGTTAGGATGCCAGTATACAAAACAAAACTAGGCTTTTACAGTAGTGATCGTGACACTGCCTGATGATCTGAGTTTTTTTCTTTTTAGAAGATCAGTTTTTTGCTATGTAGGATGCACTGAACCTAGGAAAACTTTTTTAATTGAATTGCTGGCTATGGGGTTAAAACCCATGCGCACTTATGTGCAGAAGATCGTAAGTCTTACCCCTAAATATCTCGGGCAAACCAGCAAGTGCTGTTCAACACCTATAATAATTGTAAGAACAATATCTAAGTTTGAAATCGACTTCACAAATATAACGAGTAAAATTATTTCATTACACGATTTTCATTACAAACGAGAGAGCTACAAAGCCTTGAACAAAATACAGAAAGTAAAACACAGTAACAACAACTCTTGATATTAGGTGAAGGAAATCATTTCCTCCCAACCTAATAAACATAATGGTAAATTATGTCTCGAAAGTGATATAAACACCAAACTGGAGTATTGTTTCCACACCATCTGTCACTTGGTCATCAACTTTATGAAGTGTCTCAATTGTAGCATACCCTTTCGCATGTTGGTACTTCCCGGTTCCTCCAACAATTGCAATGTGAGATACTGGAGCTGCAGTTCGATGAATTCCAAAGAAACTGACTGTGTCTTCGTCGTGTTCAGCATGTAGTATTGCGGTTAGAGCCATAGTCTGGCTGCTACCATCTTGTGAACTAGCTAGATAGAACCCTTGTGCCTTGCCTACAACAGATGATCCTAGCTCATGTCCTTCTGTCAGTTCATCGTCAATTACGGTAATTGAACCGAACATGAGTTTTTGAAGTGTGGCGCCGGATGGGAGCTGGCCTGCAGTGACAAATGGGAGCGTGTTTCCGCCGTTGACAACGTTGTTGTTGCCATTATTCTGGATTGAAGTTGTGGTGGTGCCTCCAAGTCCGGTGAGGAATGGAAGGTTATTTTTGTTGTTGTTTAAAACACTATTAGGGAGTGGGACCCCATTATTGATTGGGAAGACTCCACCATTGGGTCTTGAAAATGGGAGTTGACTGTTGACTCCTGAGCTGGCAACAATCCCAGTGACCACCCTGGCAGATGCAGTGGACCCACCTTGGATGTCATGCATGAAGAATGTCAGCATTGGGTGTTCACCATTTGCCACCGTGGCACCGCTAGTGACACCACCGGCAGTAGGAGAGCCCACCGGTGCCACATTGGTAACCTGGGTGGGGATGGGTGCCACGGGTGAAATGGCTGGGGCGGTGCCCTCCGCTACATTAGTGACAGGTGGTGGGATGGGATTAGTTGGCACCGGTGTGATGGCAGGGGTTGGTGGAACCGAGTCACTACCATCATTATCTTCGTCGAGGATCCGAGCTGCAGTGGCACATCGGAGAGAAACTGCAAGCAAAAAGAGGTAGATTGCGGCAATAAAGGCAGGGGAGGCGAATGAGAAGGATTTGGCCATTGTTAGGTTTTTGTGTAAAGAGTAATGAGCGAAGAAAAGTGTTGTGAATTGAGGAGAATGCTGATGAGTTTATATAGTAGGTGTTTTGTTTGGGTTGCAAAATGGAGCTGATATGAAGAGTTGTTTGTGTTTGAATGTATTTGGTTTAAAGACCTAATCCATTCTTCCAACAACTATACAAGATTGAGGTTAGTTAAAAGTTACGCAATATGTCTTTAACAAACAAAAAAAAAAAAAAAGTTACGCTCATTCATACAAAAACAGATAAAATTCAGTTACCTATCTGAGTTCTCAGTATCATGGTGAACTTTTAAAGAAAAAAAAAAAGGTAATTGATAGGAATTGACGTTTTAAAACAACATATGCTAGTGCTCTATAAAATAAAAATTCATAAATTGGGGGTAGTACTTGAAAGGGTTGGGTGAGGCCAGCCTTGAATAGATCACAACGATTGGCCGCATCGGCCCTCCTAAAAAAATTGAAATTTTGGGATCCTAAATTGCATATTCTCATGTACAAAGGAGTCTCAAATTTTGGACAATTGTAGTTTGTTGGTTCAGTGGTTAGTCATTTGATTTGTATTTTCTTGCGAAAATTATAGGGGTCGAGGGAAGGGTGGAAGTCACCCATTCGCCTAGAGATAAGTGACATCAAACATCTCGAGGCTGATGCACTTATCTCGAAGCGGATGGGTGATTACCACCCATCCCTCGCTCCCTAGAAATGCTCATTTTCTTGCCATGAGTGAATCATATCACATCACATTAAGAGGGCCTATTTTAGAGTTCGCATTAGGCTCTTAAAACTCAGGGCTGGCCTGGGTTCGACATATGTTCAGTGACCAATTAAGGCTTAATTTTGTATCTTTTCTTAACTAATCATAACGAAATAGGGTTATGTCCAATTTTATTATAAGAAGAGTTAGTATGACATCATGGATCGATAGAAATACTCCAACACGGCTAAGAATGACAATGAAGTGGAAGATTCAAGACTCGGGAGAAATCGTTGGCAGAACTGAGAACCTCTTGTATATCCCAAATTTACGACGTAGCCATCCTCAGTCATATGGGAATCTCCCTTTAGCACAACACTTTCTTACATAAATTAATGCGACAGCCGTTCACTTTCAACATTTTGTAGTGAGGTTAGCTGCCTTCACTGAGAGGTTGTGAGCAGTGACGGAGTTAGAATTTTGTTGAGGGGGTGGAGTGATGTCATAATTAATTAAATATAATATAAAAATTAGTTACTTTAATATAAATTTTTTTAAATACAGTAAAAAGGGAGTCCAACAAAAACAATCATTAAAGATGATTACTACTATATTCATTGAAGATTATTACTATTTCTAAAAACACAATATAAGAGAAGGGTTCGAATTGTTTATTACTTTTTTTTTGGTCAAACACGAAGATGTTTAGTAAGGAAAGAAAAGGAAACAAAAAACAAAGAGAAATATTCCTATATCAAGGAATGCCAATACACCATGAAAGTGTCAAAACCCAAATCCCTAAACAAATTACAAGCCGAACCCATCCTCCACAGCAATTCTCTAATCTCGATAAAGTTAGAGTGCTCTGATCTGTTGAGTCCTTCAAATACCCTTTTATTTATTTCTTTCCACACACACCACATGAGACGTGAGGGACCCTACGCCATAACCACTCCCCCCGACGGGAAGGATTAGCTTGAGACCACCAACTTAGCCAATCTAAAATGAAGCCTTGAAACATCAAACTCAAACCAAATTCTGACAAGAAACTGCTCCAAATGGATTTGGAGAAACTACAGTGAAGCATCAAATGGTCCAGCGTCTCGTCAAATTTCATTGCAAAGCAACAAAGACTCCCTGAGTGGATTCCTCTTTTCCTTGACCTATCTTTAGTCAAGATCTTCTCATGCAACACTGACCAACTAAAGAAATTAATCCGAGGAAAAACGTTTTCCACCCATACCAATGACGGGGTTGGAGTGGGTTTCATAATGAGATGCACCCAACATATCCGAAATATCTTTCACCGAAAAGGCCACACCTTTACCCTTCCACACCAAACTGTCAGATCCCTCTGAGAGGTTCTGTCTATCCAACAGATGCATTAGATTAGCGAAGTCTTCTAGCTCCCCAATATTTAGGGGTCTTCGAAAGGAAAGATCCCATGAATTGCCGTTAGACAAAAAATTGCTCACACTCCCATATTGATTGTTGTTAATGATAAACAACATTGGAAACAGATCCTTCAAAGATTGGTTACTACACCAAAAATCATGCCAGAAAGAGATGAGATCACCATTTCCACATTGGAGAGAAATGTGAGGGTAGAAGCCATTTGCTTATCGAAATATTGATTTCCACAAAGAGCATCCGTAGGAAGTGTACTTAGTTTTTTTTCCCAAACCCATCTATTGCGCCCATATTTGTCCATAATGAGAGATCTCTATAAATTGTCATTTTCTTCTACCAATCGCCAAAGCCACTTAGAAAGTAATGCAACTGACGAATGCCTAAATCACCTCAAGATTTAGGGCAACAAATTTTCTCCCAACCACTAAATGCATCTTTCTAGAGTTTTGAGTAGAACCCCAAAGGAAATCGCGCATGATCTGCTCCATCTTGGTTGCTATTGAACAGTGAACCTTGATAAGAGACAGAATGAACACCGGGATAGAAGCTAATGTGGATTGTACAAGAGCTAATCTGCCTGCTTTAGAGAGAAATTTGCGTTTACAAGACGCTAGTTTCAATTTCATTCTTTCGATCGTCTCATCTCACACAGCTTTACTTTTAAAACTAGCACCCAAAGGCATGCCCAAGTACTTAACTGGAAGATGACCCGCTGAACACCCCAATAAACCCGCCAACTGGTGCAGATGAGGGACTTCTCCAATAGGCAACACCCTTGATTTGTGAAAGTTGATTACTACTACATGAAGAAAATGAGGGAGATTGGGTTGCTTACAAGTTTTTTGTGAAGATGACCAACACAGTGATTAATGAAGGCACCTGGAACCTAGAAGAAGAAGAATAAGGTGGTTTGGACCTTGCTGGATCTTGTGAAGATGAGCTCAAATAAATCAATAGTTATAGATCTTTGAAGATGATGAAATATGGGGGTTTCCCTCATCTTATCCAATCGATGGAGTGTGAAGAAGAAACTGTGGATTTTGGTTTTTTAGAAAGATTTGAAGGATTTAACCTCTATCTCTATCTCTAACTCTAAAAGTAGATATTGGATTTGATATGTACATGATTTGAAGGATGAAGTCCCGATTGAAGTGAAAAGTGAATAGAGAGGCAAATAAAAAAATTTATTGGGGGACAAATAAAAAATAGTAAAAAATAAAATTCTCAAAAGTCAGTCACTTGCTCCCACAGGAATCTGTGCCTGGCTGTGAGGATTAGTTTTGTTTGCACTAAGTCTGCCATCATGTTTGCATTACTTTTTACTTTCTTGATTGTTAAAACTTCATCTAAATTTAATTAATCCAACAATCGATAGGTGCACCCTCACTGAATGGCTGAGTATAACCTCATTAAATCACCACTCAAATTTTAAGATAATATAATAACATTTAAAATATAAAAAAAATGTATATTTGATTTGGCGTGTCAAATTCAATGAAAGCATTTTTGCATGCATTATAATTTTTGTTTTATTCTTTTTTAATGAAGAAATTACATGAAATGAAAAGGTATATGAAAAGTTTACAGGATTGTTAAGACGAGACAAAACTACTATCCAATCATGAAAAGTTTACAGGATTTATCAATTTTGAAAGTAGGTTGCAAAGGACTAACAGGGGGTATTCAATCATGGATTTTAATAGTGTGAAAGATTTTAAACTCCATTAAAATATAGGGGTATTCAATTAAGGATTTAAAACAATACAATGAAATCTAGGGGTATTCAAATATAGATTTCAAATGATTGTTTTATAATCCATTAAAATCATGGGTATTCAATTCATGATTTTCAAAAGTCCACCAAAATTAGGGGTATTAAAAAAATAGTGGATTTTAATGGATTTGTTAAAGTTGTGGATTTTGAAGGATTTGTGAGTGAAAAATATGTATAACAAGAGTTATTTCAAATCCAACCTCCCCCCCCCCCCCCCCCCATATTTCAACGGATTTATATATTTGCTATTGTTAAATAACACCACCATTTTTGCTAAATAATGCCACCATCCCATTTTTTGTGATCTGCTCAAAGACACCACCACCTTCCCTTCTCTTCTCTCTTCACAAGAGCAGCACCACCTCGCCCCACAACTTTCGTCCACACCACCATGCCCTACCACCGCTGGTTGCACCACTACCCGCACTTCCTCTTTTCTTTTGTTCTTGTTCTTTATTATTATTATTATTATTATTATTATTATTATTATTAGTATTATTATTATTATTATTATTGTCATTTTCTTCCTCTTATTTTTTCTTTTCTTGTCATCTCTTCATCTTTTTTTTTCTCTTTCTGAACATTTGGTAAGATTATCTGTATCCAATGAACATTTGGTTTGCTAAAATAAATTTTGAATTTCTCCAAGTTTGTTGCATGGTAATCGTTTACAAAATTCATTTGTAGAAGTTTTGATTACATTTTGCTTTTTGTATATACTTATGAAGCAAAATTTGATGTTATTCCATTGCTACATTTTGCTTTAGAGCCAAAAAAAATATCAACAATTGTTATTTATATACACATATGTATTTTGTTTTTGCTTGCACATACAAGTTTAAGGTGTTCCCAAAAAAAGTATTAATAAGTGAGGATCCTCAAAAGAAATTATTTGCATTATTTCTTCTTTTCAAAAGAAAAAAAGTTATTTGTATTACTTTTGGACCATATTCAATGTATTTGAATTTTTTTTTAATTTGAAATAAAATTCATGTAGCATACAAATGATTGTTTTATTGACATTTGAGGGATGCTTTATGATTTGTGTTGACATGGATAACATTGTAGGTGACGTAATTTCATAACTTCCTATGATTAATAGCATATTCATAAGAATTTACAGAAATTTATAAGAATCAATAGAAATCCATAACAATCAATTATAAAATTCATAAAATTCAATAATAAAAATCCATCAAAATCCAGTGGATTCTGTAAAATTCACAAAATCCAATCACTTAAAATACATCAAAGTTCAGTGGATTCTGTAAAGTGTAAACTCCTTTAAAATATTTTAAAATCCATGAGATTTAAAGTCTTTCACACTCATTTAAAATTCATAATTGAATGCCCCCCCTGTAAATTAAAGGACTTCAAAGTTATAGAATAAATATTGAATAGAATCGTCACTTAGTATAAAAGAAGATTTGTACAATCACTCCTTAATATACTGCACCGTTTTATCAGGGTTGTATTTAAGGGGACTAGCTGATTCAAAGTTTGATGTTGCACGCGTGCAGTATTCAAAGTTTTAAAATAAGTTTGTTAACAAGAAACTCTAATGGTTATTAACTTTGTAAAATGTTTACTATACTTGTCCGTGGCGATCCTGAGTCTACGGGGGCTTTGGGCTAACTTTAAAAATGGGGTTCTTTTTAGAAAAAAATAAATTTAATGCCTTATTTTACTTAAATATGGCTCTTCTAGCATTTTGAGATACAAAATAACTAAGTATATTATTGTAATCAACTTTTTTGGCCAATTCACTCTCAATAGACATCATAGCTAACCCATTTAATCTTTCTTATGATATGGTGGACCAAAGATACGATTTTATCAACTTTAATTTTGAAAAACTTCTCTCTGCGAAGCCTACCATTATTCGAATAGTCAACAATATTCTATATGTGATCCAGGCATTTGGAAAACCACTATCCATTGTTTGCAAATTATTTAGACTTCAATAGATTTTGGGGTATAAAGTGGGTGTGGATTTGAGTCATGAATCTGTGTCTCTGGATCCTAATCCATAATTTAATTTTGAGGTTATATAGAGAGAGAGAGCCCCTAGGAAATGGGCCCATGGGCGGTTGCTCATGCTTGTCGCAAAGTGACTCCATTTTACTTGCATTTTCGAAGCCACCCCACTCTTACAAAAAAAAAAAGTAATGGTTTTTGGATTCATTGGTTTAGCAATGTTGTTATATGTTCTTTTGGAACTCATATATATCATGGAATGAATTTAGAGAGGATTGATAAAAGACCGATGAGAGTGAATTTATAGTCAAATGGATGTGGGCGTGCCTTTAAAATTAGTATCACAAAAACCCTAATAAATCGAAGTGGTTGTGAGAGGATGATTCTCCCTGAACAACAAGGGGTGATTCCCTGTAGCACTATTTTGAATCAGATTCCTCATTTGTACAATCTACTAATTGAAGGACAATTTTAAAACTATTTGCTATGTTTAGCTCTCCATGTCTTGATTAACATCCACCATTAGTTTTAACTATGTGTTTATCAAATAGGTTAATTTCTTTGAGTTTTTAATTTTTCTAAAGGCACACATGTCAAAACAAGCTGAAACTTTAACATATTCTTTTTAATGTTGGTCTACAAACAATGATTTTCATTTACAAGGTTTTTAAGTAAATGAAACTGAGGAAATCCTAAATATCTATTTTTTTTATCAGTTTGTAAATACTATCAAAGAGAAGGAATGAAAAACAAAAGGCATAAATTCATAATAATTGAAGCAATCTTCCAATGAATTAAGTCCTTTAGAAATGAATAAATAGATAATGTACTATAGATTGGTGAGTTGTATGTTTGAGAACTAGGATTTAAGACTATTTGATGCTTCCAAAAATCGTTCTCATGTGAGTTTAACCTACAAAATAAATGTTTGACTGCCAAGAACCATTTTTTTAGTGGTCGAATGCACTTCCATGCTTAACTCAATAACTCTATTTGAAGAAAGAAGTAAATCTGGACAAAACTCAATTAAAGTTACATACATGTGCCAAATGTTCCCTTTACCTTTTATAATGGTCACAGTTAATTCTCTGCATTACTTAAACACATGAGATGCAATGGAAGGAGATGTTTCTCGTAACAGTCTCTTCCTTAATAGAGATATATTCGTGGAGGCGTAATTCCCTCCACAACTCTTTTTGGTGCAACATTTCTCTTTTTTATGAGATAACTCGTGTTGGGCATGGACTCGGACTCTGATTCGTTCGGGCCTGAATTCGGGCTTTGTTTCTTTTCGTTGGTGGGCCATGTATGGGCCTTTGTGATTGGTTTTATTCTTCTTGAGTTTTATGAACTAACTCAATAGACTGAGTGTTATATCTTCGTGATGGATGTTCTATGCCATGTGTACGACCATGATGATCGGTCTATTTTGATGTATCATCAACTACTCCCATTTTAGTTAGTGGGTATGTTGGCATGGTCACTAACTTCGTGACTGTTTACCTTTCAATTCCATCATTGCCTTGTATTTAATACCGTCAGTAACTTTTCTCGAGTTGATATCTCGATTCTTTGCTCGCCCGTTCATTTTTTAACACATTTTTGGGATTTCGCATAGCCATCATATCTCACGCGTTTTCCCATGAGTCGTCCCTTTATTGCTCATCTCTATAAAAGGAGATGTGATGAATTCGTTTTCTCTCTTTAAGCTATTTTTGAAATTTGGGTTCGCTCTTTTCTTCGCCTTCTTTATTTTCATTGCTTCTATGTTTTTCAACTATGTTCGTTGGTGACAAACAAAGTGGTAAGTTGCTAGCTCTGTGAAGCGCATTATTTTTCTAATAGAGCTTCTCAAGGACAGTCTTCGTTATGATTATAATTAGCCACCCAACCTCGAGATTATCTTGCCTGGACAGGATGATAGGCCTTGTAATCCAAAGGCTAAATACATCGCATTGTATTCGTGCATGTTTTCTTCTGGCTTTTGGTTCCCAGTTCCGAAGCTGTTTCAGGAGTATTTGAACTTCTTGGACATTCTTTCTGCCCAGATGGGTCCTAATGGTTGGAAGGTAATGGTTTCTTCTTACACGGTGGCTATTTTGTCCGACATTCCTTTAATTATGAAGGTTTTGCATTCGGTGATTGGTATGTTAGTGAACAGGGATATCTGTTTTTTCAGTTTTCCTATCTATTTTGAGAAACTTAATGACAACATCCGCGATTGGTCAAGGTCTTGGTTTTATGCTTTTGTGAACTCTGACTATTTCCAACTGCGAGGTCGTTTGATTTTTCGATCATTCTGAGTTCCCAGTAAAAAGAAGAATCTTCAGTTGACTGCACTGGACTAGAAGATCAGTGACCGCTTCTTGAAGCTCCACCGATTTCATGTGGAGGCATTCATTTCCGAGGACATCCTGGAGCATAGTGGTTTGTACACTATGAATGAAGCGGAACAAGTTTTATTTACTGAGTCTCATGTTGAGGCCTTTGCCGCTCGTGTTGGAGTTAGTGATGCTAGCATTGATTGGAAGTGAGTTCAGACAGGCATGTTACGGATCTCGATGCTCCTGTTGATGCCACAACTCATGCTTCCAGAAAAAGAAAGCTTGCAAGGTCTACGAGTTCGTCAAGGTGATCGCCGATAGATCTTGGTCTGGTTCTGAGGAAGAAACGACTTTCTATTCATGGTTCTGCTCAGATTGCATCCCGTCCGAATCATGTTAAGAATGTTACGGAGGCTGCCTCTCGCCCAAGTCCTTTCCACAACAATGTTGCAAAAGGGGATCGTGAATCTTTTGAAGAGGCTAAGGAGTTGAGGCTTGCGTTGGAGAGGAGTGAGAAGGATACTACTCGTCCGTTGGATGATAATGAAAATAGGCTTTTTTATGCTTATGGTGTCTCGGACATTGTTGAGTTATCTAATGATGATATCCGAGTTATTAATGATAAAGTGCTTCAGCTAGCGGTGGAGCAGTCTAAAGACATTGGTGGTGGTCAGAATTTCGATGTTCACTCTCCTTATTATTCTATTGATGTCAGCAAAGCAGTCGGGTTCTTAGTTTCTTCCCCTGTCTATCAAGGTTCTCTTACTCCCGCCTTTACTGGTAGTCTTGTTCTTGCCACGGTTGCTTATCGACGAGAGGGTAAAAATGATTTTTTCATTGTTACTACTATTCCTTCTGCCCTTTTGGCTGTTGGGGGTGGTTTTTCAGTGCTTTTGAATCATAGTGTTCTTCATCCATGGGTTGGTTGGACTGAGCCTGGCCTAAAAGATATTTGTATCAAGTCGGATGGCAGGTTTTGTTGATTCACTTAGCTTGATGTACAAAACAGTGCACGCAGGTTGGTAAATGAGTGGCACGGGAAATTAGTGTAAATGCCTTAGATGCCCGTGTTGGATCCATTTGATCACATCGATCATGGTCTTGAGCAGATAATGGATGGGATGGATCATCTCGCCTATGCAGGGGTGATGGGTTCGGTCTATCAAGCTAGTCGTGATCAAGTGGCTACTTTGGAGAGGAGGTTGGTGACACTGTTGCTGGTGTTTTCTCATGTTCTTTCCCAATTTGACTTGTTGAGAGCGCAATGCATAGAATTGGAGAAAAACTGCAGAGGATGCTCGAAAGTCATTGATTGAGGCGAAAAATATGCGAGATAAATCTGCTGCTAAGCTTGATTATTTGAAAGTCGAGTTAGACGGGGTTTGTATCCATCTACGTGATGTGGAAAAAGAGTTATCTGCTAAGAAGGCAGCTTTTGATGAAGCTTCTTGTGTTGAAGTTGAGCAATCCGTTATTTATGATATCGCTGAGAGGCAGGTGGAACAGATAACTGTTGCGCTCGATGATGTTAAGGCAAATACTTCCATTATGCTTACCACCGCTGAGGGGCAGCTTGTCGTGGCCTAAAATGAACTCGTTGCTGCCAAGATAGGCTATGTATTGTCGAAGCCGAATAGTAGAAGAGTTATTGATGGATGGGTTGAGTTTCTTGACTATATCGAGAGGCTCGGCGAGGATTTGTCCAGGCACTGCCACTTGGTTGATGAAGATTTCGAGGACGACGATGTTGAAGAATATGCTCTAGTAGTTGAGAAGTCATTTCTTCCTCTACCCTCGAACGCCCCAGAGTCATTGTTTTCTTTCTCTTCTGAAGAGAGTCACTCCCTTGTTCCTGTAAGTGATGATCTTGTAGTTGCCTTTGTTTCTTCCCCCACTTTTTTATCTCCTTCTCCAGATGTAACAGAGTAGTATTATCAATGAAATGAACTTTGTTATTTCTTTTCTTTTTAGTTCAGTTGTAGTTGTCTTGGATTTTGTTTTGAATTCCTTTGTAGTTGCTTTCGTGCTTTGGCTCATCATTCATTTAATGGTGGGCTAGCGTTATCCTTCTTAATTTGCTGCAAAGAGTTTGTTTTTGCTTCATTGATTTGACGTGTTTGTCAACTTGTTCGTTGAGCTTCTACTTCATTAACTCGACTTCTCGGTCGACTCAAAGTTTTTGTGTTAAGTTGAGTTGTTCATTGAGCTTTTGCCTCATTAACTCGACGTCTCGGTCGACTCAAAGTATTGTGTTAAGTTGACTTGCTTGTTCAACTTTTACTTCATTAACTCAACATTTTAGTCGACTCAAAGTTTTTGTGTTGAGTTTACTCGAGTGTCCAATTTTTACATCGTTAACTCGACATTCCAGAAAATTTGAAGTTTTTGTGTTGAGTTGACTCGGGCGTCCAACTTTTACTTCGTTAACTCGACATCTCGATCGACTCGAAGTTTTTGTATGGAGTTGACTTAGGTGTCCAACTTTTACATCGTTAACTCGGCATCTCGGTCGACTCGAAGTTTTTGTGTTAAGTTGACTCAGGTGTCCAACTTCTACTTCGTGGTTGATCAGACAAGAAGTTTGTATACATCCGACTTTTGTCGTGATTTCTTGTTACTAGATACGTTGATTGCTTTGTATGACTAATTCTTCGACATATCTATTATGTCGTCCACGCAAAAAATAGGGGTTCTGAATTCGTAATCTTATTGATATTCCCTTTTGGATGTTCTCACCAGCCTTTACTATTAAACCATTTACATTGGTTCGAAGTACGATTTGCTTTGTCTTCCTTTGCTCGATGTTGATCATCGTATTAGAGATTGATGTTTTTGTTGTTTTGTCTTCTTTTGCTTGACGTTGGGCATCGTCTGTCGTATATGTTGTCATGACTAGTAGACTAAGGGTGTTTTATTATTCGATGGCTGAGTAGAATTGGCTTGTCTGATCATGTTCATGTCATTACCAAACTGTTCGATCATGCTTTTGTTAACACCGAACTATCCAATCATGCTCATTTCAACACCGAACTATCCAGTCATGCTCACATCAGCACCGAATTGTCCAATCATACTCACATCAGTACCAAATTGTCCAATCATGCTCACATCAGCACCAAATTGTCCAATCATGCTGATGATGGCTTCGTGTTTTGTGTCAACCGCCAAGGTTCGGTCAAGTCCGTTGTTGTCAGTTTTGTCATTAGTGATTCGGGTCAAGCTTGCATCCGTCAGTAGGATCTTCAAATCGTATTAGTTTATTGATGCAAACTTCTTCATGTTTTATGCATTCGTAAAATGGCTTGTCTGGTTTCGTTACTACTTTTGTTCTGATATAAATAAGTTCAAGTGGGAAGTTTTTTTGGCCGCTTCTTCTGTTAGGTTGTGTGATTTGCTTCCTCCGACTATGCAGTACAGGGTGTATATTAGCTCTCTGGGCTGTTCTTTCGATCCCGCAGTGCCATCTGCTTTCTCCTTCGATGTGAGTTGTTTATCTGGCATTACGATGAACTCGTCGAGTCATCCTTTCTAAACCCAATGCTCGATTTTGTCTTTTAATTTGTAGCAGTCTTCGGTAACATGTCTGTGATCCTTGTGAAATGAGTGATACCTATTTTTGTCACGTTCTTCTAGGTGTGCTCTCATCTTGGGTGGCCAGTTGATGTTCGCCCAATTCTTCATGTGTTTCAAAATGTTGGTCCGGCTTGTCTTTAGGGTCATGTACGGTTTGTAATACTTTTTCATTACGCTGGTTATCCACTCGTGATTGGGCCATGCCGATTGTGACTTCTAGATTTCCGCTGGTTGGACTATGTTCTTCCATCGTTTCGATGTTTATTTGAATGATTGTTATCTTTTCATGGTCCATCATCTCGCATTTTTCTTATTTCCTTTCCCATTTTGTTGAATGGTTTTCCCTTTCCTATTCATTCTTCCTCCTTGCAGCTTTCATCTCTTCAAGGGAGATGTGTTTTTGTATTGTTTTCAGCAAGACCGTCATGCCTTTTGGAGGCTTCAGGTTGAGGGCATCAAAGAAGGGGTCTCTCTTCAATCCGACAACAAAGGTTGCAATTGTTGTGTCGTCGCTACATCTATCGGTCATTGTCAATTCATTGGTAAAGCGAGTGGCATATTCTCGTATTATCTCTTCGGGCTTCAGTCTGATATGCAGGAGGTAGTGCGGTCATTTCCTCAACCGCTGGCTTCCAATGAATCTGATGATAAAAGTGGTAGCTAAAGTTTGGAAGGAGTCTATCGACCTCAAGGGTAGGTTGTTGAATCAATTTAATGTTGTGGAGGTGAGGCTGGTTGGAAATGTCCTACACAAGATTAGCTCTGTGGTTTTCTCTAAAGCCATCATGTGGTGCAAGTGTCTCAGGTGATCTGTTGGGTCGGTAGTTCCATCATACACTTCGAACTTCGGCGGAGTGAACTTTTTTTGCATTGCCTTTTTCATGAGGGCGTCAGAGAATGGCGGCTTGGCTAGCTCGTATAGTATGTTGGAATCCGTGATTCCTATTCTGAACGGGATTTCAGCAACCGTTTTGTCACACTGTGAAATTTTGGCTTGGGGGAGCTCATTGCTCTCAAAATTTCCCTGTTGGGGTTCTGCTGAGATTTTTTTCACTCCCTTGAGTTTGGTTGGCGGAGTTTTGTTGCGACGGAGTTTTCAGCAACAGTTCTGGGTGATTTTTCTCAGCGTCTTTTCCATGTAGCTCATCTGGGCTATGAGCAGGTCTACTCGAGGATCTGTGTTGGTGTCGCCAAATGTTTGGGTTGTTTGGGCTATTGTGTGTTGTGGATCTAGATCTTAGGTGTCATCGATCCTATGATTCGGGTTGCTTCTTGTTCGTGAGCTATTTGTGATGCATCGTTGCCGGTAGGAAAGTTGTCACGTTCATCATTGGGTTGAGGATCTGTAGAGTGCGTCATTTGTTCTGACAACTTATTGATCTTTTATCAGATTATGGTGAGCGTTGTCACCATGGATCTTATTTTTAGAAAAGAAACTCGTCGTTCCCCACGGACGGCATCAAGCTGATGCCTCCAAAAATCGCCCTCTTGTGAATTTGACCTGCAAAACAAATGTTAGACTGTCAAGGACCACTCTTTTGGTGACCGAAGGCACTCCGATGCTTATATTAGTAAATATGTTTGAAGAATGAAGTAAATCTGGACAAAACTCAGTTAAAGTTACATACCTGTGTCGAATGTTCCATTTACCTTTTATAATTGTCGATGTTAATTCTTTGCGTGACTTAAGCATGTGAGGCACAACGAAAAAAGAAGTTTCTCGTAACAGTCTCCTCATTAATGGAGATACGTCTGTGGGTTTATGCCTGGATTCAGACTTTGTTTATGCCTTCTCGTTGGTGGCCCCAATTTGGGCCTCTGTGATTAGTTTTATTCTTCTTGGTTTTATGAATTGACTCAATAGACTAGGTGTTATATCTTCATGATGGATGCTCTATGCCACGTATACAGCCGTGCGGATCAATTTATTTTAATGTATCGTCATAGGCATTTGATACTAATATGCGTGGAAACCTGTTGGTATCTGCATAAAATGTACTAAGGGGGGTGTATTGTATCTGGATTTTGTGGGCAATTTAATAAATTCCATGGATTCTGAAAATCCAAGTGTATTCAATTTGGATTTTAAAAAGTCCACAAAAGTCTAGGGGTATTCAATCAAGATTTTAAAAAGTTTTTCTGAAATCCACAAAGTCTAGGGGTATTCAATATGGATTTCAGAAAGTCCACAAAAGTTTTAGGGTATTCAAAATATCATTTATATTTATGGATTTGGAAAATCATGGATTCTCATGGACTTTGTAGTGTTAGGTATAAATAACAAAGTTCAATAGTTTGCCAGCCTCCATATCAAAGATTTCAACGTGAAAAAAAGTTTCCCAAAGCTCTTCCTTGTGCCAGTCGCGAAGAGGATGGGGAGGAGGTTGGTTCCCATCCTCTTGTTTTCTCGATTCTTTTTCTATCTTTGCATAAGTGTTCATAGTTGCATCGTTGATGATTTTGGATTAGGGTTTGGATTAAATTAGGGTGTTAGGGTTTAACGTCTTCACACACAATTGCTTTGAGAAATAGTAAGAGACCCACATTTGACAATGAAAACCCTTCCTCACCCCATTTGACAATGAAAACCTTACTTTCAAAGTAAACACTTCCTCATTGGATTTTCCAACCCCTTTGAAGCCATAACTTCCTGATGCTGTTTAAGGGTAGAGGTTTAGCTAAGATGGAAAAGACACACAAAATCAAATATCTGGACGCCTCAAATTTACATACTCCTTAAATGATAAAAGGAATAAAATGTTTCTAAGTACACAACGTAGGCACGAAAGGGCTAGAACAGAAGTTTAAATGGTAGAAACTTAGAAAAAAGCCATGTTGTTGTTGTGATATACATCCAAGAGTTTCTGTCCACTAATGGAAGTGAATCTACATACTAAGGATCAATCTGCAAGTACAGACAGTATATGATTGAAGGGAGATGTTTGGTAGACAAGGGCTATATGAAAAATTACAGTGTAAAATGCAGCAGAATGCTTTTTCTAGTTGCAAAGTACACGTCAGTACTATCTTAATGGCTATCATGACATTCTTTTGACTTTTAGTTGGAATAACTAGACATTAAGACAAGGTTGCTCCAAGACTACTTGGATGAACAAAATTAATTATGACACAACCCACAAGGAAAAACCCAAATCAATGATCCAAGAGGTTTCCGCACATTTATGATAACAGTGTAATCAAAATGAATATAATCAAGGTGGAGCGGTGACCAAGCAAACGTCAACGTTGCTAACAATGATAATGAAGAAAGTGACCATGATCATGAAGGAGAAGAATGATCATAATACAATTTTATGGACGTTTACTTCTTATTTTAAAGATGTTAATCAAGGTGGACGTTTACTTCTCACTTTTGTTAATTATATGCAGACGTTTTTTGTTTCATCACTATTTACCAACTTTTTTTTTATCTTGCAAATAATTAGAAATCTGTAAAAATCGTTCATACAAAGTCCGTAAATTTTCATAAATCTCTAGAAAGTCTGTAGCAAAAGTCTATGGATTTAAGAAATCATCAAAAGTCCGTGGACAATTTAAAGAGTTTGTGGACAATTTAAAGAGTCCGCGGACTTTTCAAATTATTTATCAATTACATAAGAATCCATATACGATACACCCTTCTAAGTTTACATAATCTCGGGAAAAAAAAGTAATCATTCATTTTCAGAAAGAACGAAAAAGGAACTCCAATTTTAGAGAAATTCTAAATGTCGAGGGAAAGGGCGAGGAAAGACACGTGGCGGGGTGGGGACCGTCCACCCCGCTCGAGATGCGTGCCATCATTTTTGGTGCGCGCATCTGGAGCGGGGTGGACGGTCCCCACCCCGCCACGTGTCTTTCCTCGCCCTTTCCCTCGACATTTAGAATTCCTCCCAATTTTAATATTACAACAAACGGGGGTTGAAAAGGGAGTACTTGCACTTTAGGAAATTAAATATTGAAGGTTGTTGGTTTGTTTCCATGATTTGAGCAATCAATGCTGGAATTTGAAGTAAAATGGGAACATTTACTTTTTTATCTTAGTTTAATATTAACTTTGTCCCCAAGCACACACAGAGATTAACCGAAAATGTTAGTACTACAGTTGTAGTAGCAATTTAACTCCATTTCACTTGCATTTTCAAAACAACCCCACCCTTACAGAAAATATTAATAGTTTTTGGGTTAATTGGTTTCTTTTGGAAATCTAACTTCTCTGCTAAGTTACTAACATGTAAATCATGGAATAAATTTAGGGGTCGGGATGCTCAGACTCATGTTTTTGACTAAGATACAAACTCAAATAATGGGCCATTAGATTGTTGTTGATCCTACGGCCGATAATAATGTCTAATAATTAGAGTTTCATAAAATAATAAAATACAAACAGAATCCAAGATTTCCCTTCTTCTTTTGTCCCCTTTTCCTAAATTATCTTACTTTCCCTCTTCTTCTTCCTACGTATGTTTATTCTATTCTTATTTTTTCAACCTTGCCTTAAAAATTTTAATCGTGAAAGTCGTTGAAAAAAAAACTTACCATTTATTTGTTTTCGTTATGTGATACACCAAATAAGTAATGACACCAAATATTTTTCTGACAATAATTTTCTATATCGTTACTTCTATTTTTTCGTATCTGTGCCTCGAAATTTTTAATCGTTTAAGTCATTAAAAAAAAAACTTGCAAACTTCTCTTGGATGATCTATGTAAGATTTTAATACTGCCAAAGATGTTGCACATAGTTCCTTCAAGAAGAACCGGTTTTTCTTATCTATGTTTGTTACTTAAATGCAGCAAATATAAACTTCCATGCTTTAGCTTGTATAGCAGAAAGAAATTCCGAAGTGAAATTTCAGATTTTTCATTGTACGCACACCAACTTCAGATTTATCGTTTTATATGTCAAAATTTTCAGATTTTTCTATTTCAGAGGTATTTAACTTTTCTATTCAATGCATATGCATACTAAGATTATTACTAGAAAATTGATTCCTTTGGGTATTGATTATCCAATATATACTAATTGACTACAATAATTTTGTTTGGTTGCGTTATCACCCAAACTAACAATTTGGCCTGTATTTTTTTTCTATGATAATGTTGTATCACCAATATAGGCATAAGATATGGATTTACCACACATGACTAACAACGAAAACGGCAATGAGAATTTGAATTCCATGAGTTATGAGGCCTCCAATGAAGTTTGCGAAGTTCCCCCAAATGAAAATAATGACGGGGGCATTGCTAATGATGCAGAAAGGATGGAAGCACCACATGTCGGGATGTTGTTTAAGTCATTTGAAGAAGCAAAGGAACATTATACAGAACATAGTCGGCAAAAAAAAATTTCAATAAGGATTCGCTCATCTGATAAAACTCGGTACCATGTTGATGAAGTTACAGGATACAAATTTGTGTCTTCACATGAAGGTCATAATAAAACCGATGGCTTTGATGACTCACTAAGAAGTTGCTCAACAGTAAAACATGGGTACAAGGCATTTATGAGAATTTTTTTTGTAAAATGAATTAAGAAGTGGAGGGTAACAAAGTTCTCAGATGAACATAACCATAATTTTGTTTCTCCAATGTAGAGGATACGCTTGCCTTCTAATAGAAAAATGCCCTGTGTAGCTAAAGCTTTTCACAGGAAAAATTTACAAGTAGGAAAAGTTCATTCAATTTTAGGTGGCGAGACCATAGGGTTTGTTGGCAGAGATTGTTGGAATCACTTGCGTTCAGTTAGGCGTAAAGAACTAGAATTGGAGATGCGCAATCAGTCGTTAACTATTTTCAAAGGAAGCAAACGGAAAATCCTCGATTTTTTATGTTGTACAAATGGATGAAAATGACAAGGCAGTTAACTTTTTTTGGGTTGATGCAAGATCACGTATGGCTTACGAGCACTTTGGAGACTTTGTTACTTTCGATACTACTTATCGGACAAATAAGTATGAGATGTCATTTGAGCCTTTCACTAGTGTTAACCACCACTACCAATCTATCCAATTCGGTTGTGCACTCCAACAAGGTGAAACATAAACATCATTCTTTTGGTTGTTTAATATATGGCTTGAAGCAATGGGAGGGAGGCATCCAGTATCAATCATCACTGATCAAGACGCTGCTATGGGGGCGGCTATAAGGAAAATATTCCCTAATACTCGCCGTCGACTATGCCTTTGGCATATAAAGAAATTTTTTGCAGAGAACTTATCACCTTACTACAAAGAAAAATCGAAGTTCAAGAGTGATATGAAGAATTGCATTCATGGTACATATAAGTTGGAAGATTTTGAAGATAGATTGAGAGAAAATCTTGTGAAATGCAAATTGATTGACAACGGCTGGCTTAAAAAAACATATGGGATTCGAGAACACTGGGTTAGTATACCACCGAAATACTTTTTATTCTGGGATGAATACTACAGGACGTAGTGAGGGTGTTAATGTTTTTTTCAATGAGTTTGTCTCAGCGAAAACAAACTTGAGAGAATTTGTGCTTAGGTATGATCAAGCGTTAGAAAAGATAGTTGAAAATGAGAACCTTGAAGATTATGTGTCTAAACACAAAAATCGAATTGTTAATGAAAACAACTTGATATTGAAGCATGCCGCAACTGTCTACACTAGAAATATGTTTGACAAGTTTCGTGCTCAATTGGTTGATGTACTCTGTTAAAAACTAGAAGACATGGAAAAAGATGGTGATTTTCAAACGTACTTAATTACGGCAAAACCCGGTGTGCCATAACAATTTATTGTGAAGTTAAAAGCTGGAACAAATGAGGGATATTGTGGATGCCAACATTTTGAGTTGGCAGGTATACTGTGCAGGTATGTGCTAAAAGTTTTTCAACGTGTTGATATAGATGAAATCCTAGAACATTTTATTCTAAAAAGATGGATGAAAGAAGCTAACACATTCAGGACAATGGACGAAATGGTTACACAAAAAAATCAAGGGTGTGCTAAAGCACTTAGACTTGGTCATCTATGTCGGAGATCAACACAACTATGGTGTGTTGCTTCAGAATCAGATATACTATACCAAAAAGCAATGGGAGTTATTGAAGAATTATTTACTCAAGTTTTAGAAGAACGTGGTAAGATGTTTGGATTTGGTGATGAGGATGATACTCAAGTTTTAGCTTCAGAAAGAGAACAAGACAAGGGTATGGTTAAATCATCACAGCTTTCTATTCTTGACCCACATATACCACAAACAAAGGGTAGGTCAAAACTGACAAAGGAAAAGGGTATATTAGCAGCACTGGTAGAATTATGAGCTCGATTGAAACAGTGTCAGGTAAATATAAACGAAAATGTACAATATGTAAAATCCAAGGGCACGACAAGAGAAAGCGTCCCCGAGTAGAACAAGGTAATAAAATAAACCTCTTGTGTGGTTTGTTTGACATGCACAACATGAATTGTGCTTGGCAATACAAGCCATTTAAACCTTTGAAAATTTCTCTTATATATACAGGTATCTTTGAAGATGCTACTGATTTATAAGCCTTAAACGAATGTTCCTACAAGTAGTTGTTTTATGAGGTACAAGATCTATGATTATTGAGAATATTTTGTTCTTTTTATTGATGTCTCTAACTTCCTTTTTTTTTGTTTACAGGTACTACAATTTGGGAGGAGATGGTGACGGTTTGCACATGTTACTTCATTTTGCTTATAACTGATGTAAAATTTTATGAAATGAGATTTGTTAAAGAAAAAATGTTCAATTTGATGTGTACTAGTTTACTGATAACTAGTCTTATCCCTTAACTTTTCTTCAAAAAAAATAGAGGTCCCTTTTTTGAAAGTTTCACAAGTGTGAATAGTAGGAAACATAGATAAGAAAAATCAAATCTTCTTGAAGGAACTATGTGCAACATTCATGGCAGTAATAAAATCTTACATAGATCATCCATGAGAAGTTGGCAAGTTTTTTTTTTTTGTTTTTTTCAATGATTTTAAGGATTAAAAATTTTAAGGTACAGATACTAAAAAATATGAATAACGATACAGAAAAATATTTAGCGTCATTACTTATTTGGTGTATCACATAACAATAACAAATAAATGGTAAGTTTTTTTTTTTTCAACGACTTTAACGATTAAAAATTTTAAAGGCAAAGAAGAAAAAATAGGAATAGAATAACATACCAAGGGAAGAAGAAGAGGGAAAGCAAGAGAATTTAGGAAGTTGGAAAGCAAGAGAAAAACAAGGAAATCTTGGATTATGTTTGTATTTTATTATTTTAGGAAACTCTAATTACTAGACATTATTATCGACCATAGGATCAATAACAATCTAATGGCCCATTATTTGAGTTTGTATATGAGTAAAAAACGTGAGTCTTAGTATCCTAACCCTAAATTTAGAGAGAATTTAGAAAAGACCGACAAGAGTAAATTTATAGCAAAATGGATGTGGTGTGGCTTGTAGAATTAATATGGCAAAAACCCTAATAAATCTAAGTGGCTGTGAGAGGACGATTCTCCCTGAACAGCAAAAGATGATTCCCTTTAGCACTATTCCAAATTAGAATCCTCACTCGTACAATCTAATAATTGAAAGACAATTTTAAACCTATTTGTTCTATTTAGCTCTCCATGTCTTGATCAAATATGCACCATCAATATAATTATGTGTTCATTTAATAGGTTAGTTTCTTTGGGTTTTTTTTTTAATTTGCTTTAAAGGCACACTTGTCAAAATGAGCCGAAACTTTATAACCCATTATTCCTGATGTTGGTCTCTAAATTTTCTTAAAATTTAAGCTCAAAAGAATTAAAAAATAAAAATTTTCATTTACTAGAGTTTTTTTTTTTTTTTTGAAGTAAACTAAAAATTGGGCTCTTTACAATAGGCATAAGGTCATAATAATATTTGAAGCAATCTTCCAATGAATTAAGTCCTTAATAACTCAGATAAACTGTGAACAAAAAGAACTTTTTAACACTTCCATGTTCATCAACACCAAAACCTCTTCCATTAACTGTTTTAACGATGGCAAAATCATTGGCACCATTATATTTGCCGGTGCCTCCAATAACAGCGATATGAAGAACACCAAAAAATCTCACGCTATCCTTAAAATCACGCTTTGCAAATGTAACACTCAAGGCGACCATGTGGCTATTTCCACCATCTGTACTTGCAACATACACCCCTTTTGCTCTCCCAATCAATAAGGAACCTTCAGTCATTAATTCTTCATCAATTGTTGTTACACTTCCAAGTTGCACGCCTTGAAAAGTAGCCAAGGTTGGGAAGGGTAACCCTACTCGAGTCGGATCCATTGTTTGGGTTGGGTTGGATTCGGGTCGTGGGGTACCTCCATTTGGACTGAATAGGCCTGGGGATCTTGGGTAGGGAATTCGACCATTGACTTGATCAGTCATTGGGTTTGACCAATGGTGGTTGTGATCATGAAGCACATTTTGCATGAAGAAGGTGATGGGTACGTAGAAAATGGTCGTGATGTTGGGCTTGAGATTGGTGCTTAAGAAGTCTGGTGGAGGTGGAGGTGGATGGATGGATGGATGTTATGGAACAACAAGTAGTAGAAGAGGATCCAAGCTATATTTGATTAAGTGGTGCATAATGGCTTTTATCATGACAATTCAGGGTTGAGTTTTGGCAATTTATATGAGGTGTCTGTGTAATTGGGGTTGCATCTATAGGGTGGTGGTTCAGGTTGGATAATTAAAGGGTTTATGGTTGATATATTGGAGCAGTTATTAAACTAGAACACAACTGAATGAATTAGTTGTGTAACGAAATAAACTAGAGTCCCTATTTATCTGATAAAATCATATTTTTGTTAAACATTCTACTTCTACAACATATCTCGGGTAATACTAGTATATAATTTCCTTTTTTTGAAATTGCAATTTATATCATATAGTTTCTTTCAAACTTTTTTAGAAAAAAACCATGATAAATTAGTTTTCTAAGAAGACCACCTGATTACATGATTTTTTTCTTTCACCTTTTTTCAACCTTCCAACTTATCTATGTATTTTAATTTCAATTGGCAATCGAAAGATAGACATGAAAAAGCTAGTAAAAAAGTTTTAAGTAAACCAAGTCAAATGGATTGAAATTCTACTATTTGTCGCTTCTAGACCAAAAAAAAACACACCTTGATATTTCATTGACACTTTTCAATGTGCTCGAAAAACCTTCTCTCCAACTAACAAAAAGCAAAAAAGAGAACATCATGAACGTTTACAATCCCACTGGAGAAATATTGGGGCCAAAGTGAGCATTTTGGTGGGCATAATTGGGTTCAATATAAGGAAGTACATGTTCCCCCTTAAGAAAAAAAAAAGTGGTAATAATTGTACACTCCAAAGTTCAAATTTAACAGCCTTCAACCACCTCTACAAAAAAAAAAAAAAGCAAAATTAGCAAAGGCAATTAGCGACGGTTTTTTAACCGTCGCTATTTAAACGGTTTGTGACGGCACTAAACTGTCGCTAAAGTTTCTGCTACGGTGTATATAAATTAAAATAACCGTCTCTAACCGTTTTGCGACGGCTTAAAACTGTCGCTAATACGAACATTAGTGACGGCATTCTGACCGTAGCTAATGTTTAGAAATTTTTTTGTTAGCTACGGTCCAAAAACCGTCGCTAACGTGATTTTTTTTTTTTTAAATATATGAAAACACCTTAGCGGCGGCATGATGGCCGTAGCTAATGTGATTTTTTTTTTTTAAATTACAAAAGAGCTTAGCGACAGTATTCTGGCCTTAGCTAACGTGATTTTTTTAAAAATATATAATTTTTTTAAAAAAAAATTATACAAAAGAGCTTAGCGACGGTATTCTGACCGTAGCTAACGTGATTTAAAAAAAAAAAAAAAACAAATTAGCGACGGCAATACAGCCATAGCTAAGGTTTTTTGTGATTTTTAAAAAATATATATGAAAACACCTTAGCGACGGCATGAGGGCCGTAGCTAATGTGATTTTTTTTTTTTTAAATTACAAAAGAGCTTAGCGACGGCAGTCTGACCGTAGCTAACGTGATTTTTTTTTTAAAAATATAACAAACAAATTAGCTACGGCAATACAGCCGTAGCTAATGTTTTTGTGATTTTTTAAAAATATATATGAAAACACCTTAGCGACGGCATGAGGGACGTAGCTAATGTGAATTTTTTTTTTAAAAATTTTTTACAAAAGAGCTTAGCGACGACATTCTGACCGTAGCTAACATGATTTTTAAAAAATATATATAACAGACAAATTAGCGACGGCAAAACAGCCGTAGCTAACATTTTTGTGATTTTAAAAAAAAAAGTTTATATGAAAACACCTCAGCGACGGCACGAGGGCCGTAGCTAATGTGATTTTTTTCTAAAAAAAAAACATTTTACAAAAGAGCTTAGCGACGGCATTGTGACCGTAGCTAATGTTTATAAATTTTTTATTTGCTACGGTCCAAGTACCGTCGCTAACGTGATTTTTTTTTAAAAAAAATATAACAAACCAAATTAGTGACGGCAATACAGCCGTAGCTAATGTTTTGTGATTTTTAAAAACAAATTATATGAAAACACCTTAGCGACGGCATGAGGGTCGTTGCTAATGTGATTTTTTTTTTAAAAAAATAACAAAAGAACGTAGTGACGGCACTTGGGCCGTAGCTAAGGTTTAGAAATTTTTTGTTAGCTACGGTCCACATACCGTCGCTAATGTGATTTAAAAAAAAATATTATAAGAAAACAACGTAGCGAAGGTTGTAGGGTCGTAGCTAATGTTTATAATTTTTTTTTTGTTAGCCACGGTCCAAATACTGTAGCTAATGTATTTTTAAAAAAAAATTATAAAAACCCAATATAGCGACGGCACTAGGGACGTAGCTAACGTTTACAATTTTTTTTTGTTAGCCACGGTCAAAATACCGTAGCTAAATGTGAAATTTTTTTTTTAAATTATATATAGCAAAATCGCTATATATATATAAACTTGATAAAATCACCAATAACACATTTCCGTCCAGCCGGGTTAGGAGACCTAGCTTTCACATAGGCGACCTGGATTGAATCCCACCAATGAAATTTTTTTATTATATTAAAATTTTTATATTAGCGACGACAAAGTGCTGTGGCTAACTGAGTTTTATAAAGCCACGGTTCTCTATCATAGCTAATTTTTTATTATTATTATATAAAACAAAGATATATATTTATAAACTGAATAAAATCATCAATAACCCTTTACCTTCCAATCTGGTTAGGAAAATTGGCTTTTACTCAGGCGACCCGGGTTCGAATCTCGCCAATGAAACCTTTTTTTTTATATTAAAATTTTTATCTTAGCGGCAAAGTATCGTGGCTAATGAGTTTTATAGCCACGGTTCTCTACCGTAGCTAATTCTTTTTTATTTTAATTATATAAAGAAATAGCTATATATTTATAAACTGAATAAAATCACCAATAACCCATTGCCTTTCAACCCGGTTAGGAAACTCATTAGAGAAGATCAGATCAGATCAAAGAACATCAGATCAAAGAAGTTCAAAGAAGATCAGATCAGATCAAAGAAGTTTAAAGAAGATAAAAGAATATTAGATCAAAGAAGATGGGATCAAAAAATATCAGATCAAAAAAGATCAGATCAGATAAAAAATTATCAAAGAACATCAGATCAACAAAAATCAAAGAAGATCAGATCAAAGAAGATCCGATCAAAGAAGATAGAAGAAGATCGGAGAATATCAAATCAAAGAATATCAAATAATATTAGATAAAAGAAAATCAAAGAAGATCAGATCAGATCAAAGAAGATCACAGAAGATCATATCAAAGAAGATCAGATCAAATAAGATAAAAAAAAAAATCAGATCAGATCAAAGAAGATAAAAGAATATCAGATCAGATCAAAGAAGATCAGATCAGATCAAGGAAGATCAAATAATATCAGATCAAAAAAGAATATCAGATCAAAGAATATCAGATCAAAGAAGATCCGATCAAAAAAGATCAAATAAGATCAAAGAATATCAAATAAGATCAAAGAAGATCAGATCAGATCAAAGAAGATTAAAGAAGATCAAAAAAGATAAAAAAAAGATGAAAGAAGATTAGATCAAAGAAGATCAGATCACAAAAGATCTAAGAAGATCAAAGAAAATCAGATCAAATCAGATCAAACAAGATCATAGAAGATCAAAGAAGATAAAAGAAAATCAGATCAAATAAGTTAACAGAATATCAAAGAAGATTAGATTAAAGTAGATCAAAGAAGATCAGAGAAGATCAAGGAAGATCAGATCAAAGAATATCAAATAAGACCGAAGAAGATCAAAGAAGACCAAATAAGATCAAAGAAGATCAGATCAAAAAAGATCAAAGAAGATCAAAGAAAATCAAAGAAGATCAAAGAAGTTCAAAGAAGATCAAATCAGATCAGAGAAGATCAGATCAGATCAAATAATATCAAATAAGATCAAAGAAGATTAGATCAAAGAAGATCAAATCAAAGAAGATCAGATCAAAGAAGATCAAAGAAAATCAAAGAAATTCAAAGAAGATCAAATAAGATCAGATCAAAGAATATCAAATAAGATCAGATCAGATCAAATAAGATCATATCAGATCAAATCAAAGAAGATCAGATCAAAGAATATCAAATAAGATCAAAGAATATCAAATAAGATCGAAGAAGATCAAAGAAAATCAAAGAAAATCAAAGAAGATCAGATCAAAAAAGATCAAAGAAAATCAAAGAAGTTCAAAGAAGATCAAATCAGATCAGAGAAGATCAGATCAAATAATATCAAATAAGATCAAAGAATATCAGATCAGATCAAAGAAGATTAGATCAAAGAATATCAAATAAGATCAAAGAAGATCAGATCAGATTAAAGAAGATCAGATCAAAGAAGATTAGATCAAAGAAGATCAAATCAAAGAAGATCAAAGAAGATCAATGAAAATCAAAGAAGTTCAAAGAAGATCAAAGAAGATCAGAGAATATCAGATCAAAGAAGATCAGATCAGATCAAAGAAGATCAAAGAAGATTAGATCAGATCAAATCAAAGAAGATCATATCAAAGAATATCAAATAAGATCGAAAAATGTCAAATAAGATCGAAGAAGATCAAAGAAGACCAAAGAAGATCTGATCAAAAAAGATAAAAGAAGATCAAAGAATTCAAAGAAGATCAAAGAAGATCAGAGAAGATCAAGGAAGATCAGATCAAAGAATATCAAATAAGATCGAAGAAGACCAAAGAAGATCAAAGAAGATCAAAGAATTCAAAGAAGATCAAAGAAGATCAGAGAAGATCAATGAAGATCAGATCAAAGAATAACAAATAAGACCGAAGAATATCAAATAAGACCGAAGAAAATCAGATCAAAAAAGATCAAAGAAGATCAAAGAAAATCAAAGAAGATCAAAGAAGTTTAAAGAAGATCAAATCATATCAAAGAAAATCAGAGAAGATCAGATCAAAGAATATCAAATAAGATCAAAGAAAATCAAAGAAGATCAAAGAACAGTAAAGAGGTTAGTGACGACAATTATGCCGTCGCTAATTGGTTTTAAAAAAAACATTAAAGAGGTTAGCGACGACAATTATGTCGTTGCTAATTGGTTTAAAAAATAACAGTAAAGAGGTTAGCACAACCCAATTGTCGTCGCTAATTGGTTTAAAAAAACAGTAAAGAGGTTAGCGACGGCCTAATTGCCGTCACTAATTGGTTTAAAAAAACAGTAAAGAGGTTAGCGACGCCCTAATTGTCGTCTCTAATTAAAAAAAAATAGTAAAGAAGTTAGCGACGGCAATTAGGCCATCGCTAATTGGTTTAAAAAAAAAAGGTTAGCGACGGCCGAATTGCCTTTGCTAATTGGTTTTAAAAAAAAAACAGTAAAGAGGTCAGCAACGGCAATTAGGCAGTCGCTAATTGGTTTAAAAAAACATTAAAGAGGTTAGCGACGGCAATTAGGCCATCGCTAATTGGTTTAAAAAAACATTAAAGAGGTTAGCGACGGCCTAATTGCCGTCGCTAATTGGTTTAAAAAAAAAACAGTAAAGAGGTTAGCGACGGCAATTATGCCGTCGCTAATTGGTTTTACAAAAAAAACAGTAAAGTTGTTAGCGACGGTCGCTAATTGGTTTAAAAAAACATTAAAGAGGTTAGCGACGACATTGCCGTCGCTAATTGGTTTTAAAAAATAGTAAAGAGGAGTGCCGTCGCTAATTGGTTTTAAAAAAAAACAGTAAAGAGGTTAGCGACGGTTGCTAATTGGTTTTTAAAAAAAATATCACCGATCCGCGTGAAATCTCATCTCAACCGTTAATAACACCCAAAAATTTAGCTCAATCCAACATACTAAACCAAACTACGTCATCGATCCGCGTGAAACTGACACAACCAATCCCCTTCAATTACCTTTCTCTATATAAATTTCAATTTTTTCTACAAACCAGCTTAAACAAAAATTTTCTCTCAAATTTTTTTTTCTCTCATCTTCCAGAGAAGAAACCCACTGAGAAGAAGTCTGTCGCTTCATCGACACTGATCCCGGCCGCCTCTCTCTCCCCTCCCTTCATCCGTCGCCTCTCTCTCGGAGATCTGAGATGTCTAATCTCAGAGATCTGAGACCTGAGATCTCTGATCTCGGAGAATCTCAAAGATCTGAGTTCTCGAGATTTGAAATCTCAGATCTCGGAGAGATCTCCTATATATATATATATAAATCTCAGAGATCTCGGAGAAATCTGATCTTTTAAAAATTATATTTAAAAAAAAAACCATTTAGCGAATATAAAAATAATGTAATTTTTTTTAAAAGACCATTTAGCCACGGCAAAATGCCGTCGCTAATATAAAAATAATATTAATTTTTTTTAAAAAAAATTAGTTAGCTACGGCTAAAATGTTGTCGCTAATATAAAAATAATGTTAAATTTTTTTAAAAAAATTTGTTAGCCACGGCCAAAATGCCGTCGCTAATATAAAAATAATGTTAATTTTTTAAAAAAAAAATTGTTAGCCACGGCCAAATTGCCGTCGCTAATATAAAAAAAATATTAAATTTTTTTTAAAAAAAAATCAGTTAGCGACGGATTTTTACACTTTAGGGACGGTTTTATCCCGTGGCTAATTAGCCATGGCAATTTTGCCGTCGCTGAATCAAATAGCGACGATAAATGTAGCTACCGGATAGCGACGGTTGTTGTGCCGTCGTTGATGCCTTTTAGCTACGGTTTTAGCTCAATCAGCGACGATTTTTAGCCGTACCTGATTTCAATTTTTTTTGTAGTGCACCAACCATGCCCACCACATGTTCTTAATTGTCGTATGAATCATACGAAATTCATGTTTGTTTGATTTCATCTGTTACAATTGACGGCTTAATCAATTGCGTTTAGGACCAAATCTAGCTCTTATACCATAACTATTTATTTGCCTGAATAAGCATGAAATTAATCCTAATGACCATGTGTCGATGTACCATCGTATTTCTTTAATTTCTAACCCATGGTTAGAGAATTGGACGGAACCTCATACCTCTCAATATTGCATGCAACAAGTGGGGGGTGGTGGCGTTTGGTTTTGGAGGGCACCCATGACATACAGAATTGGGACCCCATGCCTCCCTCATTCAGGCTCACAGTCTGAACTCTGAACTCATTATGTCTACCACAACTCCAGACCATGTGCTACTTCCTACTTGAATGTTTCACCATACCAGTAGCTAACAATCACAATGAGATTGTGCAGAAGCATGCTGCGCAATGGAATCAATAATGTAGCTATTCGGCCACATTAATCGATATCGAATGGTCTGTATTGCACCATCGTGAATAGTATATGTAAAGCAATGTTGTTGGGAGTGGTACATAAGCGTGAAGAGGATGGCAGTGAATCCATGGAATGAATCAACAAAAACCATTAATAAAATGCTCCCCAAACAGACGCCATTGTTACCTCCAATGTGTGTTTAAGTTTAAAACGTTTAAACAAACCTTAGCAGATCAGATTCCAGTCCGATTACCCAAGAAAACATCACATTACATTACATTACACACAAACTAACTGAAGTCTACAAATTAAGCTTTCTGTGATTTGTCAGTAAGTAAAGCCAACGGACACTGAGGAGGAGGACAAGGAAGAGGCCATAGATGAGCCTGAGGAGGGCCAGAACTGCGCATTCTTCACCTTCGAGACGCTTTGTAGCACGCCTGATGGTGTTATGTTCCCTATTATGGTCACTTTCTTGCTTGCATAGTCTATGCTGAAAGATGTCACCCCTGCTCACATTTTAAGAAAATTACCATCAAAACTTGACACTCATAGTAAATACGCCATGTTCATAAGGAAGTAATGAAGCTTACCTTCCATTTTAGAGATGTGTTTCTTCACTTTCCCTTCACAGCCCTTGCAGTGCAAAGATACCCTCAAAACTACAACCTAGAATATTCATTAAAATTTAATTAAACACACAACAATACTAACACAGAGCTTGTCCCTAATATTTTAATTTATTCAAGGATCACTACCAATTTCGAAAGATAGTACTATATGGAGCATGGTCTCAATCCAAGGCCCTTTGTTGTCATGTGTACAATGATATACACTAATCTCAGTGAAACACTTAAAGCTTGGATTAATGTTTTCCATAGTGTGACGATCCATTTAACAAAATTCGTTTCTAAATAAGTTAGTAGTAGCACTACCAAAGTGTGATACTAGCCTACTTGAAAATGGTATGATCACAATTATCCTAGAATTCCCCTTGGATGATTTTTTTTTAAATAATAAATGTATCCCAATAAGAATAAGCATATAAAGCAAAGATAATTTTAGAGAGGAAATAAAAGAACCTGGTGCTTGGGTCTTGGTGATGAAGAAGGCTTGAAAGTAGGATATTCGCTCGAGTGAACGGAAAGAGAATGCTTTGGAGGTTCATCAATGGTGACTAATGCAGTGAAAGGATCAAAATCAAAGAAGGCTGTGTTACTCAATAGGTACCTCGACGAACCATGTGGGCTTGGGCCTAGAAGATCACTAGGCTTAGTAGAGCTCTTTCTACTTCTCTGGTGGTGGTAGGATTTGGACCTTGTTGGTGCTGCAGGTTGAGAGGAGAATGGGGTGAGAGCTGAGCTTGTGCTTCTTCTTCTCCCATCTCTTAGGTGAGGATTATTGTGTGTATCAATGACTCGGGAGCCTGGTCGAACAACCGAGCGCTGATCCATGCTCGAACATATCGCAGTGGAAGCAGGAGAAGCACAGAAGAGATCCATTCCTTTCATCATCTCTGCAGAATTGAAGAAAACTTGTGGTTTGATGAATTTGCATGAGAGATGTACATACAAACTACAGAGAAACCACCCCACCATTTTTATTTAAGCTTGGTCGGCCAAATGGGCCCATGAGGAGGGAGAAAGAAGAAATGAAAAGCAGTCCAGGCCCAGTTGAATTGAATATCTAAATTAGAAGGATAAAACGCTCAATCCCTTTTCTTTTCTTTTTTTTAAATTAGAACAAATGACAAACTTCAAACCCCCTAGGTTGGTGTGTAGATTATTATAAGCTTTTAACATTAATCAGCAGCATCTTTATTAGGTCATCATCAGAATTTTAGGAGGCGTGGATTTCAAGCTTATCAAATTAGATTTTGGATGGCTGTATGAATCTCAAAAGTTGGATTTAAATTTACATGAAAACCTATATATATATACAATGATAGTTTTGGAATCAATAAGGTCTGAGGATTTGAATCATAATTAATATGCTAGAAATGTTAGGTGCATGCATTGGTCCCATATATTTACCTAAACATATTAGGTACAGAAAAATAGTATACGAATAGAGATGTAAACTTAACTATTGGTCCCCATCATGTATTTTAACCATTGAAGAGCTCTGAGGGCATTTTGATTTTTTACACAAGGATGAAAGTTCGGGGCATCTCATCATGAGAGAGCCACTTCATTCATGGAAATTAAAGATGGTATTTTGATTTTTCGAAGCCTAGCTTGACTATCAAAAACAACCAGTACGTGCTTCCGATAATGACCACCATGACAGCTGTTAACTATTATTACCACTACTACCTGTTTCACCGCACTGAGGACAATCAATCAACACCATGTCATTATCACCTTAATTTTTTGTTAGAGTCATATGCATGGACAGAGCCAGAATTGTAATATTAATTAAAACCTTGATCATAATACTGTTATTATATTCGGAAACCTTAAACCAGACATAATTAGAATGACAATCAATGCGTGTTTGGCAGTGGGGAATTGATCAGAATATATAGAGCTGTATGTGTACTTTGGCTCGTAAGGTTTTAGTTTTGACATAATTAACTAGCTGTAGGGTTCGCAGAAATGGATCTGTTTGCAGAAAACCATATGGATTTGATCTGATTTCTGTGCTTTTCGCTAATCAGTTTGTCTTAAACTATCAAGAGATCCCACCTTCCAACTTGCCTTAGCTAACAAAATATGATGCCTTGGTGCTTCATTGATCTGAATCACAAGTTTCAAAAATTGGACAAGGCAACTGTCATCTCTGTGTTGCTTCATGTGATAAGTCACTTGGCAAACTCGAAACATGTAATTAACTAACATCTTCAATTGCTCATCAGAATAAAACATTTATACGCCATTTTTTTTTTTTTTTGTCTGGATCAAACACAATATTTGACAGCCAGAAGTGTGAAAAATAGTCTAAAATGTATCTAGTTTTTTAGTACTTATATTCACTTCCACGATCAATTGTCATTAGGAACCAACTAAAATTTTCATTAGGAAAGCAACTAACCCTACAGTGAGATGTTTTAGCTGAGGTCACAAATCAGTCAAGAGTTCAAGTGCATAATACAAAAAGATTACAGTTTTTTAGCATTGATCCAGGCAAATGGTCAGTTCGAATTTGACAAAATGATCTCATTTGGTAGACCAAAATCCAGATTACATTCCATGAATCACAGATAAGTGTATTCTAATCTGCTGAAATGTTTGACACAATACCACTTTTTATCTACTCCTATTAGCTCCATGGACCTTATTAAGAAGCTCTGCTTCATCTTCCACGGGAACTTCTTAGAAACTCTGGTTCCACCATATAAAATAATAATAAAATCATCCCTGTCCCTCGATCCATTTTTAATCTAAACCATCTTATACTTTAATCACGCGTTTAAAGCTGCGGGGCCTTTTTTTCGTAGTATATATTTTGGTCATCTTTTTCTTCTTCTTCTTTACATTCTTTATACTTGTAAAATTTGCACCAATCGATTATAATGGTGTTGATTGAAACCTTTTTGTGTGCTTTGCTTGGTTATTTTTCTTTCTTTCTTTCTGATCGATTGCATTATAAGTGGAGTTTGCTTTCATACCTGTGTGTGTGAGTGTGTATTTATTATATTAGAGCTCCAAAGGAACTAAAAGGGGCATGCCATAATGATTTCAGACATGTTAGGTTATATGATTCAATCTAATTCTTATCTTACTTTTTGACAGGTTGAAGAAGTTGTGAAACAAAATGATGATAAACCTATTTTTCACTTTGAAAAGATTCTAATTGATTGGGTAATAATGGTGGGTCACTGGTTTGAATGCTTGGAGTTGATCCTTATCAATGTTCAGAAAAAATGAATTCGGATTGATATATAGGTGAGGATGGATACAGTGGGGCTTAGTGGTACTGATATTCACATAATTATTACATAATATATCCCTTAATTTATATATGTTAGTGTTTCGATTATTATAATTTATAATAATTATTTCGTTTTCATGTCTTGGCAGGAATTTGAGCGTTAACGATGAAATGGTATTAAGGCGACAGACAATTGGTCGATTTTAGTGGTGGTATAAAGCAGAGAGTCACATATCTAAACCTAACCCTAGTAAACCTAGATCCACCTAATTTAACCTAAGCCCAAATCCAAAAATGCTAACCTAAAAACCCAAGCCCAAGATAATAGAACCCTATTTAGCTCTCCTAATCTTAGAGAACCGGGGGATCTCTTATTCTCTCCTCTTCCACAGCCCCTCTCCCCTCATCTCTTTGCCAGCCACCTCACCACCCTGCCGGCAATCCTCGCTCGATAGGAGAGCCGGCAGCGCGATAATCCCGCCATCACCCCTCATCTCGTCATCTCTCACCTCGTTCTCCTCTTCAACAACCACCTCCTCCTTCATCCCACTGAAACAGGGGCGTGACACCCTGTTGCACGTCATCACGCCACACAGCCATCACCACCACCACCGAGCACCACCTTCTCCGCCATCACCACCACCACCGCGCGCACAACCTCCCTGTTTTCCACCCTGTTTCGCTCCCTCCTTCCTGTTTTCCTCTCTTCTCTTCATCTATCCCTCCCCCACTTCTATCTCTCTGCTCCAACCTCGCCAACAAACCAAGCGAGAAGCGCCACTGCCGCGAGACAGAGCTCGCGACAGAGCTCTCTGTTTCGCCTCCTCCTTTGTTTTCTTGCATTAACTTCTCTGTTCTTCATCCTATCTCTCTTTTGCAGGTACCAGGGCAAGTCAGGGACCACGAGGAGCTCGCGAAGAAGCCGCAACAGCGCGGAACAGAGCGGCGTCTCGCTGGAGACGAAGGCGCAGCAGCGCGCGACTTTGGCGGGAGAAAACTGTTTTTCAAACAGTTCAGCTATTGACGCCCCTGAGTTCTCTAAGAGCCACCCCAGTGCCTTTAGCAGCCCTTTTCTCGGGATTCGTGTTCGTGCAGAGATGAGTTGCGGCGTACCACATCACAAGGAGATGACTACCACTACCATGGATAGCTAAACCCTTCGCCAAGGCTACGATGAAACCACAGGATTTCCTAGAGTTTGTGTATTTAAATTTATTATTTTCTTTATGCTTAACGTTAAACACATTTGATTTATGATTTTTAATAAATTGCTTTCACCGATTATATCCTGATTAATTATCTAGACTAGTCGGTAGTTAGAAGTACCCTTTGTTGAAATTCAAAAGTCTGATTTAATCAATTAATCTGAATCTGTGATTGTGTGTACCGTAAGAAGACACACAATGCTAGGGATTAGGATTAGTTAAAATAAACCTGTGATTGTGTGTGCTGTAAGAAGACACGCAATTCTAGGGGTTTATACCTATGCTTAAATCAATTGTGAACTTAGATTAATCTTCAGGTTAGTCATGTTAAATCTTGAAAACAATATTTTTGATTACACAAATCTCAAAGAACCTGTGGTGGATTCAATGCCTTGGTTTCTCTTCTCATATTCTTTAAAACTTTTTATTTTGTTTTTAATTTGATTTTTATTTAGATATTTTAATTGCTGTAACCCCATTTAAATTAGTTTAAATAAACTCTGAAATTTAATTGCAACCACAGTCCTTGTGGGATCGACCTGTACTTGCCCTTGTCTACCAGTTAGACACTGTGCACTTGCAGTTAATAAAATTAGGTTAAATTAACCTATTTATTTAGGTTAGTTAAATTTGCATCAAGTTTTTGGCGCCGTTGCCGGAGATTTGGTTTTGGCATGGGTGATGGGTTTTGGCATGGAACTCACCCACCTAATAGTATTGAACAAAGAAAAACACTTTTTTTTTTCTTTTATGATTATAACTCGACTGACTGTTTTTTGTGATTCAGAGGT